>JAODKN010000002.1:15852638-15874003 GCA_026774425.1 Petrocephalus zakoni
TATATGCCCTGGCCCCATTGCACATAGCAAGCTCGATACCCATGTCAGATCGCTGTACATGCCCTGGCCCCATTGCATATAGCAAGTTCGATACCTGTCAATACACTAGTGTCAGAACACTGTACAGTACACGCCCTGGTCGTACTGCACATAGAACACTCAATACTTGTGTCAGGAAACTGTACATACCCTGGCCCCACTACACATAGAACGCACCATACTTGTGTCAGATCACTGTACACACCTCACACTGTAAATAGTTCCCGAAAACTACATACACCTCCGGACAATTTGATAACTCCAATTTACCTTAGCATATTTTCAAACTGTTGGGGGCAACTGGAGTACTCAAAGGAAACACCACAACGACACTGGAGAACACTCACATAGAGTTTCGGTGGAGACTGAAACCCTGGTTCCAGATTTGTAAAAGAACAGCACTAACCACTGCATCGCTGTGCCACACATATATGATAACATGATCAATAAAATCATTGGGTCGTGGGCCAGTACAGGGGCGTGGATCAGAATGAATAAAAAACTTTTATTCTGATATTTTTATTTTACTTCCATTTTATTGATTGTGCCGAGTGTTTTATTTTGAAAAATGACCGTATCATCTCCTCACCACTTCCGTCTTTTACTCTTTCACAGTTTTGATCACAGATATAAAAAGGTCGATGCCACGTTTGCGATTGGATGTGTGTCTATGCTGTTGCCATATTGGGGTGATCAACACTTGATTAACCGATAGCCGCTTGGAAAAATTCCGCAGGCATGTGCAGCATTTGGGTGCACAAACAAATGAAACCTTGAAAACAGGAATCGAAGAATAATTTTTCACAAATAAATGGCGATGTACTTGTATTTTACTGTTGTGTAAATTAGTGAACATGAATTATCACTACATATTATCTTGAAAATTACCTGACACTGTCGTGATTATGGCTACCTAATGAAAACATAATGTTATCAATAATTGTTAAAGCACCACATGACTAGGGGTAAATGTGACATTTACTTACCAGTAACATTCACTATATAGTTTACATTGCATGATATTGTCAGCTGGAATGTGCGTATAATCATGAGATTTTACACGCTAACTGGCCTTAATCATGGTGCTAGTTTAATGCACTAGCTGCACCATTCTTCCAAATGCCAGACGTAATATTAACATGATCTTGCTCTTGTCAAAGTTCTCGGATTCAGGAAATCTTGGTGCGTGATGGCTAGTCTGTGGAAAATGGTCTTACAGAAAACCAGTCCTTGGTACAAAAAAGGTTGGAGACCGCTGATTTAAATTACAGCAACATGTCTGTTCTTCACATTTTTAGTTTCGTCTCCTCGTCCCGACTGTAATGGACTACTCTACTTTGTGATGTAACACTACCCAGCTTTCTTTTCACACTGGACTGTAGTGGTAGGCTACTGGTTGTGTCACTGCCAAGCAAACTGGCATGAAGTAGCCTAACAGAAGAAGAAGGAAACGGTGCAAAGATACAAGACTAACATTACATCTCTCGTGTTTCTGATACTATCCTGCTAGAGTGGTACACACAATGTGAACAGCAGTGGGGAGAACTCATTAAACAAACATGCAAAATTTCAAGAGTAACCTTAGTTTCGGGTGCAGAGTAAGATATGGGCTATCTCAACGTTTAGTCTAGGGGCATAGTAGAAGAGGGAATGCTTTAAGCTCTTAAAATTAGTTGACTGATCTGTTGATACTCCCCTCCTCCAATTACTGGCACCCTACGCTTTGATTAGAATTTTATTTATGTTCTGTCATTTTTATTTCCCTCTCATTTCTTTCAGCTTCAAATGCCCCACTTAGTTCCTCCCTACCTATATAAGCCTATGCATGTACACAAAATTTGTCATAATCAACAAGAACAGTATTTACAAATAAAATTATATTTTTAACTCTCTGTGCTTTCAATGAAAGCACCCCACAGTTTGAGAACCACTGACCTCTACAATGTTCCTGGGAAGTTTACAAAATCATCCATTGTGTATGTTTAAATGGTACATGACTCCAAGCCTCCTTTTCCACCTGCTGCTGCTCTCTGACCTTGCAGTTTCAATTTTGGGGTTCAGGTCTCAGGTCTACCAGGTGTAGATTATGTGACGAAGTAAAAAAATCCATCAAAGATCAAACAGAGTTGACAGAGTAATACCAAACTTAAACTGTTCATAAAGTCAAACATCCTGACTAGTGTCCGAGCTGGCCTTCTCTTTGCTATCAATATGCGGCAATCAGGTCCTTATTCAAGTCTTAAACATTACAACATGTCTGAAATGGCTGAAAAAGATCTGTCAAATATTGACAGTTATCACACTAATGAGAATCAAAACTGCCTATTTCCATTCTGAATCACCTGTGTTTTCACCTTTATATGTAAGGATTTAGGCACTGGCTTGCCATTTGAGCATTGTTGCTGTTGTTGTTACCTTTGTCTTCTTGAACCATGCTTCTGCGGAATTGCTTGAGTGTTTGCTTGAGTTCAGTATGTCTGAAAAATGAATTTAAAGTTTACTGCTGCTACATTTGAGTCACAGTGTGCAAGACGAAGGACTAAAAGGCATTCATTTTCCACCATCTGGCACAAGACATGACTAGGGGCAAAGAACAGACAAAGGCAAGACCTGGGGCCTCATGTATAAACGGTGCGTACGCACAAAAATGTTATGTACGCCCGTTTCCACGCTCACATTGAGATGTATAAAACCTAAACTTGGCATACCGCTACGCACATTTTCACAGCAACTCCAGACAATGAGTACGCATGTTTCTGCTCGATTTTGTAATCCAGTGGCAAAAGAGTGCTACTGCAGTTTCTCTTTTTCATACTCACATTCATGATGCGGTCTGTATCAAATACACCGAAATTAATTGTACATCGTGTATAAATGTATGGCACCATATCGTAATCAATTTGTGACAATAAAATGGTGCGGTGAAAGGCCAAAATATTCCAACTACCAAGCCTGCTCTTGCGTTACTAGAAGACATCACAAATGGAAATGGAAAATGGTGTGGTGCGTGATGGCTGGCTTCTTGGTAAGAAGACATTTTATATTTTAGGACCAAAATTTTAGGTTTTGTGTATGATGTAACCATTTGACACTTCCTTAGGGGACAGCTCCTTAGGGGACAGCCGTTGGCGCTGCCCGGACAAGACCGGTGGAGTGCTGCTCTATAGTCCACAGAAAGTGAGTCGCATTGTGCACACATAAAGTGCCACAAGATCGTGGCTTGCCTGTACAATTGTCAACAATAAACTATTGTAACAATAAACAAAATGAAAACAAAAGTTTTCCTTTGTTGCTGATGCCGCTGCTTAAACCACCAAACAACATTTTTTTTCTCGCCTCGATTTCGCTAAACATAACCTCTACTTCACATTCGCTAAATTTTCTCTTCTTTCCACGTGCCTTGGCCATTGTTTTTTTAACAAAACCCCGATCAAAGGGGGTCTCTGTATTGATTTGCATATTAAAATATGTATAATTATGGGAGGAGTCGGGTGTGGCGGTGGGCTCGTGCACGTCTGTAACATTTTGCGCTGATTGGGATATAAAAAGGTTTTGTGCATCTGGATATTTTTTGGTGTACGCACATTTCTGGTTTTATCCATACACCATGTTTTAGTGTGAATTCTATGCACACCATTATACAAGGCCCCTGGAACAGTAGAAATTCCACCCAAGAAGACACGCCAGGACAGGAAGTGGACAGGTAGAGGAACCACAATGACAGGGACGGAAACAAAAGAGTTGACACAGATCAGAACAAAACCAAGGCAGGACAGGGAACCAAGGCAGGACCAGAGGGAGGGCACGGAGAAAACTGTAGGGCTAAAGTAAGAGGGCACTGTGGGTCCTCTCCTCTAGGCCTCAGCCGGAGAGTTGCCCAGGTGGGTAACATCCGGAAAATGCGAGTTGCGGTGACCGGCACAGATAGAATGCACCTATCTCCCCCTCAGGGAGAAGAAGACTCGGCCTTCGATTGCTTAGCTGCCTCCTATTTGCTCCTTCGTTAGTCTTGTATTTAAGAGCTTCCCAGTCCAGTGTTTCCCAGGTCTGCCATTGATGTTGTTACCCTAAGTTGTCCATTCCCTGCCTTCCTCTGTGTCCTTGTTTTGATCCCACGAGATCCTGTTTATTTTTTTGTAAAGGCACCTTAATATAACAAACCCTTGATTTGAACCACGCCTGCTCCTGCTCCCTGTAGTCACTCAATACAACAGAATGACAGACCTCTGCAGGAGTCGGGTAGCCTTTCGTGCTCCATGTCTCTGTGGGAGCATTATCTCCCATGACTAGCTTACCAACCCCTGGTTTGCCCACCCACCTTGCCTGCTGAGGATAACTTCGCCCTCCTCCCCAGACACATGTCGATCAGGTTCGAACCCACATGCCTCACCACAGATCAAATTGCTGGTTCTATGCAACCAGCCACCAATCTGCCTGCCGGCGCCCCGTCGCTAGCTGTGATCCACCCACTGATTCCCCTGAAGCTTTCCCCCAGCCTGGAAGTACATGCAGCCTCACCCGGCCCAGGAGGGGCCGCTCCGCCTGAGTTCCTGGTTCCTGGGCCAGGTGAAATCTCCACCAGGCTTCAGAAACTCCGTAATGAGCCGCCACCCGTACTGATCCTTCAGAGCCTGACCCACAGAGGGCTCCCAACCTAGAGAGGGTCACGTCGCCTGCTCTTTATGTTCTTGGCCCATGTGAGATATCTGCCATTTCTCCTGCAATCTAGCAGAGGCTGCTTATGCCTTGGCCCAGAAGTGACCTCTGCTACGCCTGACCCACGAGAGACTGTTACCATGTCCGGACCAGAGAGTGCCACTCCACCTGAGTTCCAGGCTCTTGGGTTAGGTCTCCACCACTCTGCCCATGCCTCTAAATTCCAGTCCTGAAATGTCCACTGCTCATTTCAAGCCTCCAGAACTATTCCAAGCTACCATCACCTAGCCTACCCATACGTTCACCTGAATCCCTGGTCTCCGCCGGGCCGATGCCCAACACTCCAATCACCACCAGTCCGAAGGGGGCAGACCCAGAGGAAACTGTCCTGGAAGACATAGAGTGTGACCCTCTGGGCCCTTCCCTTAATCCTACTTCAAGGGTCCCCACGACCAGAAGCCTCAGCATAGTTCACAGTGCAAACTGGGGCTCCAGTCCAGCAGATCCCTCTGCACTCTCCAGTTCTAGTCCTGCAGTCTTCTCATCACTTTTCAGCCTGGCTAAGCCCTCTGCACTCTCTGGCCTCATCAAACTCACAATGCCCCCCGAGTCTGCTGCCCATGCAAGCCCCTCCGGTTCAGGAGCCCAGAGAGGTTCCACCTTACCAGGGAGAGCACCATGGCCCAAAATCACTGCCCAGTTCCCCAGGATTGATGCCTCGCTTCTTGGGGCCTGGTAGACTCCTCGGACTCAGCCTGTCTCCCTTAGTCCCGCCTCAGTCTTTTTCCTTTTGCCCTGTCCTGCATTTATTTTGCCCTGAGCTGTTTTCCCTGTGGTGTTCCTATGTCTTTGTCCCTGTCCCTGTTGTTCCTTCACCTGCCCACCCTGTCCTGGGTATGTTGTGCTGCTAATTTTCTGTGTTGTCCCTAATCCTGCCCAGACCTGTTCCATGCTATTAGTTATGTCTTGTGTGTTGTTCAGTGCCCTGAATTGGTTCCTGTCTGATGTCTGTCTTACCTAGTCTTTCCCTGTCTCCTCCTACCCTGTTGTGATCCTGTACATCCTGCCTGCCACACCTTGCCTTACCTGTCTTTCTGGACTGTGTCCCTGCCCTTTGGTTTGGTCGCCTGTGTATCCTCCCTAGCTTGCCCTTCCTCCCCGGGGGTCACACTTTGGGGTGGGGGGTGGGGGGTGGTGGGGGACTTACTTACTGGGGCAGCAAAGAACCCCAAACCATGCTTTCACCATCATGTTTTACACCTAGCTTTTTTTGCATTTTGCCAATCATGGCACCTCACATTGTGGCTAAACAATTGTACCGCTGCCTCATCTATCCACAGCACATCCAATAGCCATTTTCATCAACTAGATGGTGTCTGGCAAACTTCAGTGCATTTACTTTGATTATTAATTGAGTTTGCTAAGTGCAATTTTGATGTTTGTTAAATTACAACCCCCTTAATTTACAAATATTGTTTAAATTAAAATGAATCTATATGCCCCAATTTGTTGAAAAAGATTAAACTGGGTATACTCATATCAGGAGGATGGGGCATTGACAGCTAAAGCCCCCAATGAATCTTAACAAACCCTGAATGATTTATAATAATAATTATTATTATTCTCTTCTCACCTCCACCACCTTGTGCTCCATGAGAGCAAGCTTGGCTGTGAAGGACAGCCACCTCATACAGTGCCTAAGGAGCTGGGGCTTAAGGGCCTGGTTGCAAAGGCCCACTGGCATGAACTGGTGACCTTACGGTTACAAGGACAGAGGCTTAACCAGCTGAGCTACACTCTGGCCTCCCTAATTTAGCTGAGATGTTTTAACGATCGTACTTTCAGTTTGAGAAGCTTGTTAGATAATGGTAATTACCAGAGCAATACCCCTTTTCCCTTTCGATTCCAGTACAGCCCCCCTGCACAATAAGGAGTACCCCTAAACACTTAGATACTTCAATCACACACCAAAGGCTGAGGCCCAGAAGCAAGTCTGCCCAATCACGGCTCTTTACCCTTTACCCTCAAACATCAGTGAAACCAATCTGCTGAGATACAACAATTTAACCTTCCTCACAGAGGAGACTTCTTAATGTGCATGCCCATAAAACAATTACTCTGTGACCCTCATTAAATAAATAAACTTTCTGTAATGAGACCCTGGCCTAAGATGCTGCATTTCGTTTAATTTGTGCTTAATAATTATTGATGTGTTTTATACCTCCCTATTTTTTATAGAATGACCATGTTACAGATTGTAATTTGTCCTATAATTGGATGTTCACCATATGTTTAAAACATTCCAACCTGGTTCCCATCACAGCCAGTGAAGCTGCCTTAAAGCCCTGTAAATAATGACTTGGCATATGCCAGAGTAAGAAATGTAATGATAACTGTGCTGTTAGATCTTGGTGAGGCTTTTAATGTCTCGACCTTCTGCTACACATGCTTAAAGGATGAGTCCTACCGCAGCTTGCCGGGATTCTTTGTAATACTGCAATTACACGCAAATAATTCCTCAGTTCCTCAAACTTTATACAGCTCAGTGAGCATTGAGCTGTGGATATGTAAAGTCTATGTAGATTACTTACAGTTAGAGATTGACAAAGAATATATACATAAATGTACAGCAGATTATTGCAATGACTTCTCTCAGAGAATGTGACTATGCCTGTGAGTGAGCAGGACTTCCTCAAGAGAAAGAAGGCCAGACAGACACAGGATCACTGCCACCACCAGGAGAGTGAGGCAATGCCACACTTCTTTGAAAATGTAAAGAAGGAGCTGTTGGTGTTACCGTCCATCAGAATGAAGGCCCTGAACTGGAGAATGTCTCATAAATAGAAACGTCTCAAACACTTTCTGCATGCTGCTTGTCATACACAAGACTTAATATTGAATAAGAACATAAAAAAAAATAAAAAGAACATGCTTACATAATAGAGTCATATACAGAATTTTATGTGATAAAGTTCAGAATACTGAGCCTGAAAGTGACCCCCAAAAGTCATAAACAATCTAAATATGTACATATACCTTATGTTCATTTATACCATGGCTTGGGTAAACACTATTTTCTTATTGGTCCAGAGCTGTCATGCGGGTGTTGATTATTTTCGTGTAACCGCACAGGTAGTTAATAACAGGTCTATGTTAATGCGGTTTAATGTTTTACTAAACATCTTAATATAAAAACCCGTGTTACCTTTTACTCATAAATAAGCATTATGTTTGTTAGGAGACCGGTACGTGCCCGAAGTACACTAATGATTTTTTGTTATTTAATTTTATTTCATTTACATATGTATTATTCAAAAGTACAATTAGTCCTATTATGCAATGAAACATTATATTTATATATATATATATATATATATGAGAAAGAGAGTGAAAAAGAGAGTAAAGAATAAACTATCATTAAAAAAACATTTGAGTTCATTATCAGAATTACACTGGAAATTGCTTATAGCGATCATGTCTTCCCGGGGGGAATTCATCACTATAAGCAGATGATCATTATAACCAGTTTTTTTCTTTTTGTCTCAGGCAGATTACTGTCTAATTGACATTTGTATATTTATTACATAAATATAGGGTAATAAAATGGACAGCGTTGCTATTTACTGAATTTTATTTTATTTACCTCAAAATACAGCCGTTTCAAACACTTTTCTAATTACAGTACTGTACCAATTAAATTATTAAACTCTATGATTCAAATACCCTTTAATACAGTATAGTACTGCACATAAAATATATATTATTGTAGTTTTCTGTATCTCGTTGGATCATATTTGGCAGTTTATCAAAAGTTTTCATGAGTCTATGTTTGTTACTGAGAGAAAATTACTTTATTTTATTTCTATTTTCTGTGCACGCAGCATTAGCCTCAGGTAGTTTGCCAGGAACAGATGTGTCGCAGCAAGACAAAATAGGACTATCAAAGTAAAGTAAAAAAAAAACAATAGTTAAATTTTTTTACAAGTTGTCATGTGCTTCAGTAAATGACGTGCTTGTACATTCTCACTTTGTGCACGACCGGGTCCACTTCTTCAGCTGAAAACCAGTCTGGTTTGCCAGGTAACCACACATTAAAATAGCAATCTGCCATAGCCGATGCACCCCTGCCTTTTAAAGGTGAAGTGATGTGCCATTCTGATTGGTTTATTGCATGTTACACCCAAAACACAATGAATGATTAATAGATTTAGGACAACCTTTTTATGTCTTGAGCTTTACACTTTGCGTTCGATAGTCAAAATGGAGCCCAAGTTGTGCTGTTACAGTATAAGAAAATAATATCAACTTTGTGCGCTTCATGTCAGGCCACACCAAGATGTCAGTGATTATTTTTGTATAACTGCACACTGCACACCTTACATATACTGCGTATACAAACATGCACAGACACTGTATAACTAGGTGTATCTTGGTATGGGAGAGGGCACTTTGAATGCTGCTAAAGTGTATATGTGAGTGTGAATGTGCCAGGACAGTGTGTGTCTGTGCCGGTTACACACTCACTGGAGTCCTCCTCGCGGATGATGTACTGCCTGATGACGGAGGGGGCACTGTCATCTGTCAGACGCACGCACAGAACCTTGTGGGACAGCAGGGACTTGCACACCAGAAATGCCTACAATGATGGTGGAGGGAAGGGTCAATACAGAGAGTACCACTATCAGAACATAGCTGTCAGGGTGCTGAGCAGCCCACCCCCACCGTTACCAAGGCCACTGATGGAGTACAAAACAAGACAGACACACCACTGTGCCCTGTGTTTCCTGGGATGCACTCCCTGCTTTAGATCAGTCCTTCATGCAAAAGGATTGATGCACAATTAATAATGTATCTGCCATCTGAAGGCGGAACACATAAGCATGTCATCTTAATGCACAAGAACAAGCTTTTTTACATAAACACCTACACCATGTTATCTAAGTATAACCACTGCCATAGCCTAACTACTTCCTTTATTTCATATGGGGAGAATTATTAGTTGTATAGTTCATTACAATTCCACCCGTGAAACCCAAATTAAACTCCCCCAAATATCCACAACACTCTGAAAAGACCCTTTTCAATTGATGAACACTTTCAAAACCCATCCATCCATCTATTTTTTATCGTGCCCTATACAAAGTTGACGGGTCCACAGCCTACACAGGAAGTTATGAGCACGAGACAGGGAATAACCCAGGTTGGGGTACCAACCCATCACAGGGCACATTTACACACCATTCATAACTATGGACAGTTTGCCAATTCCAGTTCACATTAGCATGTTTTTGGACTGTGGGGGAAACCAGAGTGCCCTGAGGAAACCTCACGATGGAGAGAACACGCAAATTCCACACATTGAGCCATGAAGGAGCTGACCACTGCACCACTGTGCCAGCTCACTATCTAATTTCCAAAAAGTTAATGAGATAATAAACATTGATTTTTATTGCATACTTATATGCAGTCATTTACATTTTACAGCAATGGCAATAGACATTTAATAGTCACATTAATAAAAAAAACAAGAAACTAACAGCAGAAGCTGCAATTTGCACTTAGGTAAATTTGGAATATTTCTTTGACGCGCTTCAGCTGAGCTCAGACGGCACTGGCTGTGCCAGGACTTATTTACTCAGGTTCCAGATACGGACAGTCATACACCAATCAACCATAAAATTAGAACCACCTGCCTAATATTATGTAGGTCGCACTCGTGCCACCAGTACAGTTCTGACCAGTCAAGGCATGGACTCCACAAGACTTCTGCAGGTGCCCTGTTGTCTCTGCCACCAAGATGTTAGCAGCAAATCCGTTAAGTCCTGTCAGTTGCATGGTGGGGCCTCTATGGATTGGACTTGTTTGTCCAGCACATCCCACAAATGCTTGATTGGATTTTTATAGTGTGGCAGAGTGCAACACCCTGCTGAAAGAGGCCACTGCCATTGGGGAATACCGTTGCCATGAAGGGATGTACTTGACCTGCAACAACGTTTAAGTAGGTGCATGTGTCAAAATAACATCCATATGAATGCCAGAACCTAAGAATTCCCAGCAGAATAGTGCCTAGTGCATCACACTGCCTCCTCTGCCTTCTTCCCATGTGCATCCTGGTGCCAACTATTCCCCAGGTAAATTAGGCACATGCACCCGAATGAAGTACACATGAAGTAACAGAAAATCAGACCATGCCACCATCTTTCATTGCTCCATGGTCCAGATTTGATGCTCTAAGCCAGGGGTCACCAGCCTGGTGCCTGCTAGCATCAGGATGCCCCCAAGAACCACATGAGTCGCCCGCAGACCTGTTCTAAAAATAGCACAACTCACCAGAGAGCAGCATCTAAAATTAAATTTTATCCTGTTGCTATTCTTCTTTAATCACATTTGCATTTATATAGATTTGAAAATGACAATATCTAAAAAAAAAGCATTTATGTAAGCATTAAAACTAAAGGTAAACTGAGCAAATTTGTTAAGAAGAGTGTATAAAACTGGTAGCCCTTCATATGGCTCAGTACCCAAGAAGTAGCTCTAAGTTTCAAAAAGGTTGGTGACCCCTACTCTAAGCACTTTCAGCGGTGGACAGGGGTCAGCATGGGCACTCTGACCAGTGTGTGGCTACACAGCCCCATACATAGCAAGCTGTGATGCACTGTGTGTTATGACACCTTTCTATTATAGCCAGAATTAACTTTTTCAACAATTTGTGTTACAGTAGCTCTCCTGTGGGATCGGACCAGACAAGTTATGAGCTCATAGTCTTCCCTTCTCATGTGCAGCCTTGGTTGCCCATGGCCCCATCACCAGTTCACCAGTTGGCCTTCTTTGGACCCCTTTTGGTAGGTACTGACCACTGCATACTGGGAACAACCCATAATACCTGCCATTTTTGAGATGCTTTGACTCATCTAGCCATAACAATTTGGCCCATCTTAAAGTCACTCAGATCCTTACGCGAGCCCATTTTTCCATGCCTGATATATAATGGCACCCTTGACAGGTGCCGTTGTAACAAGGTAATCAATGATACTCACTTCATTTGCCAGTGGTTTTAATGTTATGGTTAATCAATGTATATACACAACTCATTTTTGAGGAAACTCGAACCGAGCACATGCGAAATTTAGTCTGATTTTGGAGAACAACAGGAAAACACAGATACTTTCGGGTGCAGAATTATTAAGTAAATTATTATTACTATTAAAACGGGCCAAAAAAGGAATTTACAGAGAGCAGAAAAAAAAACAAAATAGTAAAGTGCCAAAGGCTGAAATATGACCTACACGCAAACTAAAACTTTAAAAATGGGAACTGACACATCTCAGGACTGATGTTACAGAGGTTTTGTGGACAGATGAAATGAGTGACTCTTGATGGAGCAGATGGATGGGCCAGTGGTTGGACACTTTCTTCAAGCTCCAACAAGGTGGTGGAGGTGAGATGGTGTGGGCTGCAATTATCAGTGATGAACTTGTTGGACCTTTCAGACTTGCAGATGGTGTAAAAATAACCACTGCCAATTTCTAGAAGACTGGCTTCTTCAAATACTGGCATAAAAAGAAGTCAGTAGCTTTCAAAAAGGCAATAATAGTCATGCAGGACAATGCCCTTTCCCATGCAACAGGAATTTGCCAAGATTTGCTAAGAAAGGCTTTAAAGGTGACTTAAGAATGACCTAGCCCCCTACGTTGCCTGACCCCCATTGAGAACTGCTGGGCCGTACTAAAGTATGAGATTTACCAAGGTAGCAAGCAGTACACTTCTCAGAGCAGAATCAGGGAAGCAGTCCTACCTGCCTCAGCTAATATAGAATATTATCAAATGAAAAATTGACTGGTTCAATGGAGAACAAGCTCATGATGGTCATTGAGAAGAAAGGTGGCAATGCAGGACACTAAACGTGGTAAAGTTGACTGCATAGAACGACTAATAGTTTGTTATTCTGTATGCATACTGAATAACAAAAACTGTTTCTTATTATTATTTCTCTAGATGGTGTAGAAAGAAAAATCCACTTAGTTTCTGATTGCTTAATAATTGTGCACACTGACAATCAAGTGTTTTTCTTAATTTTTTGTTAATATAACATTTTCTCTCTAAATAAATCTACTTGAATCAAAAGAAAACTAACTTTTGCTAAAAATTATCTCCAGTAATAGCACACAGGTAAGTGTAGTCTGCTCTTCATGCACATTTTACTTTACCAAAGGAACAGGCGTAATTAAATGTGCATTTAAAGTGTAAAGTGCATGCATTTATGCACATGTGGTTGTGCATGTTCAGCTCCTACCCCAGGGGGCTCTCTCTGCAGGATCTGCAAGGTGGCGTCGTGGTTGAGGGACAGCTGCAGCCAGACAGGGTGAGTGAGGAGCAGGCGGTCCAGCACACTGACACTCCTGAAGCCACGCGGCGGACACACAGAGGGGACCTGCATCTGAGGGATACCAAAGAGTGCAACACTCACACACCGCGTATTACACAAACAGCTGACAGCATGTTTACTATACAAATGCTATAAAGCCCTTCCCATTCTTTCCAGTTTACCAAAGAATATGATTCTTATCCAGTTTACCAAATAACCCAGAATACAAAGTCTGCAGTAATTACAGCCTTTCTAACTCAACACCACGTTTCCACCAACATGACATGACTTCTGCTAGTTACTTTTCCAGAAGTGATTCTCTTAAGTGATTTGCAATTAACTTTTAGACAGAAGTCCAAGTAGGTGGCCACAGGTTTGCCTGGACAGATAGTTACTTTTAAAACTTTTAAATTACTTTATTTTGTCCATCTTAATGTGTAATTCAGAAAGCAGAGCCAAGCAGTCCCTGGGCCATTTGGAGTTAAGGGCATTTGCTCAACAGGCCAGTGGTAAGAAACGGAATTTGAGCCGGTGACATCCTGACCAAAGAGTCCTAATCCACCGGGTCACACAGCGCACAGCTTCGAGGCGACTCTGATTTCACTGTGGGGTCTTCATCCTTCAGTTAGCCTGTCTGCTTATCTCACAGTAACAGCCCAATCTTGCTCGCACAAACAGATATAGCTATAATAAAACTATGAATAATAAAATGGGTACAATTATAATCTCTCTTTTACAAAATGAATGTCTTAAATAAAACTTATTGAACGACCCACGGGACCAAAGCAAATTAATTCCGGTAAATGTGAATAAACCAGAAGCTAACCTGGGCTACTTATTCAACTGGGAGTACAAAAATATTTGTAGCAGTAGGCGGCGTGGCGCCCACATCCGCCCCCACAGACGCGGCCTTTGCAAAGCGCCGGCGGAGGTAGAAAGCCTCCCTCTTTTTGTTTTCGCACTCTTCATTAACGTCAGGCATAACCGGGGTTTTTCCAACAGGCACGCATATACCTGACGGGAGCTGCAGTGCCCAAAGGGCCAGTGTCAGGGAAAAGACTCACAATTCAAGTCACATCCAGTGATGTGCGTACAGCTGGATGGTCAAGAGGCCTCTCACACAGCCAGCACCGTCTGCGTGGTTCCATTTGTAATAATGTTAGACTGAGGATAAATTTAAATTTCCTTGTATGCTTTCAAATAGCCTGATTTCTTCCCCGTTTTCTCAGAACTCCAGACTGGATGTCACCGTGGTGACACTGTGTGGGCAGCCGGAGAGCGCTTGAGTGTAGCAGCAGATGGTTGCCATGGCAACAAAGGCCTACACGCTCCGACGAGGCATACCCACTCAGTCACAGGCACTCCCCCTTCCTGCCCGAAAGGACAGGGGAGGGGGGCTCTGCATTTCTAGAAATCTCTTCCAAACTCTGACTACTTACATGCAGCCTGTTATTTCAGACATATTCCTATTGCCAGATACAGCCCAAAGGTTAGCACATCACTGACAACAAAGAAGAAAAAACATATGTAGTAATCATGAATTCATTATCGTCTTACGGATTTCAGAGCTCCTTTTACAGCAGTAAAATAAAAGACCAATTCTAAAGGTTACCATTTGTTTAATTTCAAACCAATTAGTCTATATGTAAAGTTATCTATAAGGACAGGTAGCAAAGTAGTAAAGGTCTAAATAAAATAAATGTGACTTAATGTAAAAGAAGTGTAAAATATTGTTTCTAAGTGTGTGCACTACATCCTATGTGTGGTACATTATCTGGCCAGTATGTTATATTGTCATGCCAAGATTTTCAATTACCAGGAAATATTTACTGTGAAATTTTACTGTTAGAACAACAAAGGAAGAGTAAAGGACAACCAGTCCTTATTTGTTCACTGTAAAAGTCACATGGGTTCCTCCATCAGACCAAAGCATGCAGCTGGATATATCCACCTCTCTAAAATGCCCATTATGTCCCCTGCTATGGACTGGCATTCCCTGCTCAAGGGCTTTCTTAGGGAAGTGTCAGCCTCATCCCTAGATAATCAACTGTAAGATGAATGGATGGAGAAACATCACTTGGATGGATCTCCATGTGTAACACAGACAAGTGTAATATGGAGTGACAGAGAATGAGAGATCATCACTCAAAATCATGGTGGAAATGCTAGACATAAATATGTGGAATCTGGCCATCATATAGTTTCTCCTCACATCATCTAGGGCTGTTTGGTTTATTTATTAAAAGTCAAAGAAAATTAATAGTTTATGGCTCCACAAACCAGAAGCATGGCCTTTAAACTGAAGTATCAGCTTTATGAGCAAAGCTTCAGTCTGATGGAAAACGAGACAGTAATTTAGCTGTAGGAAAGCTCTGTCTAGTCATGTGATAGTCAGTCAGCTGGGATTTGCTATAGCATTTACCCTTCTTAGGGACAAACTAGAAGAGAGCAGTGACAGGTCAATTAATGCACTTTGCAGCAGCGCCAAGGAGGCTGTGTGTAGCTTGGGGGGGGGGGGGGGCAGAGTCTGAGCTAGAAAGTCCTGGGTTTGAATTCTGTGGTTCAATAAGTAATGTTATCACCACTGGCCCTTATCGGCAGCCCTCCTACCCCCGGCCCCCCTCACTAGTGTGTAGTTTCAGACTGAAGTGTCTGTTAAACAAGTAAATCAAAATGCAACATGAAAACCAAAATGATGCTCTTGTAGTGAGAGGAAAAGAATCTGAAATTCAAGCATTTGGAGCAACAAGGTAATACGGGTGGAGAGCAGAGCACCTGGCTTTCCATCCCGAGATGGACACCCTCCTCATATTTTGGCATTTTACAGTCTTCTCTGGAGAATCCACGAGGAGCTCTTTTTCCAGTGAGCACCATTTACCTAAAAACTGCACAAGTGCCTCAGCCTTTTCTCTCATGCTTCTCCAATCCATTGATATAATTTTTACCGTAACAAATACTATGGTATGTGAAGTGTCCCTTTAGTGGTTAATACTAAAAACCCATGCAGAACAGCACTTAAAAAGGTCACCTCGCTGCCATGGTTAATGCCCTGCATCAGTCTCCGAGAACGTCCTACACCCCCGCACGCCTTCCTTTATCCAAGCTTGTCATCACTTTTAAGACTGATCCTCATTGCATGCTAGCAGTTCCTGACCTCCTAATTATACTAAAGTGTCCATCAAACTTAAACGATTGTTCCCAGTTTCAAAATTCCTACAAAATTATGGCGCTGTCTCGGGTAAGGCTGGACTCAATTCAAGCACCAACTCCGTATATGTGGAACATAGACCATTCCTCATCAATTCACACATAATAATGTCCATCACTTACGTATCCCCATTACATACAAGCTTGGGTCATCCCAGGCCTGGTCATTCAAACAGTCCATACTGTACCAAGCATACAGCCAGAAAGATGAGAGGAAACCTTGACAAAGCCACCTCACACATAGGACACGTGTGCTTATTGGGGGCAATGGCTGGCACAGACTCACTGGCATAGTATCTAATGGGAAACTCAAAGAGGAAAAAAACCCCTAGAGAAATGGCATTTGTCTGAGTGCCAGGAGCTCATATCAACCTGACTGCGGTAATAATATACTAAACGTATTTAAACACGGTGTAGTTCACGTCAGACACTTTGGCAACCACGGCTTTGCAGAATAATGTATAGAGCATTATGGCAAAATGAGACAACAATGCACAACGGCAAAATGATGCATCATATCGTGAATCAAGATGCTTACTTGGCAGAATACATGATGGCATGACATCTTGGTAAAATTAGACAGAAAACATCGTCCATGAAATACAGCTTGGTCTCTGAACTGGCACTCTCAGTACAGCTGCTGCTGGCAAATTTGGAAACGAAAAGGTGGATATTACATGCAAAGCGCCTGACTTGGGCAGCTGGGTGCGGGAGCTGGGTTAAGTTCCCCTTTTCAAAGTGCACATAAAGAGAAGTGAAGAGGGGCTGAGCTCTGACTAATGACAGGTACAGAACATTTCAGACTAATGGGGAAAGTGAAAGAAAGGCAGCAGTCCGGCAGTGGGGGAGGGATTCATAGGAATACACCGGTCAGACCGAAGCAGCTACAGCTGCTCATAAAACCACACCGAGTGCAAAAGCAGGGTCAGCTGAAGGGCCCAATGGGGACAGACATACTGTGAGATTTGAACCAGCAACCACCTGCCTGAATGAGCAGATGAGGCTCCCCGACACACACACTCCTTAGCTGCTGCTTCTCCATACTGACTTTCCCTTAGTCCTCAGATAGTTTGATAAGTGGCTCATTAATGACCAGGTATTATTCCAATAGTCTAAAAAAAAGACTCTTACATGTAGCATAAAAATGTCTCACTCTGTTTGACAACATGAGCTGATTGCATACTGCAAACTGCAGCCCATTATTTCATAACATAACGACTGGAGAATGGAAATGCTGTAATATACAGCCTGACTATGCCTGAATATACCTCTACCCATCAGATTAATTATAAAATCCCTTAACCCAGGGGTCTCCAACTGCAGTCCTGGAAAGACACTATCCAGCAGGGTTTCTGTTCTACCTGGCTTCTGAAGAACCACCCCTGATCCTAGTGTTTACCTGAGGACAAGTATGCCAGATCAGAAGCAAGGTAGAAAAGAAAACCTACTGGACAGCAGCTCTCCAGGCCCGGAGCTGGAGACCCCTACCTTAACATTTTATGCCAGCACTGATACGTTGTGCCTCTTCTCAGGTTCCTGGGTAGTAGCAAAAACTTAATTAAAAACACTGGATGCCCAAGGATTCACCTACACATCCATGTCCAAATTACTCTCTCCCATGCATTAAATTACAGAGGAGAATATTCGTAAGCTAAGCAGCCAATACTCGCATCCTAATACTGCATTTATTACCCCAATCAACAGTTTCATATCATAATTTCACAGCCATCATCTCTGGTCTTTCATATTGATCACTACACCTTAGCTACAAAAACCGGCAAAAAAGATCAATTTGAATACATCTGTTAAGCAACAAAACACAACTGATTTTAGGTTGTTGTTAAACTGATGATCTTGACTACAAGCAACACTGGATTAATGGACGAGGACAATGAAACGCAGAATTATGGAAGCGTGAAGGGGCAGGGAATGCGTGAAGTGAAAATGCTTCCAGAGAGATGGGCAGCATTCAGACAGAGCCATGCCAGGGCCTCCACAAAGATCTGTGAGCAGAAAAGGGAGACGTCCTCTGCACTGCCAGACCGCAGTGACAATCTACTGTGCTGGCAGCAGGAAAATATGCTCAGCACAAGCATACTGCATACAATTCGGGCCTGAAAAGTACTTTTAATGAAATATATTGTGACAGGTGGAAGATCCTGGAGGTGGATTTAAGGGCCTGAAGCACCAGGTAACATTAAGAGTCAAGGCAGCAAAGACTGAAATGGGGAAGAATTAGTCTCACCCAGATTCAGGAACCGCTGCTGGGAGGAGTTTATAGTTGGGTTCTTTAGACAGTTCCATATTAGAATTCGTAAGCGATGGCTTTAATGCTAGCAGTGATCACATACCATCAATTAGCTCATCTGAATGCTCAGGCTTTCGGATATGATGGATAACAAACAAGACCTCTCATCACAACCTAATACTGTATTGAAGCTGAGCATTACTCACTGACTTCAGTTCCTGCTCGCCATATATGTATACTGTATGTGTACATATATATATATATATATATATATGTGTGTGTGTACACATACAGTATATATACACAATATACATATATAACATCTTTTATCAGTTATAAGCTCAAGTTACCAGATATCTTCACAAGCTGATCTAAAGAGAAGCATTAATGCCACCGTTATCTTCATCGCCAAATCCCATCTGCCATACATGATGTCCAGCACTGACCTCACATCAGCAGGCAGGTGTAAGTCCTCTCATATGAACACAAATCAGTCATCTAGACCGAAACACTGTTCTGGAACAAGCTATGAAATGCACAGGCCAGGATCCAGCCAGTAATTGTGTATTAGTGCATCTCAACAACATTACACTCCACAATACTGCCATGATTTTTGTTTCACATTGTCTTCCCTCAGTTCTCTGTTCTATATTCTTTTATGGACATTTAACCACTTAACAATGTCCTACACTTAGATAATGCACCTGCTAACAATTATAAGACAGTACGTATGTGCTGGCACTGTGTATGTTAAAAAACGGTACAAATTTATAGCCCACTTAAGAATCAATAAAAATCTAAAGAACTGGTTTAGTGGATCACAATTGCTGTATCTGTGTAACTAAAGTAAGAGACTGAATTGAATATAATGATCATATTCTTATTAGCAGGGTCAATAACAGTGTAACTAACTAATTATTTAATCTAGAAGTAAAAACAGCAAACTCTTGTCTAGATGGTGGCAAAACCTTCTTGCCTGTAATCAACACAGATCTAACCAACAACTAAACAGCAAAAGTATTACTCATTATTCCATACTGCAGGTTCTTAAAAGAAAACTGATTAATGTTTGTAATGTAATTAGGCTAATTTAATACAGTGACTCAAAACTTAGTCCTCCAGGAAGCTTTTTTCTTGGGGGTGGGGTGCATGATTGCTGATGGTATAAAATGTGGGGAAGTGTGACCTACGTGGCTGTCTTGGACACAGTGATCATCTTTGTGCTGCTTTGTTACAGCCGTGTCCGTTTTGCTTCCTGGCTACATATATTATGGTCTGGCTTATTCATATTTTGAGCAAGAGAATGTTTCATAAACATTATGACATTATGAGAATTTCAGCGTCAAATAGAACAGTAGGCCATATGTAGATATGTAAAGCAACTGCTTAATTTCCACTGGCAATTACGCACTTAATTGAGATAATTAGATCAAAACAAATGTAAATTTAAAGTATAGATAGGACCTCCCAAGAACGTTGCTGGAGACTGACTATCCTATAATTAGTCATGAAGCACTCCAGTACCTGTCTACCGTGAATAGCATCATAAATAATTTGCTTCCTGAATTCAATAATTTATTTCATTGCTTTGTTTCTCTTCCTCCAAACCAGTCCTTTAAGTCAAAATCAAAATAATACATATACCTAAAAAAAGACCTAAACCCAAAACATGTCCAAATATTTGGGACGTAGGTGTACACACGGCCGCGCTTAATAGAAATTATGTAACCATTATTTTAGCTTACCTATGCTGAAAATAAACCATCATTATACGCTCCTCGTTAAGCAATTGAAAAGCCGCCTGAAACCGCTTCTGAAATATTCTGCTACGCACGTTTTAGTCAATTTCTGAGTAATACAGGTAAGAAATGGGCGCGGCACTCCGTGAGAAATGCACGTTCCTTACGTTTCCTGTAAGAAGCCGCTGATCAACATATACAATATTAAAACTTTGTCGATTCAAAGCTGCTGGTTACACGTGCTTGATTAAACATCGAAGTTATGCTGCGACGGACACCTAATTGTACCGTATACAATTAGACAAAACGCAAACAAATATGTTTTAAGATTGATTTTTAAAGACTCCTTGAAGGGAAAAAAAAACTACTCAAAATTGAGATGTGGTCACTGTGAGTGTGAGAGCAGAAAGAATAATCCAAAGCAAGCAATGTTTCTTTAACCGATGGCTTAATATCCATGTTAAAAAAAGCGATTACGTAGTGCAAAGTAAACTTACATTTTGGTTTAAATAAGGGGATGTCAACTAAATTAGGAACGAGTGAACAGTGCCTGTGAAAATTAATGAATAGGTGCACTTTGTTCTCGTAGAGTTATACATTACGCTAAATGTTTTATTTAAGACAAGCGCTTGCTGCATATTTGATAACTTCAATCCAGCTCCAAAATCTCTCATTTGACAATCCGGTTATGATTAGTTTAGCTTCTTCACTTGGCAGATGTAGGCTACCTTAAATCGTGCCTGACGTTGCATGCCGACACAAATATAAATATTAAACGCAAAACTTACCTTAGAGCTCTCTCCCTAAAAATAGACAACTGCATACACTGAAATTGTCGTTGGAGCCATGGGATACCGGGATGCATTCGCTGCCACTGTTGACTAACTTCTAGTTTTTTGTCATCATGTTGTTATAGTTATTTGTCCAGAAATCCAATCATGACATGACGGTCGTGTATCGTTAGCCTATATGAGAAGGGGGAAACTCTGCAGGCGGTGATTCGGGATTTAAATCCTGCCTCCCTTACTCCGTGTGGGGGCGGGGGGGGGGGGGGGGGGGGGGGGGGGGGGGGGGGGGGGGGGGGGGGGGGGGGGGGGGGGGGGGTGGGGGG
>JAODKN010000002.1:15912434-15930264 GCA_026774425.1 Petrocephalus zakoni
TGTTAAATTATATGACTAAAGCTGTTACCTGTAAATTTAAATCATGTTTTTATTAAGTACTCGGTATCGGTATCGGCAAGTACTGAGATGCAAGTACTCATACTCATACTCGTCTTACAAAAAAGTGGTATCGGTGCACCCCTAGTTCATCATCATGAGGGTCTATATGAACTGTACTTAGTCTGGCTGCACACCAAGGACCAATTTGCCTTGGGAGACCCTCACGGGTTTACCCTCGACAACAGAGCTCCTAGGATCATGGAGGCACACAAACCCCTCCACCACGATAAGATGGTGATTCATTTATAACATATCAATTTAAAATCCTTTATAGCCATATGCATTGTTTGAAGGATGGAACATTTGGTAATTTTGTGTAACATTTATATAACATTTATCTAATGTAAACATACCTGTTTACATTAGACTCTTGTGACTTTTAAAGCCTGGCTTTTCCATATCTTTCCACAGCTGTGGAGAGCATTACAATCCCTTTGGAAGACAACACGGTGGACCCTGCGACACAGAGAGGGTACATAATACATTGGTTTCTACATTATATATATGATATAACTTTAGCATTACACTGTACAATTTCGAGAGCTGCATGTGTTGTTGGTGTTGTTTGGCAATAGCAGTAGTATAGTTGTTGATCTGTGCAATAATATTACAGTTTTTCTTGATTACTTTGACATATTTCTTGAAACATACTTAATTTATCAGTGTAAATATGAACCTGAGCCCCACAATGAAAACAAGTGATCCAATATCATGGACAGGAGAGATGATAAACCTTTTTTTTGGTATTTTGATATTTTGTGTTTGAGTATGTACCATGTAAAAGCAAAATTCTAAGAACTTGAAAATTCAAAATTCTATCAATCATAAAATGAATCATAAAAATGAAAAGTACCATCAGCATGGTTTTAATGTTTAGATATATTTAAATGCTTAGATATATTGTCAGTATGTCAGTGTTTGTATGCTCCTGATCTCCCACTTTCTCATTGTTACTGACTGATCATTATTTTTAGCAAACTGATACTTATACATGTCAAAGAGACCAGTTTCAGCATTGTAAGGTTCTACATAACCTTATGTACAGTAAAGATCGCTGGAAAGCACTCACATGCATTTTTCAGATCTCAAGACACAGTACAATAGCAAACAAAAAGTCGCATAACACAGTATAACACACCAACAGCAAAATGGTAAAATCATGAAAAAATTGTGTACTGTAGGAACCAAAAATCCAACCGTGCCATTTCACTGCAATTTATGGAGTATATTTTTGAAAGTTTGCTGAAGATGAATAACAGTAAAAATGAAAAGAAATATTTAACTTGTTATACATTGCAACTATAACAGCAATAGTTTATAGATAATAAAAGAACCGTATACAGCACGACTACAGATTCGCCCTATAATGTGACATCACACCTCTGACCCCGAAATACCCATCCTCCCCAATATTCAGTTCAATTAAATTCAGTTTATTTTTATATAGCGCCTTTCACAACAGGGTTGTCCCAGGGCGCTTATGAACATATGAAACCTACGCCACTGAATTATTACAATGGGACTCTACAAAATCCATTTTGACCAAGAAGATGTACTAAAAATTGTACTAAATCATGATAGTTGTACGAAACCATTTGCATACGTCTAATAAAACATTTGGAAATTTGTGTGAAGCAATGAGAAATTATGTTCTGTTGTGCGGAAGTGACATTATGGTGTGGGGATTACACTGGTTGTTTTTCAAATGTTAACTGTCATTTGAGAAATGCTCCAAAGCCATCGAGAAAAACTGTAACAGTCATTTTTGATTTAGACCAGGGGTTTTCTTAGTTATGTATATCATCTCACATAGTGGTAGGGATAGTGGTGGGTGATATTGTAACATTTTATGGTGAGCAGTTGCAACTATATCTAAGTGTTTCAGAGTTATCGCAAAAATCGTGATACAGCACATTTACCATTTTTATTTAGCAGATGCTTTTGTCAAAAGCAATGTCCAAGTAATGCAATGCAAGTACTGTACTTTTCAAACATAAGTGCTGCCAAAGAGCTGTCTAGGCATAAGTGTGGCTAGGCTGAACTTCCAGTGTGTGCCCAGTTACCGGTGTACTACTACGCACTATTATTATAATGACACAGCAAATTGACAAGTGCCTATGTAGCTTTGTATCGTTGATAGTGATTAAAATCAAAAGCATCATGATATGACATTTTGTCCATGTCACCAGCCCCAGCTAGGGGTCTCTAGCTCTAGCCTATTGTCCTTTTGAGGTCCATAGTTTAAGAAAAGTTGAAAAACCCTGCATTGCTGTTCAGAAATACAGACTTTATTAGCTGGGCCTTCAGTTACCGGGTCTCTGTGATACTGTCTGGAGACTAACCACGCGTCTATGAAAGGCCATATGTTAATATGAAAATGTGTTCATGTCCCAGCATGCAGGCGACCTTGGAAACATCCTAGCAGGACCAGATGGCAGGGCATCGTTCCGACTGGAGGACTCTCAGCTGAAGGTGGCATTTTCTTCTTAGGCTATCCCTTAGTAACATTTAAATTATCTTTAGAAACCTAGAACACCTGTCAGTCAAGATTCCATGTTGCTGTCCTTGGGTATAGAGTCCACTCATATGGATGCATTCCTATAGAAAATTTGTAATTTTGATAAATTAGTTACTAGTTACTGTTCCTAGTTACCTAGAGTTACGCTGCTTATTTGCTAATTGTCTGTTATATGTTTCTGCATTGTGTCATGTCGTCTCAGGTGTGGGACATTATTGGACGCTCTCTGGTTGTGGATTCTGGAGAGGATGATCTTGGTACAGGAGGCCATCCATTGTCTAAAATAACTGGAAATTCTGGACAAAGGTGAGTTGGTGGTCTTAGGTGTTACATCTACATTTCTTTGTTCCAGAATAGTTTGTGTGCAACCAGATTATCAAGATTTATTTGTATGTGTGTGGGTGTGGCTTATTGGGTCATCTTTGTCTGCTTTTCTAGGCTTGCCTGTGGCATCATTGCTCGCTCTGCTGGCCTTTTCCAAAACCCAAAACAGATCTGTGCCTGTGATGGCGTCACTCTTTGGGAGGAGAGAGATCGGCCTCTTGCAGGTCCTGGCCGCAGGGCTCCTGAGGCACCAGCAGCCAATCTGTGAAGAGGAATGCACTTTGTTACTCCTGCTGCTGTTCCTCTCACACTGGAAAGCTGTGGAGTGAAGGAGCACTGAGTCATGGGGTGGCGTTTCGACGGCATGCCAGTAATATCAATTACTATTAATTACATTAATTTAAAGTACAATTGCACAATTAAGATCCTTGCTTTTGCTGAATATTTTTTTCAACATGAACACCATATAGGATAGCATATACACTGTTCAGGACAGAAGAAAACTAGTCCTTCAGTTAGAAATGTTTAACTTAATCTGTGACAGGAATTTAGATGATTGACTTTAAACAGTCTCCAAGTATGTGGCGTTTTTTCTGAGTTTTTTCTCCATGTCTAACGAAATTCAAGAGTGACCTGTTTTATAAAACGGACATAAAAACGAAGAAATAAACTCCTTTGATAGCTAAGACATTTGTTGGGTCAATTTTATTGCATCTCGGTGTTCCTCCTTCCCATAAACTCATGCGAACAATTAAACAACAATCTAACATTTCATTATTACAATACTTGACTTCATCATCTATGGACTTAATCCACACCACATCGGATGAACAGGCTGTAGGTTGTCAGGGCCAGCAGGACATCCACATCGTCTATTTCCAGGATTCTAGGTCTGAGGACCCCCCCCATGCTGGAACAGGTGGCTGTTGTTGTCCAGCCACTCAGGCATTGTCAGCGTTCCTCATCACTGCTGCATCCTTTATAATAAGTAGAATTACATTCAGATCAGTTCTCTTACAGCCCTCACCCCTATCACTTTCCTCTTAGACAAGTACAGCCACTCCCCAGGTTATGATGGTCCGTGCTACGATATTTTGACTTGACAATGGGCATTCCCATTGTATATTTATTCAATAAATTACATATTCAACACTTTATTATAAAATAGGCTTTGTGTTAATGATTTTGCCCAACTGTATGCTACTGTAAGTGTTCCAAAGCTAAGCACGTTTAGGATGGACTAGGCTAGGCTATGATGTTTGTTAGGTTAGGTGTACCATATCAAAATGCATTTTCACCTTATAATGTTTTTGCCTTACAATGGGTTTATCAGAACATAACCCCATTGTAACCTGGGGGGCGGCTGTAGTGTCCCAGAGTCCAGAGTGATCCGGAGGATAGGCAGGCATTGCTATAATTGTTGCTGGCCTGGTCCTAAACAGCTGGGGACAGATGTGGAAGAGGTGCCATTTTGCAATGGTTTTGTGATGGCAGGATTGCCGGGGTTTGGCACATGGGCCAAACCCCACAACACGATGGAACCTCCTCCACATTTTACTGTATGTAAAGTGTTCTTTTCCTTAATGATCCAAAATAGTGGTGTCCTACTTGGTTTTGTGTGTGGAATATGGTATGGTCAGAACTCACCACTGCAGATTGATCCAGGTCATCCTGAAGCTCTTTAGATGTCTTGCATGATGTTTTTTTTTTACAATCTGTACCAAACTTCGCAGAATTCTTTCACTTCAGTTTCTTCTTAGCACTACCGAAAGTATCTTAACAGTGCAGTAACTGTGAAACTTCTTGATAACATTACAAACTGTTGAAGCAAGGATTTCAAGTTCTTTGGCGATTTCCTTGAATGCTGAAGATGAGTGAGGTGAGTCTTGTTTCCTATTTTTTTTGAGGAAATAATTCAATGTGTCAGTGTACATTTTATCTTTATATTTTTTATTTCACTATATTATTTTTTGTAGTTCAATAACTTTGAAAATTTTATTAAATATTCTGTTCACCTACCTTGATATTCTACATTTGTACAGTTGAGGGGTACCAATAATTCTGACTAGGACTGTGGCTTAAAACTTGTAAACAGTCAGTATTGTGACTATGCATTGCTCTAAGCAAGTGGACACGAGGGCTATTTTGATTAAAATAGACATGGTACTTTCCTCAATTACTTCCAAATTATCCATCAGTACCATACGAATCAGTGCTTTTCCATATAAACACAGCTATTTATAAGTTTATAATTTCATATGTAATAAAGACACTCCTTGAACAAAGATGTTATTGGACGTTAGTGCCGCCTGGTATTTAGCAAGGAGGAACAAAAGAGTCAAATAATCAGTTTCATTGTCCATGTCCTCATTTCATAAAGCCAAAATGTTCCTCTCATTTAGTTCCACTGGATGTCCATATAACGCCTTCCCAGAAATTGTTCCAGATCAGTTCAACATTTTTTGGTATGAACACAAAAATGAGAGATTGTTGCGTACATCAGTTCACAAAAATCAAAAGAATTATTAGCATTTAAATAGAATCCCTGTTTAACTGCATGGGTACATTCTGTGAAGAGTCTTAAAAGTTACTTCTTTGGCTTTATTATTTATACAATATTTATCATAACTTTTTAGACCAGCTTACATCACCATAAAAAGCAGCCCAGTGTCTTCTTGAAGGGGGGCTTATACCAACATTCCTCATGGTAGGTGGAATGTCTGTACAACATAAAATAAATTTAACTAAGTGCTATTAAATAATTACTATTAAGTAATGTGGAGCAATCCCAAACAATTCGGGGCAGCTACAAACAAGCGAAATAGAACAGTCAGCGAGCGTACTAAAGTAATGGCATTTAAACTGTGAGTGTTACATTTTAAAAAATGTACAGTTCTTGAAAACGTATAAGTTCATAGTGCATAACTGAATGAAATAAAACATCTCGTGGCACATTTGGCATTAGCGAATTACACACGTGTTATTCACTTTTTCATAAGCAGCTTCTGGAATTTTCCAGCTCAGATTACAATAACCCGACTTGCTCGGAGACATTATGGTCTCGCGAGAAGTGACGGAGGGACACGAAAGACTGAAAAAAACGGAAACGGGCGCGACCATTTTGAAACAAGGAACTGCTTAGGTAAGATGGAAGCTTAAGTGTTCCCATATTTTGTTCTTCTTTTCCCCCTCTTTGTACTTGACATAGCTAAGCAACTTCGGTTCGTTATATATATACATATACATACACATATTATAACGCTCGGTATAAATGATAAGCCACCGTGTAAACAGCGGCACTGGTTAGCATAGGGAAGAGCTTCGTGTCTTTGTCATCGCGGCCACTGTGTGTTGAGACTCGCATAGCGGTTCGGCGCGAGGAGGCCCGAGTGCTTTGTTTTCGCTGCGTATACTTAGCTAGATATATATATTACATTCGGAATGTTTAGATGTATGGTTATATAATCCAAAACAATAACTCGCCTAAGTGACTTGTACGAGTAGGGAGAAAACGTCGTGGCTGCGCGTACAGACCAGGCCAGTGTTTAGCCTTACTTAGCATTGTTGCTAGCTTTGCGCTACATGGCGCTAGCAAGCTAGCTTGCTTCCCATAAAGGGCATTGGCACTTCCGCTTATTCTCAAGCGGTTAGGTGGTTAGAAATGCGAAATGTGCGCTTTGGTAATGACGGTAAGCCGTTGGTTATACTAACTGTTAAAGCAACACCGAATATACAGTAGTCCGTTACAGTTAGCATTTAGCCGAACGGCGCCGTGTTCCCGGAAGTCAGGCGCGTAGCCGCGCCGCCGCCGCCTCTCGTTGCTCCCCGTCGTCTTGTCGTGCGTATCGGCGCCTAAGTCCGCAGCCCCTGCTTACCATTAAGCCGATGGAGCACAGCGGCTTCAGAGCCAGTCTCATTAATCAGCATTTTAGCTGGCGAAAAACCTCTGACACTGTATTACGTAATACCGAAGGCTATGAAATACACATAGATCAGTATTGATAACTCTACGATGAGTTCCCCGAAAACTTTCAGTAATGGTTCAGTTTTCCCTGGTTTTTGTAAACGGGGGCAAAAGCTAAATAGTTATTTTAGTACATATTGCGATTTCTTTCTTGTATTGTTTTGCATAATTAAGGGTTAAAAACATAAAATTATTGTGACCTTTTGTTGCTAAAAAATTGCCTCTTCGCTTTATCTCTGTATCTCGTTCAAGGTCAGTGACTGATATTTAAACTGTATCCTCAATCCTATTTGAGGGTGGGAGTCATAAGCCAGCACTTTTGCTGCAGAGACATTGAAGCCCTTATAAAATATATAGAAATTTTTGTTAGAATGGTTTTCCACCATCTGTGGGTAGTAGCTTATTCTCCGTAAGAAAGATTGAACTTGGCAGAACTTGTGAGTCACTGAACAGACATCGAAGGAACTGACAGTAGGCTTCAGATAAAACCTATTTGCCAGTGAGGTTTATAGATCAGCCTTCCTTGTTGTCCATCATGAATCTTGACTGGACAAGCTTTTGTATTTCTTATTCAAGTAGGAATTTTTTTTAGAAGTGCAGGGTATACATTATGTGGAGCACATTCTCTTTCATTATTGTGAGTTAGCACTCACATGATTGTTTCTGCTGATTGTCTTCTCCTTCTGTCTCCTTGTACAGAAATCATGGATAAGAGCAACACGGTGAAGCTGTTTGTGGGGAATTTGGCACTGGACACGACCCAGGAAGAGCTTTCCTCCATCTTTGAGCCTTATGGGTCTGTGGTGAGCTGCAGTGTGCTCAGGCAATTTGCCTTTGTGCACCTGCAGGGCGAAGGTGCTGCCGCCAGAGCCATCAAGGAGTTGAATGGCCGTGAATTTCGTGGGCGTAACCTTGTGGTGGAAGAATCGCGTGGGAGGCCATTACACTCAACCAAGGTGTTTGTGGGTAACCTGAGCGGCATGTGCACCACAGAGGACCTGCAGGAGCTTTTCCAGACGTTTGGGAAAGTGCTGGAGTGTGACAAGGTCAAAGGTGAGCGGCACTCTTCACCTGGGCCGCGGGGTAGGTACTCGGAGTTCTCAGGAAATGTTTGCGCTATTTTGACAGGGCAGTCTTACTACATTGTTGTTTTTAGGAATTGTTGCTTCACGTGACTCTCACTGTGAATCTCCATTTCTACAGTAATAGGAGCATAATGAATGTGATGTGTAAGCCCTTCTGGCCATGGTTCACTGAGTTATGCATTCTGAGTCATTCTCTCTTGCCCACCAGGTGGAGCCTAGTTCTCTCCATCTTACCTTAATGCCTTCCTTTTGGTGGTGTATTAGCCATCTCTGAGTTTGAACTGTTTGGCTGGCTGCGTAATCAAATCACCGTTGCCCCAGTGCCCCTGGAGCACTGTACACTGCCAGATCTGTGCTATGACTCCTAGTACTCACTGTCATTTGTATATAGTGTTTCATGGGGCACTAGGTGTGATATGAGAAGAACCAAAAAATTTGTATGTGCCTGTACTCATTCTTTTCCAAATAAGCAGTAATCTGTTTCGATCCAGAATATTACCTAGTTTCTTTTAGTATTTGTTGTGTTCCATAAAATAGCATTTAAATTTGAAATTAATTGATTGGAGGTAGTTGACTCAGGCTGACAGACAGGTTCTGCTCATTTGCAGGCTATGCCTTTGTGCACATGGAGAACAAAGAGGATGCACTGCAGGCCATCGAGGCTCTTCATGGGACCTCCTTCAAGGGCCGCCCGCTTTCTGTGGAGCTCTCCAAGGTGCAGCCCAGCAAGCAGGCGCCCACCGGCAAGATCCCCTGTGTGAGCTGTGGCAAGCAGGGTCACTATGCAGGGGAGTGCCCCATGGGCAAACCCACACTGGAGCAGTACCAGAGCCAGGCTGCCGTGCTGGCAGCTGCTGCCGCCGCTGCCGCCGGGCTTCCACTGCAGGTGCAGCAGAGCGTCCACAACTCTGTGTACAACACGTCCACCTTCGACCCCACGTACGCCGCCCTCACAGGCCTGACGAGCCGCAGCCGCAACGACGGCAATCCAGTCAGCCCGGCCGTGTACGGGGCCCTGGCCAGCCAGGTGTATGGTGCCGTCGCCAACCAGCTCTATGGCTCCATGGCCAATCAGGCGCTGACCTCTGGCGCCACCCAGGTGTACAGTGGCATGAGCAGTGCAGAATACGGCCAGGTGACAAACGACTCGGCCGCCGCCGCCGCCGTTGCCGCCGCCTACAACAGCCAGATGTACCCACCGGCTGTGGCCAGCCCCATGTATCTGGGCGCTGGAGAGGTTCCCCCTGCCACAGCGGCGGTGAACCCCGCGTACAGCGTGGCGCCCGCCCTCTACAGTGCCAGTCCAGCCTATGGGAGCAGTGACCCGGCGGCACAGGCCATCTTCAAGGCGGCACGGGCACATTACTTTGCCCAAGGCCAGCAGGTCCTCGCCGAGCAGCAGTCGGGAACAAAGTCAGGCGAGCGAGACCGCAGCCCTTTGCGCCGCTCGGCCCCCTTGCTCCCAGACCCGGTGCCCAAACCGTTCATGCAGCAGAGGCCCAAACGTAGAGCCCTCCTGCCCACACCCTCGAGCCGGCCAGAGGATGGTGCTGCAGCAGAGGAGGATCCCATGGCGAGGTAGGCTGCCACTGCTTTTTAGTGGGAGGTCGGGCCGTTCCGCTTGCTGCTGCTTTGTATGCTTACTTGTGCTTTCCTTATTTCAGGTATTATGCAGACTATTACCAGCAGTACCAACAGTACCCCCAGTACCAGTATGCCTACCCACCCCCAGACCCCCTGCCCCCTGTGCCTGGCCAGGATGCCCCTCAGCCTCCTGCCCCGGGTGCTGCCACGTCGCCCAGACTGTATGAGCCGCCGCCTCCGCCGTCGTCGCGCAAGGAGACCCTCTTCCGCCACCCTGAACTCCCCCCTCACACTCCAGAGCCCCCGTTCCGATAGTGGCCTTGCCCTCCCTCCCTCCCGTGGGGGCCGTGTGTGTGAGCGTGCCTGTCTGTGTGTACCAGGGTCTCTTTAAGGACTGTATCCCAACTTTGGTCCTCTGTCAACTCATTTATAGGCAGATCATTTGGAGGAAAGATTTGGTTTTATCCTTTAAACACGTACAATAATTGTATTATTCCTTTTGTTAAAAAAAGGTCTTTTTTTTCCCTCTTTTTTTTGTTCACTGGTTGCTGGTTATTTTCTTGGTATTTGTCATGTCATACAGCACTGACTGCGTTCCTTCTTTGCTATAATCACAATTTCAGGTATACTTTCTGGGAACTTTAATTGTAAAGCAGCCTGACATTCGGACTGTTACTTCAATGTCCTACTGTTGTTGTCTTAGCAGTGCATTTAATACATTCTGGACATACATGGCCATCTGTCTCTCTCCTTTTTGTCCCCCTCCCCTTCCTCAGTGTCATTTGGTATAAAAACAACCCCCAAACTATATGGTAGGGTGGAGAATTGAGCACATGATGATGTCATATAGGGTCAGGGTTGGGCTCTGTTTCCTTGGCCCTAATAGCTGCTGGAGTGGCAGGGGTGTGGACATGCCTGACATTTCTGCTTCTTGACGGGCTGTGGGGAAATGAGCAGCCGCACAGGCAGGGGAGCGCAGTGGCACATTAGCTGTGAGACTCCCCCCTCTACCGCACACACTCTGCATCTACCTCTCACTGAGATGCAGCTGATAGCACGTGGCCTGTGGGCTGGCTGGCCAGTGAGCCTTTGGGATTGACTTGCCATATGATGGCAGCTAGCTTGCCAACCCATTTGCCTTCGCCCTGAAAGGGAATGGTGTGTGGTAGTGAAGACTTTTGTAACTGCTTTTACTTCACTGACCCTCTGGATGTGTCTGTAGGGCCCTCACTTGTTTGAACTATAGTCATGTATCTAATCTTGTAAATAAAATGGAAAAAGGGACTCAATCCATTTTCATGTAGGTGTTTTGACTTTCTGTGGCCAAGTCTGTGCTGTATGTTCTGTCACTGAGGTGTTTGTGCCATGCTGCCAGCGGGTGCATTTTTGCTGCAGGTCTCACCCATGTGCCCCATCACCTCTTAGCGCACAATGTGCTCTCATTCCTACCTTTATGTGACACCTTCAGGTTGAATGCTGAGCTCAGAGCAGGCTGCTGTCTCTGGGTGCAAAGCTAGTGTAAGGCCCAGGAGTTATACAAGCCATGAAAGAACAGTAGTGTCCTGGGCTCTAGACGGTAACAAGCATGGGTGTAGGACATGGGTATCGCAGCATTTATTAGCTTGTGTGTTTATGAATGTGTACAAAGTCACAAAATTGACCAAAAGTAACTTTTACTTTAATCTTGCACAGTGTCTCTACAGCATAAAATCAAATCTTTCCAACCATTTCAAGGAACATTGAACTATGTCTCAACAATGAGAACAATGTCTCTTTTTATTTGAATGAAAAGGGTAGAGAGAAATGGCACATTTAGCCTTTGCAAACGTGAAGTTGTAATAAAAAAAAATCCCTTATCACTAAAACCGTGAGCACGTAGAGAAATAAAATGATTTATCCATGATATTGGAAAATGTGTTCAGTTTGTGTACAGTTTTTTTTGTAATGGGTTCATGTTTTAAATTGGCAGTCAAAATGAATTGTTTTTAAGTTTTTATATGTCCCTTTATTAGATCATGAAAGGGTTAGAAATTGAGATTGTTGAAACACAATTTGTTCGCCTTTTTGTTTTTCTGAAGTTGTATTAAATTGACTTGAGCTTCAGACCTTACTCCTTTGTTTTTTATAAGGGCATTTTGTCCAACATAAGATTCAAAGGAGTTTTGTGTGGTTTGTTTATATACTTTTGTATTTTTTTTCTTTCTTTTTTTTTTTTTAAATCTTGTCCATCCTGACACAACTGGTCAAGATCTTCCCGTTTTCTTTCTTGTCCAGCTCTCTCCTCTCCCTAGGAGTGTGAGTGACGGTTTTCCTTCCTTTGAGCACCAGCGATCGATGTGATGGTGAGAACAGGGAGCGCTCACGCACACACGCGTGCACACACACTGAGCCCTGCTCATCTGCATTCGTGGCCCCGCTGTCCTAGGCCCTTACATCCGGGGTGCTGTTAGGCTGAAAATATGTAGATGTCTTCTCGTTGTTAGCATGTGTTTTTCCTTTAATTTTGAAATATCCTGATAAATATGTATTTGCATTAAAAATAAAGAATCTTAACAGTATTATTAATAGGGCTTGCAGGGTTTTCATTACTTTTTATTCGTATCAGGGTTTTTGTCTGTACAAAAACCACAGTCCACAAAATTAGCTGGGATGGGGACTTTGCATAGCCCAGTGCTGAACTGCACAGGTTCCAATGACACATAGTGTGTTCAGTACAGCTGCCACAGCATTCAGTGCTATCTGCAATGTTTGCTGGTGTCCTGTTCCTGGTGAAATATCAAGGAAATGCCCAGTGTAATGTGACTGTGACATTTACTATGCTGAGTGAATAGTGTTGTGGCAGGTGGCCTTGATCAGAAAGTAGGAGCAATCAGTGGGTTTTTTTTTTATTTAGATTTTTTTCTTTTTTAATCAAGACAAACGAAGGTTCTCCGCTTATTTGACACTTGGCAAAGAAGGGATGTTGGTTATTTTGCTGGCACCGCGATTCTGCTTATCTGTTGCTGTGATTATGGCCACTATTCTGTAGAAGTGCATGTTTCTCTGCTCATTCTGCTTTTCAAGACCATTTTTCCCCCTTTTGACTAACTATTCCAACTGAATTAGGTCCCAAGCCACCGGACGCCATGTGCGTGTGATGTGGGGGGAAGAAAATTAGCATCGCGAAATGCTGTGGAAGCACCCCCCCCCCTTCCCCTCAAGGTAAAAGCACAGATCCCGAATGACGTCTGCGCCTCAACAGTACACTTCCCCCCCGTCTACCCCATTCCAACATCCCGGGTACATGAAGGAAGCTATGGACGGCAGTGCCTCATGGGTTACGCACTAACCAAAGACTGGAGTCAGTGGTGGCGAGCTGTTAGGGATCACATGCAAATACATACTGTGAAGTCGGCTGGGAGCTCTCTTCCATGTTTTGTGTTAGGTGCGTGAGCGATTGAGCGTGCGGGACAGTACCCATGTATGCTGTTTTAGGCCTGCTGGATCTGAGTGCCCCCCCACCCCCCCCGAGCGCCTGCCCGCCGTACACGACGTTCGCCGCTGCCGTCGCCCCCACTTCCGGTTCTGCTCAGCCTTTTGCAACAGCAACCCAACTGCCCAGGAGCCTGGTTCTGGTACCCCAGGGATTACCCTACTGTGGGAATGTATAAGAACTGGTAGTCTCAGGAGACCCAGTTTCTCATAAGAGTGGGTTGGTTTTATTTTATTTTTTTCCATTTTCTTTTTCCCCTCTTTGACTACTTGCGTGAAAGGGACTTGGATTGCCTGATCTGGCCCTGATTGGATTACTTTATTCTGATTCTACTTAGGGGAAAAAACTTCTCTATGAGGCATCATTACAGTCATGTTTTTAATAAGTGGCGATCCAGTAGAACGATGAAAAGTAGACCTATGTGAATGCATAGAGATTATTTATCTGTGCAAATTTCATTAGAATCCCTCCAAAGCCCCCAGCTTTGCAAAACCTCATATAGGATAGGCTTTTGAAATATATGATCAGCAGCATATGTTCGCAATCCTTTGGGAAGATTTTGGAAGGGCATAGTTGAACGTAGGTGGAAAGGGAAGTTGCTGGACATGTTGCATCGGCTTTTTTATGGTGTGTGTGTGTGAGGATTTTCCACTGGTACACGGGCGCACACATGCACACACAACTGAGGTGTTCCACCTGTGCTCTGAACAGCTGCAAGGCGCAGTGCTGTAGAGAGGCTGAGGTGAGACGGGGGTTCCCCTTTGTGTCGGCATCTCTGCATCACCCCACCGATGAAGGGATGGATGGATGGATGGATGGAAGGTAAGCAATGCATGGGTCACCAGCTCCAGTCCATCCCCATTCCCTAACCCCCTCCACCATAGAGCCCCCATCCCGTATCCTGTACCTGGAGGGCAACAGGCACACTGTAAGCATTCCCACTAGCAGGCTCCCAGTGCTGTGTACTGGAGATTGTCGTCGTTGTGCTTGTAGGGCGCTATACCAACTAAAGGCACTAAACTCTTTAACCAGAACTAATAATTTGTCAGGTTTAAGTTGAGACCAGCGCAGATATAATCACGTTTCTTTGGGTAGGTTTGGTCCTTGTGTACAACGAATGTCCCTTGTCTTTAGCCACATTTATTGTGAAAGATCTTCCACTATCATGGAAATGACCCCCCCAATCAGACCTATCTATGTGTAAGCTGTAGTCTGTGGAATGCAGTGATGGCTTAGCTGATTCTCAGTTGCAGAGCCTGGGATTTTTCTTTTAATTTTGGTGGCCAGTGCACAGAAGTATTGTGACCATTTTGAAACATTGTTTGCAGGGACATACACAACAGAACAGCTTTTTTGCGGTATTTAGGCCCTGTTGAGCGCCATAGGTTTTGGGCACAGTGTGTGTTTTGAGCATTTTGGGCAGAAGTGTAAACTGTACATGAGCTCTCTCAGCCAGTTTAAATTGTGGTAAATTTAGAAAATGGAGGGTAAGACTTTTTCTAGGATGGCATAATTAACATGTAGCTTAATTTGTCAGATGTGTAAGTTTATTTGATTTTGTTTAAATAGGATTGTTTGTTTTAAAATACTTGTTAGATTTATTATTGCATTAGAACTCATTTTACAGCCAATAGAGTAGATGTTTACTTTTCAAAATCACAAAATCGACAAAACAATGGGGACAACTTTCAACTGTTTTACCTCAGGAAAAGGAAGTTACATTTTTTTTGTTGTATTGATGATGTAACCATTGTATTGTCTGGTATTTGGGAATAAAATGATCTGTTGAGAAATTGTGTTGTGTATTTAATCCCTGGGTGAAACTTCTGAAAACTGAACTTTTTGCTGTTGAGGCAAAATCTGCTGAAGACGTAAGGGAAAAATATTGCCATCTGAGTGGTATATTAAGTTATTTTAGGTTCACAATGATATATGCGACCTTTAATTGAAAAATGAAAAGATTTTTCCACATACTGGAAACCGGAATAACAAATGAGTGTTTCACGTTTTGTTAAAATAGGTTTGGATTTAGGTGTCTTTCTAATCCGTACTAAAATGGAGAAAGTTGAATGCTATCTCGAAGCGAAAGAGTATTCTTTAGAAGTAAATTAGCCAGTAGGCAAAATGTATACGAAATGTTTAAAGTAATGATTGCATTTTCAATGATCCCATCGTTCACGAAGGTTTTATTATAAAGCCAAATGGCTACTCAAAATAGGCAAACGTACAATTATAAGGAATTTATACCCCATTGTTGGTGAACAGAAGCTCAATGGTAAACTTCAACTAGACAGCTGCTGCCACGGAGAGTAATGTGTCGGTAGTAAAAGCCGGCTCCTGAGCGAGAGCCATTTTCTCTAACTTGATAGAAGGTAAAATGTCTCCGTGGCACGGGCGGGTACTTCCTTACTCCATGCGGGGTGGTGAGTCAGACATGGTTCTTACCAGCAGGTTATTTGGTATTTTACCGTTATTGATAGATTTATGAGAACAAGTTTTTCCACTCAAAATGTTAAATACGCGTGTAATAGTGTTTGTTTTATATGTACACATACCAATTATGGATTAAAACAGCGCTATATTTGGCTGAATCAGAAGTGGTAAAATGCAGAGCCGTTTGGGAGCCGAAAGAGCCGGTTTTTCCTGGTGAGCTGAGCCAAATGATGCTCACTAAATTCCCATCGGCGACGTGCACGTGTTTCTGCGGGCGTTTCTATATCCTCCTGAAAGTTCGCTTACGCACCCAATAGCAAGCTTCCGTGCGTTTCCGCGCGCTAACCTGCGGTCCTGATTGGCCGAACCGTTCCTCAGCCCCGCCCCCCACTTGTTGTGGGATAGACTTCTCGAGTCCGACTGGCTCGTAATACCCCTTTCCGCCTTTCAGCCAGGGAGGATGGCCGCAACTCACCCGTTGCTCTGTCGCTTTACCTCTATTCAACACTGCTGACGTCGTTAAAATAATAATAACAATAATAATGTAAGCCCAAAAGAGGAAGATAACAACGGTCGAATAGCAGGTGCAATATAACAACAGCTACGCGATCTCAAATACGGCTAATCTCCTGCTGTATGACCCAGTCTGGGAGAAGCAGCGGAGGACGTCAGAGCTGTCTGCTGCAGTATGAGCGCCACTGAAGTGTATGTCCGGTGTGTTAGCAAATAAAGGCTTAAAAAACGAAGTGTCGTTTCAAAATAAATATAAATACATGCACAGTATACAGCCTCAGACTTTGTTCCAAATGTCACGAGTGGTCATCGCAGGTGCTTTTTAGTCAACACTTTGCTCTTGCGTTTCATGCGTCGGTAATATTTTTTTAGTCAAATAAGTATTCGGTCAACATTCCGTACCAATACGAGAATAATAAATAAGATCTTCGCATTATTGACCTACATCTGTTACGTCATCTTCTGTAAATTTTAAATATCGTCAAACGAAATATAACTACTAAACGTCTATGCGTGTTATTTTTAACGGAATGAAATGCATGTGCATAGTCTAGTGCATTTCACCGACATTTTAATAAAACTGATTTCCGAATAAGACACGTTTTGAAGTTATGCTGTAAATGAAATAGATGCCTGACTGGAAAGTGCTTCCTTTTAAGCAATTCCTTTTCAAGCAATTAAAGTTTTTCTTTGGGTGAAAACTACTCAAGAGTAAACGGGAAAGCGGTTGGACATTGAGCTGCAGTTAATACTCCGCCTGATTCATGCAGTACCGACGCCCACACAACTCGGCAGGCACGAAAGACTACAACAGATGACAGTCCCCATAGAGTTATTGAGGAGGAGCTCAGCCATGGACATGGGCGACAGTGGTGTGGGATCAGTTGGTTATAGACCTGCAACATAACACTACAGATCCTAGCACTTTTGCCCTGGTACAGCTCTTTCCTAAGTGTCTCCCATGTTATATGTTCCCGGTAATTGTTATATATATAGAGCCTTCTTCATTGCAAGGAAATGGATATGATGACTCACTGCAGCTGTCCCATGCCAAGACATCAAACTGAAATGAAAAATACTCCCTTGACAACATCATAGTCGAAAAATGGCCCTTATAACATGGGATGCACTTCTTCAAACAGTATATTGTCTTGGTCGTCACCCATCCTTTTGTGTTTCCTCCTCGTTTGGCCAGTAGGTGTCGCTGGCCATCCTGACTTCCTCCCTGTTGTTTTCCCCTTTAGTCCCTAGTGTTTCCCTTCCTTCCTTTTGTGTCTCCTCCCCGTTTGGCCAGTAGGTGTTGCTGGCCACATGCTTACCCCTTAAGCCCCGTGTGTTTCCTATTCTCCCTGGATGCCCGCATAGCTCAGTGGGCTGAGCATGTGGCCTAATACTCCTTTGTCATGGGTTTGACCTGTCATTTTATATTTATTGTGTTTCTGTTCCCTAGTGTTCTGTTTTTCCTTTTGAGTTTCCAGTTCTTCCCTCCTTGTGCTTTGGTTATACTGTTGCTTTATTTTTCCAGTGTAAATCTCTTCTTGTGTTTCAGGTCTTTTAGGTTCCTTGGTTCAGTTTTAATTAGCCTTTAGTTACTTCACCTGTGTCTTATTTGTTTTGGCTCCTCGTGGTCTGTTTATTTTGTAGTTTGTTCTGTTTTCCTAATAAATCCCTTTGCTTCGGAGCTGCAAGTGGATCGTCACCTAATTTTTGCCTGCACCATGCCACACCATCGTGGATGACGTCTTAGTCTATCACTAGACTAGCATGCCAACATAACGCCCATTTTCAAAAAAGGGGATGGAAGTATTTCGTCAAACTATAGGCCAATCAGTCTAACTTGTATAACTGGAAAAGTTATGGAGGCTATAATCAAGGAG
>JAODKN010000002.1:15956441-15972645 GCA_026774425.1 Petrocephalus zakoni
GACCACAGAGAGACGTGTCAGCTAGCTGGAGACACAGCATCAGTCACTGAACAGAGCCATCATTACACAGGAACACAAAGAGACGTGTCAGCGAGCTGGTGACACAGCATCAGTCACTGAACAGAGCCATCATTACACAGGACCACAGAGAGACGTGTCAGCTAGCTGGAGACACAGCATCAGTCACTGAACAGAGCCATCATTACACAGGAACACAGAGAGACGTGTCAGCGAGCTGGTGACACAGCATCAGTCACTGAACAGAGCCATCATTACACAGGAACAGAGAGACGTGTCAGCGAGCTGGTGACACAGCATCAGTCACGGAGCAGAGCCATCATTACACAGGAACATGGAGAGATGTCAGTGTTTCATTTACCCATGAGAAGCTTAAATGCCTTATAATTAATCATTGTAAGCAATAAAACATTGCTATAACAAAAGCAACCAACATTCCAATCGCTTGGAATCGCTTCCATGGGCAGAGTAGCAGAGACAAACATTTATATAAAGAAAAGGTGAGAGGGGGGCATTTTGCAACATTAACTAACAGCTTCTAGAGGCATTGCAAGAGTTAGGGTGTGAGTCACAGTGGAACCAAATTAGATCAGGAAGAAAAAGATTCACGGGCTAAGTAATACAAATGCAACACCTTTGCTCATTCAAATAGCAGAACTTGGCAAATGCTAGTGATTTGTCTGAGTAAAACACCTACCTGTCAGCTCAGAACCCTCTTGCTCCAGTATACATGAGCCTGGATCAAAATCGTCTGCCATATTTCTTCTGCACTGCAACTGCCACCAGCACTCGCTGTTATTTTTGTTCGATGACTACGCTCTAGTGACAGAGAGGAAGCAGCCCCAAAACCCACCACTACGCTCAGAGGTTTGGGTTGGCTTACTGACCATAGCAGGAAGGCAGATGTCTCAGAAAGCGGCATAATCTTCACGGCAATGACCCATGTATTACCATCATTATTAATCTGCTGACCCTTAAGTGTTTTCTCTATTTATCAACTGTAAATCTATGATAGTACAAGACATATAGAATCCATAACCCAGCTTCGGTTTGCAGCACACACACAAAAGCAAACACAGGCTGCAGTGGAGTTTGAAAAGTGTAACTTTATTTAATGAACCTTATTAAAAGCTCCCCAGGCTGGAACCCTCAGGCTAGGATCCAATACAAACGCACCCAAGCCAGCCGTCCACTCCCAGGTACCTGGTTTACCGTCTTCCAGCCTGAGGGACAGAGGCTTGCATGGGTTGCAGTAGACAGACACACGAATGAGTCGGGCTTGCTTAAGGGAACCCTCCTGGCTTCTCACACCTGGTTACAGCATCTCGCGGACTTCACATGAAAGCAGCAATGCAGAGGCTTTGCAGGGATGCAGCGTGTCAGGATGAGTGACCAAAGCCATAGACTCTCCATCACACATCTCCTTACAGCAGGGAAAAGCTTCAGCAGCCAAGGCAGATGAGACATCCCATCAACGTCTCTCATCCACTCAACACCACACTGCCCTGCCCACCGCTTCTGCAGTCTCCCTCCCCACAACCTGAACTCCACTTCTGGCAGGCAGGCATTCATACCAATCAAGTGCTTTCCTCTGAAACAACCAGGCTCTCCCCCTTTCCAGGAGGTCTGTAGGCCTCAGGTATGTCCTTGTACACTATACAGACTAGACTCACTGAATCACACACTACTGAGAAACCACTGAGGGGATGTTTAGATGAGGGAAAAATAAAATCCCTAAATGTCTTCAAAGTTCACCTGAAGGGTTTATGTGTTCATAATTATAGGAGTCCAAAAGAACATCACAAACTCCTTAAATTTGGCAACTGCAATTGAAGCACTAGCAGCACAAGACCTTAATAACGTTGAGGTGCTTAATGGGCTCAGGTGGCAATGCCTATAAAAGCTTAAAGTTAGATGACACATGCTGAGTGGTCAGCTATGGTACTGCCTGCAAAGCCTTTATGCTGGTTTCATAACACTCAACGCACTAGACTGCATGAGCTCTCGGATTCATTGAGAGTATGATGGATTTCCTCTAAACTATAGATGAGAAAGGGGAATGAATACGTGGGTGTTTGTTAGCTGAACTCACAAGGAAGGGGTTACTGATGTGTAACATGAAAGACAAGCCCCCCCCCCACATTTAAAATAAATACACCCCCTGGTTGCTATAGTACCGCTACAACAGGAAAACACTACAATGGGTAGCCAGCAGCACAGGATCTCTCGTCACTTCCCAGGCACGCCCACCCACACAGAACCACATCATTTTAGGAATTGGGTTTTTGGGGTAAGTGGGTTGGTTTCCAGCAAGCATCAAAGTGAAACTATACTACAGAGAATTAAATGACATGACACGCCTAACACACAATGTAAACAAATTCCCTATGCCCTATGTACAAAGGAAAATAATTTATAACAATATATACACACATAGAAATCAGAAGGCAAAAAGTGAAATTCAACTGAACTATGTTGCTCATTTTTCAATATACACAATTCAAACCCCCCGCCCCCTTTAAATGCTTTGATTCCCATAACAAGCAAATCTTATTTTTATACATACAGTTCTAACATGATGATTGTTGCAGAGCTGAGCATGTAGGGGACATTCTCCATTCATGCCACTACTTAAATACGTTAAGATACATAATGTTCCTAGCTAGTGGTTTGCTTATAACATGTGAGGAGTGTCTGCAAAGAAAACTGGTTGTCCCCCCCCTCCCCCTTTTTCTTTACATCAGTTCATCCCCCTTGGACCTTGCATCAATTTTCTGGCTACAGAGCCTGAACTCAAGCCTAAAAGCGGCATGCAGGTTTATAAGTCTGCTCTTCATGGGCATGGTTGTTCTTATCTCTTTGATCATTTCTGGTATAGTTTACAGAAAGCAGACATCTCCCTGTACTGACCGCAGTGTCAAAGCCATGGTCTTTGTTTTGTTATATATAAATAAATGAATATTTTTCTTCTGCAATTCCTTCTTCTTAAACGAGCAGGATTAAGCCACGCCTCCATCAAGGGCATCCATTTTCCTGCTCTGCCCACACTTTTATTTTCAACCAATGAGAGAGTTGCGCCTAGATAGATCCACGTTGCTGGCACTGAGTCCTCTAGATTCTGACAGGCCATTGCTGGGCTGCTGGAGATTTAGAAAGAAGAGACACGTTAGACTGAACCATGGTGTTAGCAGCAGGTATGTCAGTTCGCTTAAGCACAGTGATTACATGGACAGTAATACACATGAATATCCCCATATATGGATCTAACCTGTGCAATGGTTATTTTAAAAAAGAAAGTATGACATCATGATCCTGAAAGAAGGAGGACAGCAGCAAATATGAAAGTACAGGGCAAATTCAACAGTGACCGGAAAATAGTACTTACAACTGGCTTATCAGTTTCCATCAGCATTTAAAAATGTAACTAACTTGACTAACAGGATAAATGAAGCCTCGCAGACCATTTTTATTACTTGAAAATATGTATATAACAAAATATGTAAAACTGATGTCAAATAATAGTATGACTATGAGGATGCATAGTCATAGGTATCTTCTGAAAAACACGTGAAAGAGGTCAGAGGTGGTCTCATGCAAAACTGGGCTTTAAGACAGAGGCTGGGGCTTTGAAATCACTTTAGTACCTGGGCGGGGTCTTCTGCGCTCTTATTCAGGAAGTTAAGGGAACAAGCTCTCTTCATCCTGATGGAGACAGGCACAGATCACTGCTTTAGAGTGTAAGATAACCAGATTTTTCCAAAAATAAAAGAAACATTGTTTCCTATAAAATTCCAGGACGCAAATTTTTTTAAATTGTGCACATGCATGCAACATGCATTCAGCAGAAAACTGCAGCGTTTACAATGTATCACTGAGTTTTCTTTTTCTGCACTGGAAATAGACAAACATGCACGATACGGGCTGACCACGCCCCCTGCTGGCGAGAGGCTGCCATCTCACCCTGGGTTGCGTGGCTCCTGGGGACCGCTGCCTTGCAGCTTCTTCACCAGCATCTCGCTGCTCCTGCGCAGGGCGTCCCGGATCTTGCCAAACGAGCCGCTGCGGCGCAGAGAGCCGCTCCCATCCTGCGGCGCGGTGGCAAAATTCAGCAGAGCTTCAGTGGTGATTCACCAGCAAGAGTGCCAGTGAATCAATCATTAATCAGGCACTTGAGCGTTACAGATGAGTCATGATGGAGTGGCGCTTATCGAAGGCCCAGTGGACACCCCGAGACTGACCCCGTTCCACTCTGCGTTCTCGTCGCCCTCTGCCTCCCCGCGCAGCCCCCCTGGGGTGCTCAGCCCATCCCGGCTCGGCCGCCGCTCGTCGGCGCCCAGACTACCGTCCTTCAGCAGCTCCACCACTTTGCTCTGGTTGATGGCGTCGATGCCCTGAGAATCACAATCACAAGCTCGCCTTAAGACCGAAGGGCCACAAACGGCCGCCTGGTCAGCGGACATGCAGGGGGAAAGCTGCCACTGGCTGGGGCTCATTTCTTATGCATCAAACATCTAAAAGGACTTCCTGGCCGAATAAGAGCCGAGTAACAGATCCCCTGAAATTAGCTATTGGCTAGTTAAAGAAACAACATACCTGCATAAACAGATATAATGCGCGAGGTGCACTACAAAATCTGCTTGCTTGCAAAATGGGGCCATACAACAACACAGCTCTGCGGCAGCTCTTCATCATGCCATCAATGTATTTTCCCCTAATTATGCAGATCAGAGGTGTCCTCAGGTTAGCAGTGAGTGCCACTGAGCACTATGTGCCTTCTGACCGGGGGATTACTGCCATTACTGCAGCATGTCACCAGGATGGAGAGACTGCAGCATAACAGCACACCATTTTAATATTCTACCACAAGTGCAATATACATTTCATTTATTGCCATTTTAGAAAAACGGCAATAAATAAAATAGAAAATGTCTACTACGTCTTTTAGTATCATTGAAATTATTTTTATATTTTGTGATTTATGTGCAGTATTTATTTGGTTAAATCCTGTATTTGTCTAAACAGCGGAGCTTTATTGGGGCTGTGTGTTGGCTCTGAGCACAGCTCTGGTACCTGTTTGCGGGACTTGGTAGCACATTCCTCCAGGGTCTTAGCGGCCTCCAGCTTGCCCTGCCGCCGATAGAGCGTGCCCAGGCTTTTCAGGGTGTTATTCACTGTGGGACTAACACAGCAAGCCAAAGGGATTTACACTAAATACACACTGCCAGATACACTACATCAGTTGCCACTGGTAACGGTTGTTAAGATTCACAAACAGGCAAACATCAAGAATCTTTTTCTGCACAGTAAAGAAGGCCGTCTGATGTACTTGAAATAAGCAGTAATGGAAAATGACAGTGGCCTCCCGCGTGGGTCTCAGAGCTCAGATTTGCGCTCACCTGTCTACTTTGCAGGCCTTGTGCCAGCCACCATATTCACCATAAACACCAGGGTCCTTGCGTTTGTCCTTGGAGACGGAAAAGCATGTAAGGAGCAGGAAATGTGACTCCCATTATGGGCCAGGCAGTACCAGCACTCACAGACAGAATGTACACTCAGAGACAGTCACTATGGCGAGACCAAAACGCACATAGAGAACCCCAGATACAGCAATGACAAATGATACCTTGCACTGTTCCCTCTCCTCTGCATGCATCCAAATGGGCTTATTGTCATCTGAAAGAAAATCGCCGCTATGTTAACATACAGCACAACAGTCGCGGAACAACAGTCTCCGTAAGCTACAGTCGCCCTAGTAACAGGGGTCAGCCACACCACTTACTGTTCACAGATCCAAACTCCTTCTCATGCGCTTGGGTCAGAATCTCTTTGTAGAGACACTCTGCCTCGTTGAACTTCCCCTGCTTGAGGTAGCATGTAGCCTAAAGGGGGAACAACACAGATGATACAGGAATGCGATTTTACAGCATATAGCATCAACAAATGAAATTGTCTCAGCTCAACAGAAAAAAAAAAGTCTGGACTGATTTCAAAAAAGAAATCTTGCAGATAAACAGCTATTGTCCCTGACAGCAGCCATCTGGCCAAACAAAGCACAAACATGACTGATGACTCCATTGCCCAAGGCTTATCTTAAGTGCATCAAAGTTTAACCCAGTTATATGTAATTAAATCATGCCTAGCAGGCTGCCCTGGAAAAACTGAATAGACCCTCGAGGTTGTCTGGGGCCCCCGGCGACCCCCGCCTAGTCCGCGGTGACCCAAGCAATGGCCCGCAGCGCCCCCCACCTGGGCCCTTACCAGATTGTTCTTGGTCTTGGCCACGTTGGGATCGTCGGCGCCCAGCTTGGATTCGTAGATCTCCAGGGCCCGGCGGTAGTAGTACTCCACTTCACCGTATTTGCCCTGGTTCTGGCACAGCAGAGCCAAGTTGTTCAGCTGCTTGGCCACATCCGGGTGGTACTTCCCGAGAACCTGAACACACACACAGAAATGCAGAGAGTGCTGCCTGGGCCTCTCGTCGACAGCCGCCTATTGCTTTCTCGCAGCGGTGGCGCACAGGTCTACCTTCTCCCTGATCTCCAGGGCCCTTTTGCACAAAGGCTCCGCCTCCTTGTATTTGCCTCTTTTGCCATAGAGCACGGCCAGGTTGTTGAGGGTGGCTGCCACAGCGGGGTGGTCCTTGCCCAGTGTCTTCTCCCTGATGGCCAGGGCGTCGTTCAGCAGGTGTGCAGCCTCTTTGTACTTGTTCTGATCCCTGGAACAAAAAAAATATATATATATAACGGTTTTAATTCCCCCCACGTCATTAATTCATGTACAGCCTTGGCGACTCAGCCGTTTGTGCTGCTGATTCGCAACTCCAGGGTTACAGTGTGGATGCCATCTCCAGCACTGTGTTTACAGGTTATCTGCTCCAAGTAACCTGATTTCCCTGCACAGCCAGTAGGCTTGCAAATCAGGCACATTTTTTAACAGAGTGCGTCCCTTCCAGGACCTACATTGTGAAATGCCTTACATTAGTCATTACGAGGACAGAACCGGATTACAGCACTGACCTATACACCAGGGCCAGGATGTTGAGCATGGTGGCTACATCAGGGTGGTCATGGCCAGAGGTCTTCTCCAGGTCCTCCAGCGCCTGCTTGCATAGGGGCACGGCCACCTCGTAGCGCCCCTGCGAGGCGTACTGGATCACCAGGTTATGGAGTGTGCGCAGTCGAGCTGGGATCTCATAGCCACCCTGCTGGGCCGCCGCCTCACCGCTGCGCTGCGCTGGGGACATGAGGACAAGGGACTCCAAATTTCCCAAAGGTCCTCAAATAATTACAACAGTGCAAAAAAATGATGCCTCTGGACAAGGAAGTGATGGGGAAGCCACACAGCCTCAAAGGACTGCTGTCAATGGATTCAACAGAGGACAAAGCTCTTCATCTATGGGGTCAGGGGAGTATCTCTCTACTTAGATGATTCCTGTTCCAAATGTAGCCTAATCTACTGCATTCTTAGGGGCTGGCTAACATTAGGAAGATGGCAATATTGGACCTTAAATCCCCAACCCATTATTCACCCATTACCCTTGGACCATGTGACATGAAGTACCATGAAGGCTGAACAAGCTACCTGGTCCATGGTCATCATCATTGGGGAACAGGTCATCCAGGCTGTCTTTGGAGGTTTCATTGTTCTTCTCATCTGAGGGCGACACATCATCATCGAACTTCTTTATCTGGTTCATAAACTCCAGGTGTTTCTTCTCCTCCTCCAGCTGGGCCACACTCTGCTCGCTCTTCTGCAGTTTGTGCTGGGTTCCCGCCAGCTCGTCCCGCAGCCACTGGTTCTCCTGGCACAGCCGACGCACCTGCGCCCGCAGCTTCTGCTTCTCTGACTCCACTGCACTCAAGTGGCTGGACAGGGCAATGATCACCTGCAGAGCAGCACAGGAGTGGTGGATATCAGGTCCACTGGACCAATGAGATGCCTTCCTCTCCACAACCCCTCGGTCTACCCTTGCAATACCTGCGCCTCACCCAGGCCAAGCTCAATGGCCTCCAGGCTTTTGCGGAGCAAAGTGGACTTCTCCTGGGCTGCTGGTGGATGTCCACAGTCCAGCAGGGAGGTGAGCAGCTGGGCATGCTCCCCACGCAGAGTTTCCAGGCCCTGTATCACGGCCTTGGTGTTAAGGACAATCTCATCCTGTGTGAGACGCTCCAAAGCCTCCTCATGTGGACACACCATGGTGGACATCTCCTAGGTATGACCTCACCTGATGGGGAAGAATGAATTATGGATGCAAGTCCAAGAGCCTGTACTGTACAATCCATGTCATACAACTGTCACACTCACAGTGTCAACAACCGCTTGATGTAGGGATGGGTGATTTGGACAAAATGTCATGTCATGATATGTTTGGTGAGAATCATGATGCACCATGATGTGGAATGCCGCCTCAGTATGTTAATCCCATTTTTACCACTTCACCCGCCTGGCAGGACAACAAATATAAACAAATAATAGATAAAACTGGTTGTTGCCAACTGTTGTATGGAGAGTATATTTGCAAAGTTTGCAAATTACAGAACATTTGTCCATGTAGCATTTCACGAATCCAAACCATTTCCGCACAATCAATGTAGAACCAATTCTTCTTCATCAGCCATGCTGCACATTATTTATTCGAGTGGACCCATCTACAAACCATGTTGTTTGCCACGTAATTGTATATAACTTTTTAAATATTATTTTACCTAGTTAGCTAACTGGTTAAAAAGATCAATTAAGTTTTTACTTAAAGGCGTAGTCATTGAGTCAGATAACAGGCAAATAAGTGACAAATAGAGACATGCTATGGAGGCTAAAATGAGTGTTTCACATCGGTCTGTTTTTACTGTAGTGCTGGTGCAGCCTTGGAAAACGCAGGCACTGTGTGACCGCGCTTATTGCTAGGCTCTGTCTTTATAATAGTGCTAAGCATCGTGTGCCGGGAAGGAGCAGGGGGAGTTAGGGCGAGTCCAAGCAGGGCCGGAAAACAATACCGCGATATTTTAGGTCACTGTATCGATATTCAATATAAGTAGATAGTTACCTTTTTAAGTCAGGACAGAAAGAATGAATTATAGTTTTATTTATTCAAATCAGTACAAGTACATCTCTGCAACCCACATTGCAACCAACATTTTCTGAGCATAACAATAACAACTGTCTCAGACAGTCTAGTGGTACAGGCGGAGCCCGGGATGGGCCACAAACAATCTGTTTGTTTCCGTCTGCATGATGTATTTTAATATCATTAATATAATTTGAATAAAGCTAAACTTACGCTTTTATCCAAAAAGACTCACAGGAGCGCTGTAGACACTATGCTAAATCATGATTTAGTTTAACACGCCTACAAAATACTAAATCAAGGTCATGAACGCAGCGTCAGAAACTACAAGACAAATCTTATCCCCTAGTGGTTCGAAGCTTAACAAAAAGCACATTCAGCCATTACCCAGTTTCGGGAAGCATTCTGCGCTTTAGAAACAAAAATTCTAGGCCTTTATGATAATGCATCACCCATGTGACGAAGATTATAAAACATTACGCTATTAACCAGCAAAAATGAGATGATATATTAAACTAGGTTTTGGTCAGCACACATAACCCTAACAACCGACTAATCTGAATCGAACACCGCGATATGAATATGCATCCCAAACCGAGGTGGACATGCAGCTTATGTGCAGTTTATATGCAGCTCTGCAGACGCGCATATGACAGGCCTCGGTACGCTGCTCTGGATGCACAGAGAGGCTCGGCCTTTGTACAGTCCCAGTGCGAACAAACGTGGAACATTTTTAATTTCAATTCCCCACACCTTTTCGTAACATCACAAGGAGATGGCGATTGTGCAACGCGGCTGCAATCGGAGTGCGCGGCCACACTCACCTAGACAGGCGCCTACCTGGCCGCCCCCCGCTCTCTCCTCCTCCCCCCCCCGCTTCTCCGTATTGACTGCAATGCACCAAGAGCCGGCCACACCGCAGTTCCCCATGGCAGGAGCTTCCCCCGAATGATACAGCACATCCGCACCCGTAGCCGGATTCGCTGCGCATTTTCTACATTAAAACCCCCAGTACTGACAAAAATGCCCCATGCAGGTTAACGCGCCGCTTTGGCCACATTAAGCACCCAGATGTAAGACGCCAATTTCTGCTTATATATTTAAATATAATGATTAACCGCCACTAAAACAGAATCACCGAGTACCTTGACCTGAGTACAATAGCCCGTAATGACCAGTGCTTTCGGGCCGGGGTTCCTGATCCAAACGGTGCGGCACAGACACCGATGCGGCGCCAGGCACCGGCCGCGTACCCGACATTATCCCGAGAGACGCTCATCGCTAGTGCTCAGCCGGCAGCATCACCCTGCCTCATGTGCAGACAGGAGGAAAGGAGCGATCGCGACATTAAACGCTATAAATGTGGCTGAGTCACGCCGGAGCCAGGTGTCCTTGGCGATGCGCGTCTGTACCCGGGTTACCGCTGCCATCTGCAGCAGGATAAAGAGGTATATGCAAGCTAATACGTGCATATGTATAAGTATATGCACACATGCCCGCGACGGTCCATGCGGGCACGGATCCTCACCGCGTCCCGGCCGTGCGCTGTCAGCAGTAGCGCCTCCGCTCCGGGCTCCGGTTCCTCCCCGGACTCGCACGCTTCTCTCTTTGTTTATCTGACGCCAGACGTGCTTTCAGAAGCGGCGCATCAGAGGGGCTGGCGGCTGCGCGGCGGAAGGGCGTCCGTGCGGCGCCTCGGCCACGGAGCGCAGCTACGCTCAGCGAGCAGGAGCGACGGGGCTTGCGCGGATCGCCGCTCATTCGCCGCCCTAATCCCTCCGACCGTCTGCGGTTATTCAGCCGGATGTCCACCGATGACAGCCGGAAGCTGATCGCCACTGTTTGTGGCTCTTTTTTCCCAGAATCCAATACAATCAGCCGAAATGACATCATCAGCCCCCATTACCGGCAGCCGCGGCGCCGCCCGCTCCGGTGACCCATGATGCGGAGCTCGAATGCGGCGCGGAAGGACGCCGCTTACTGGCACCAACAACGCGTGTGCGATTTGTGTCGCTCATACAATTGCAGACATCCATAAAAGTACTCTTTAAATAAAGACAAAAGACACTTACAAATAAAGATTGTTTATTAAAATAAAAAAACAACCTTGACAGATTTCCACTTTCCACCCAAAACAGCGATTGTCAGCTGTACACATGAAAACTACAAAAAACACAAAGTAAAAAATGTAACTAATTACAAGCACCTATTCAACGATATATACAAGCAGTAATTTAAAGGAAAAAGGCAACCCGGCTGAATGATGCAGGAGAAACACCAGAATGTGAGAAAATACGTTTGCCGCACATCCAGAAACGTACATGTATCCTCTCTGCAAATGTAGTTTTCTATATTATTTAAAATGAAGTGGAATCCAAGACAACATTCAAGGTTCATTAACTGTCTAAGTTATCCAAGTTAATGAGAGCTTTGGGAGTATGGACAGAAAAACTACACCCATGCACTCAAACGTTGCATCATTCACCCCAACTCCGGGCAGCTTGCTGAGCAGCAAGTACTAAAATTCAATTTTAGGCTTTTACTAAATTTAAATTTATTCCATATCTCTGCCTGAAGCCACGTGTATAGTAAGTGTTACACTTATTTTAAAACAAATTAGCCCAAATTACCATGAAGCTCTGAGATGAGCAAATATAATTTCATCCTAATTCCAGCCGCTTATCCTGGCCAGAGTGGCCGAGGGTTGGGGTGAAGCTTATGGCAGGCAGAGGGGGACACCATGCTGGAGTGCAGTGTTTACTGACAGAGAGGCAGCTAATATCGGAATTTAGCATAGATAACAGGCGATGTGATGACAGCAAACCATTCCAAAACAGAAAATTATATCTTCATTATTATAGCCTATTCATTGCTGTCAGTCCATTATCCAGAATTACACTGTGCTGTGGAATCACTATTTTTTTTTTTCATATAAAGAATTATTGTCACACTGCTCAGATTCATAGGTCTTAGTCAGGCAAAAAATGACTTTTTGTGAATATAAGGCCTTAAGTAGAGTGTTTTCATTCAGTGAGTACAGGTATGCCTGGCTAACCGAGACGACACACCCTCCCTAGCTCAGCAGTGCAGCAAAGCTTGATGTGACTGAAAGGTTGCATTATCGAAATCTAATCCAACCCCAGCAGTGGCACGCGGCCGCGTCCCGTTATGCCGGAGCTTGCTGGGCTGCACACAGCGGCATTCCACCCTGTGCCAGCTGCTTCTGCTGACCATGTTCTGTCATGCAGCTTCCTTGGGCAGTGGAGGAGAATATGGCCCAGCCCAGAGCACTACTGTGCCTCCTCTTATCTGGCACATGCAATACACACACACACACACACACACACACACACACACACACACACACACGTGTACACATACACAGCTGAAACTCATCAGGTGCCCTTTTGCAGTCACAAAAGAATACTTATCATATGAAATCATTCAATATAACCCTCATTATAACACAAATACATGGAAATGCCATTATTTAAAAGTGTTTTGCTCCACCTCATTTCACAAAGGACTGTTAGTTTTGGCTATTTTGCTTTGTTTTGCATGAATCATGATGATAGCAGTTTAAAAACCTCAACAGCAAGAGTCCTCAACTGAAGCAAAAAGGCAGTGAAACGCATCTGAAGTTTTTAAGGATGTGTTCCGTTCAGGAAGTGGACAGATGAGAACATGGGGTGATGAGAAGTGATCATCACTCCAGTCATTCAGGGTTTTCAGGGTTTGGCAGCATCTTCTTCACACAAGGCCAGAGTGCAACATCTGGCGGCATTACTGTCCCCTTCACTGTCGTCAGCACCATCCAATCATGTCATTTATGCTGTTTACGTTCCATTAAGATCTCATGCTTTCCCTCTTTGCTCATAAAGATCCTCTATCGTCTCCAGTTTGACCTGATTCATTAAGGAATACAGAGCCGGTGGGTCCTGGTTCTGACTGACCTAAGTGTGACCCCCCCTAACTGTGACCCCTATTGACTCAATGACAGTCATTTAAAAGTATTTGGTAACAATTTGCTGACCTGTATAAAATCTTAATACTTGATTCAGCTAAAGGAAATAAACTTGCTGAAACTCATCCAGACTGCTGTGGTACCCTTACATATAATACTAAACTAACTAGTTCATTATTAAATGGTAAATGGGTAAAACTGTATGCATGCTGTGAAAGGCTTCACATGAGACAACGGTCTTAGCTAAACTGCATATATTTTTACAATGGGAATATATATATATTTAGATTTTAAAACTCTTGAATGTTTTATCTATCCACCACTGCCATAGAAGCGGTACTCCAATAACTAACACCGTCACCAGAAAAAACCAGCGCACATATATACACACACCCACACACCACCCAAGAAACACTGTCACATAAACCCTTTTAGGCAACATTGTACCATCTTTCAAAATGGCTGTCATCATCACAAACATTTGGCTTTTAGTTGGTAAGCACCTTTGTTTTCCCAACACTGACTGGTGTTAATGGTATGTCTTTGGCTGGGGAGACAACAGTTTTCTTTCTCTTCCTCCAAGGAGTTTTAGTGCTATTGCAAATCTGCTAATCAGCAGCTAGCACCTTGAATCCCGGAGTTTAACTTTGACACTTGTGCAGTATTCCATGCAATGCCTTTTTTGGCCACTGATAATTTCTACTATTACTTTTCCACCATCTGAATGAATTAAAAAATGGCAAAATAATTTATCCAGATGGACATTTCTCCCTATAATACTGGAAATACAATGCTATTACACTTTGTGCTTCAGACACACCACATTACTGGTGAAACAGTCACTCCAGCTTGCATAATTTACAAATGCCACACTTCTGTTCTCCATTCTCATACAGAGCAACAAAAACACAAAATACCTGCCAACAAAGCAATATGGGAGAGGCCTGCCCTCCTGCGTTCAGATTGGTTAGTATGAGCTACAGAGCTCTCAGAGAGAGAGGGGCTTGGGACAATGACACACACTTTAGGAGGTGGACCTTAAGGAGGAGGTTTGCTGTAACCGAACAGTCCCACTGGGAGGTATTTGACGTGTGTTGGCCATTGAGCTGCGAGCTGAAAGAATTTGACATCGTTCCACTCTACCCCATCGACGGACACTGGAACAGAGAGGAAGAAATGCCAGATGCTTTTAGATTAACCTGTCCTTTTAATTTAATATAAAAAGCAGGCAGACTAGATCAAAGGATTAATTATCAATTATTATTATTATTTTTTTAGACTAAGCATAAGAATTGGCCAGACACATGATCTAAGTCAGGGCTGCTCAGCCCTGCTCCTGGAGATCTACCACCCTGCAGAGCAAGTTGCAGCCCTAACTTAACACACCTCATACAGATAATCAGGCCAATCAGAAGCATCTATGATGAAGCTAAGGTGACCAACTGGTTGATCGTGATTGGCAAAATATACCACAGGAATAACCACAATATTTTGGCTCATCTGTGTATACATTTAATTCAGGAACAATAGTCTTTTTCTCTCAACCAATCACTGTCACTCCATCCTGCCATATGATATGCCCAAGTGACCATAGTTCTCCAGGAAACGATACCTTTCAGCATGGTCTGCTGCTGCTTGGCAGAACAAATGAGTCTGCTGATGCCTTCGATCACCTGACTCTTAGAGTCCATTTCCTTCTCCTTTGGCTTCTTCCCCAGGAATAAGGTGGGCACTGTGGAGATATGAGTATTAACACACATACGTGTGCATACACACACGCACATGCGCACACACACACATTTAAGCAACCAATGTAAAGGTATGGGGATTCTATCTAGGGCAATACAGCATGCTTGCTATACTACTCATAAAAGTATCTAGTAATGATTAATGAATGCCCGACTGACAGAAGTATTTGTTATTACAAATAAGGATACATTTTTACATAGAGCCCCAGAAAAAAATTAAGAGACCACAGCACAATTTTTCATTTCACTAATTTCTTAGTTTATGGTTATACATAAACTAAATTTTGCAAATTGGTTCTTCTCTGTTTCGCTTTAATTAAGGGCTTCTTCCTTGCTTTATGGGACTTCAGTCCTACTTCCAGGAGCCTGATGCTAACTGTCCTAGCTGTGCACTTCACACCACTTAATGTTTCCCATTCCTTATGAAGGTCATGTCATCCTCCGATTCATGACGCACTGCTGGATAAGTTGACGGTGATCTTTGGCATTAGAAAGTCGCTTCTGCCCATTACCTGGCTGGTCTCTGGTCATTCCCAGTGTGTCCTGCTTCACAATGTTCTTACGTAGGCTACTGCCATCTTAGAAATTTTGAACCTGGAAGCAGCCTGCTGCTCAGTGTAGCCTTATGCCAGCAGAACCAGGATTAAACCAGAGTTTAAAAATGCAGATTTATTTTATTTTTTTAACATTGTGCTGTGGTCTCTAAATTTTTCTGGAGCTGTATCTAATGATGTATGGCTGATAGTAGACTTCCATCCTGATACTGAAATTGTGCCAGCCCATCTGTAGATGTCATACATGCTCACCCTTCTTGTTCTTCTCTTTGGTCACAACAGTCATGGCCATGGTGTTGACTGGGGCCTGGAGATCAATGGTGCACCCCCCTGGCAGTCGGGTGACTTGCAGTGACCGGAAGGCGCTCTTCAGGGTGTTCTTGCAACCTGCATCACGTTTCTCCCCCTCTCGCCGCTTCTCTGCTAATGAGGCCAGCCAATAATCAACCTGCAATCCTATGGCGTCCACCCCAGGGGACATGCTGGGACTCCTGGGAAGTGAGGGAGTAGAGGTGACATCACACCACACACAAGCCAATGGGAAGGCACTTTACTAAAGATGTAACAGCGAAAGATGTAATGAGCAACAGCCTGCCTACCCCTGCACAGACAGACCGGCACTCATGGACGGTGAGGAGGGTGGGGTAGCCATCACATCCTTCATCAGTCCAGCAGGAGGGACATGAGATGGAGGGGAGGTAGAAGGGACGGCCAAGCTGACAGACAAGCCCTCATCTGTATCTGCAAATAAGGACGGGCCGGTGCAGAAGAATGGATTTATAAGAACATAAGAACATAAGAACTATACAAACGAGAGGAGGCCATTCGGCCCATCAAGCTTGCTTGGGGAGAACTT
>JAODKN010000002.1:15993966-16004287 GCA_026774425.1 Petrocephalus zakoni
AATGCCAGAATACCACTTCTTTTGCAAATACCATCGAGGTACCATATACCATGGTATAAACTACAATCAATAGAAACACCCTTGAACCCGGAAGAAAACTACTATTTTGATAATAAATTAATCATGTGATGAGGCAATCAATTAAAAATCGGGCAAAAACACAGGGTTTAAAAAGTGCATAAACTTTATTTAGATGTTTTTCCCCATCAGTGAATCCAGTTTTAGTGGAAACAGTGAAGGGCTCTGGCTGCTTCCTGGCGTGCCATTGGACGTCTCAGAGTGCCATGGTTGGACTGCCTCACCAGCTCTATGGGTTTCTCATGTCTGCTGGATTTCAGGGCTCATGTGAGCACCTCTCAAAAACTGGTTGGACCTTGGACTTGGGAGTAAATGAGCAGAGCGCATGTTGTTGTACGGGCTTGTACAATTTGCAGAGCTGGTCCAGTGGAGAAGTGCCTGAGATTCCTGCTCGGTCTTCTGTGAAAGTGCAGAGGCATGTTTGTGGGCACACATGCTCCAGCACAGATACTCTCTGTGACAGGCATGGAAAGGGCATGCCCAGACATCAGCATCTAAAGCACAACCACATCGGACAAAGACATTTCTCCTGCCTAAATGTGCAGAATCAAACAGGATAAAACAAACCACAAAGTGTTTTGATGGTAAATGGAGAGAAGGAGGGAGAGAGGGAGGGGAAAAAGAGAAAGAAGACAGAAATGAAGACTGTGCTGGTAGAAGATGCCCTTAGAATGTATATCTCAATAAAATTTGGTGAGGTGCGCTTGGCTCTTTCAGAGAGTGTGAGGGTGGCCACTAGGGCTGCCACAACTAATCGATATTGTCGAGAACAATCGGTAATAGAAACAGTTGCCGAATTTTGTTATTGGTTGCATCTTTGAGGTTTTCTGTCTAAATTGCATATTATGACATCACCACCTAGCAACGTTAACGTTGGCATGTTAAACCTAGTTAATACTCCACTTTTCCAGTTACAGTCCATTGTGCAAGCGGACTCAAGTGTGCAACATTTGTCCATTTGAACATTTGTCCATGGGTGCAGACAGTCGCAGTCAGAACATGCGTACAACAGTGGCCACCAGACCAGAAGAGGGCAGATGTACTGCAACAAACAGAAATGTGAAGTGTCCTTAAATTGGCAAACTTTTATGAACAGTTTTAAAGATATTGCCAAGCTTGGGCGGTATTATGCTAATATGGTATACTGCAGTATACCCATGGTATATAGTATATCCATTCCAGTGAATCAGTTTTTTTTTGTTTTTTTTTTTATTATATAAAAGAGCAAGTGAACGATCAATTCACCTAAAACAAAGAGCAAAAAAAGCATATGAACACAATAAACATTCACCCCCCCAACAGAAAAAAATGGATCCCACATTGTATAAAATAGGCGTATAGTTCCTCTAAGAGTATACTGTCCAGTGTTTGAGAAAAAGTTAAAGGTGCTTGATCTGAAGGTAGGCCTTAGGTGGCTCTGCCAGTTTAACAGAATTCTTCCCCGAGCTGGAAGTGAAGGAAGGCCAAAATATCTCCTACTTTATTATTTATTGAAACCTCATCCCCTGGAACCTAAGATAGCTACTTCAAACCATGGCTGAATATCAATGGTGTGTGCATCAGACAAAAATTTAAGCACTGAGTACCAACAGTCCATCAACTTAGGGCATTCATAAAACATACGAACTAAATTAGCTTTAGCAGACTTGCATCTATCACATCGGTCATAAAAATTGGGATAAACCAGTTTGGGTTTACAATAGTTAAAGAACTTACGCTGAACCTCCCCCAGTCGAGCTCATGACGTTCCATTAACTCTGGGCAGGGCATGTTCCCATGTGCATTCAGATATCTCTGTTCCAAGCTTCTCTGACCATTTATCCCTAATCTTTTATAACATCAAACCTGTAAGAGCCATCACATCATTGTATAGTTTAGAAATTAAGCCTTTTGAAAATATAAGGGATCCCAAAATGGGTGGTAACTCTGGAAAGGTAAAACGATGAGACCGAATAAAATGTTGGATTTGAAAATAACAGAATAAATTAGAATTTATAAGTTTATATTGAGTAGATAAAAAAAAACAAAGCTGGTAAATGTACCATTATAGTAAAAGTCAGTGAATTTATACAGGCCTAGCTTAGTCCAATACTTAAAGACGGGGTCTAATATAGCTGGAAGAAAGGGTTAGTGCGTGTACAGCCAAGCAAGGAGAGATTCTTTAATTTAAAGTATTGTCTAAATTTTATCCAGAGTTGAAGAGTATTAGAAACAATTGGGCGTGATGTACATTAAGAAATCCAGATAAACTCAAGAGATAAATTAGGTGTAGACGAACAAGAATTAGATTCATGTATCCCGTATTTAGTATTTTGCAAACTGGCAGCCCAATAGTGACACATAAAACTGAGCGCGGACAGGCTGCCCAGGGACCTGCATCTCTGAAGAAAGATTTTTTATTGTTTTTTAAGGACTATTGTTGCTTTTGGGAAATTTGAATTGTGACATAATTCAACATTGTGACATAGTACTGACATAATTCCTTAGCTTTTCCTTGCAGATATAAAGGTGGGGGGTGGCATTTATCCATTTATACACAGCTAATTTCCCCAGGATGGCTTCCCCCTGTCACAGACAAAGCTAGAAAACTGTAGCTCTCCCTGTGAAACTCGCACTCAGCGGGCAGTTTATCAGGCACACCTGCTAATCGCTATTAGCCCTGCTCCAAACAGCCAATCACGTGGCTGCAACTGCAACTCAATATCTGCAGCATGCAGACCAGGTCAGGAGTCTCAGTTTCTGATCGACTGAGCATTAGAAAGGCCAGGGCTCCTGATCTAAGCAGATTTAAACGTGGTATTTTTGCTGGTATCAGACATGGTGGGTCCAGCATCTCAGGAGCAGCTGCCCCCCAGGGATGATGTAGGGGTTCCTAACTCTGGATGTTTGTTAGCTGGCAATACGGTAGGTGCTTATGTAAGTTTAACAGTTTCCATTTTTTCCAGATGCAAACAGAACAAGCATACAAAATTTGAAAATACAGAGTTTATTTTTGGACCAGGGATTGGCAACCCAAACGCCACAGTGCCTGGAGTTCACAGAGAATGTACAGTGCTGGTGTGATGAACAAAACATCCAGTGCAGAAATAACAGCACTGGGGTGCAGAATAGCTTCTCTGAACACACAACACATCTATGCTTGATGTGATTCTTGAGGCAAAAGAGAGTCCTACCTGGTGCTGGCTAGGTGTACCTAAAAAAGCAGCCACTGAGTCAAGTAATGTTTTTACATAAAGCCGGCAAACTGAAAAGCATGACGATCTATAGGCTATGAAGCACAAAGAGAGCAGGCAGCAGGCAAAGGATGTGTCCTGCAGGCTCAAAGCTCAGAGCTGAGCCACTGGTGCCGTCTGCGGCGGCAGAGCATCAGAAGGCAAGATCGCAAGCTCAGGGAACAGAGGGCCACCGTTCTCAAGCATGTCAGAGATAAGTGCATACAAAAGTAAGGTGACAGAGAGCACTGTCCTCACCTTAGCCCATGGATGCAGATTAAACACCGTTCTATAGATTAAAAAGTACCATTTATACTATAGAGTATATACATATGTATATGTGCGTGTGTATAAAAGAGAGAATCTGCATTCACTAATTATACAAGCATTACACAGAACACTTGGCATTAAATGTCATTATTAACATTAGGGTCCTATTTATTTAGAGCAATTCTTTAAAGAACCACAATAGAAAAAGCACAAGACCTATGAAAGGTTCCAATGTTCAGCATTTAGTGTTTGCTCTCCTTCTGGATAAACAGTCAGGTCAGATAGCCATCTGTAAATGGTCACTTACCACAAAAGCTAGCTTACAGCACATGCAAAATGAAGAATAGAAGGGCTTCCCAGGCAAGCAATTTGAAAAGTGCACCTGAAGGCAACAGAGTGTCCAAAACTTTAACGGTGTTTTAATGCTGGAGTTATGTTTACTTCATGCCCATGACATGGCCAGCTGGAATTCCACAGTAATATATAAAAAAAAAAAGATGAAACGTTTCAGATCTTTCAGATCAACCTGTCCTTTCCTCGTCCTGATGTCACATCAAAATACATATAATATATATTTTTACAAAAATGAAGGCTATTTCTACAGCTGTCACAATTACATGAAATTTGCCATCTCTATTGCTCAGCAATTTGGCAAAAGGCAGATGGCATAGAGGATGAAGGTCCAGATAAACAGCAACAGCACTTCATTAAAGATGCCAGAAAACAGAGACATTAAGAGGCTTTCTGGCTTGAGGGACCAGCCATGTGAGGATAGCCAGAAGTAACTGTAAGCTGTGTGTCCTTCGGTCTCCTGGAGTAGCCAAGCCTGGCTTTTTCATTACTTTGCTTTAAATTCTTTTGGTAAATTTACCTTCTACAATTCCAGCATGAAAATAATCACTCAAAAAAAGGCCAAATCATCTTATCTGATAAGGTACATGATAACCATATAATCATCCTTTGTTGTTGTGTATTGAGTAGGGCTCAACAATACAAGAAAAAGTACACATAGCAATATTTTTTCTGATAATACTGCTGTATAAAATATGTTTATAAAAAAGCTTTAAATTCAAAATTAACAAATTAATAGAACTTGTCTTCCACCAATGTCCTTACATAAGTTGGTGGCGCTGCTGCCGTGAGCTGTGCCAACAGACACCAAGCAGAACCAACCAATCACTGGCTTTTACTCAATATCTTCCCTAAGGAATCCAAAATACTTCCATACAGCGAAAGACTAATTACTTTTGGTGACATTATTGTTCACTTTTCTCCTCCTCATTCAGTCTAAAAGTCTCACAAGTCCATCACACTGGCCATAAGTGGGTCAAACAACAAGGAGGAGAATGATTATGATTGACTCAGAGCGCACAGGCAGGGCTCACGCAACTACAGTGGCAATACATTTTAGACTGATTTACTATACAATCTTGATATGGAACCATCAGCAAAATTGCAAATCTTGCTATGTTTATTTCCCAATGACAGACTACAACTGAAACTTATTGATGATCTCAACCCAGCTGACTACTGCGGTCCTTGTAAGATGTGAACTGCATGTGCATGACATGCAGCGTCGATATTAACATTGCAGAGCGGCACACTGGCTAACACTGTTGGTACACACCACCACTGTGTGTGTGTGGAGTTTGCATGACCTCCCCTGTGTGTTTACACCAGATGCTCGGGAATCATCCAATAGTTCACATATTCCTGCCTTGCTCTAACTACAATATATCATATATAAATTTGGGTTGTGAATGAAATTTTAAAAATTAAAATTGCACAGTTTTCCATGATTAATCACGGCCAACTTTAAAACGTACAGTCATAAATATTTACACACTGAATCCCTAAAGGAACAGAAAGGGAGAACAGTAGTACTCTGGAATACGTCATTTTAGCATACATTAAACTTGACTTCATGTCGCTTGTCTGCAGTAATTTAACTGATTTTAAGTAAATAATGAACAGAATTAACATGGTCCATTTGATAGAAGACGACTGGAGGAGCTTGATGAAACTTAAATTTCATCATACTGGGTAGAAACATAAATTGTGCAATTTATTTTGATGAAACAGTACGAGATATTAAATATAGTCACTTTTATCACAGTAATTTCTATTTTGTTTTTCTGAATTCTAGGTGAACATTGACTTTTAAGATTAGTTTGAAGACAGACTCATATTATACAGTTTTATTGTTTAATTATTGTTGACTTATTATTAATTATAATAATAATAATAATAATTATTATTATTATTAGTAGTAGTAGTAGTAGTAGTAGTAGTAGTAGTAGTAGTAATAGTTTTTTGCAATACATAGGCATTTGCATTGTCTTTATGAAGATGCAACGAACAATATGTAGATATACACAATTCATCGTACAACATACCAATATTGACAGCTGATGTTGCATAATTAGAGTTAGCAGCACCTGAACAAAAGACACAAGTACTGAAATAAGTATTTACAACATGTTTTTTTTACTTGAGTAGTATACGCAAGTAAACTTGAGTAATATTTTACTGGATAACGAGTAAAATTTTGGTGTGGTATCTGTACTTTTGCTTAAGCATGTACTTGTTCCCCCACTGGTTACATATCTATTCTCTAAGTGACTGTGCGTCAGAGAGGTCAGTAGCAGAAAGGTTATGCGTGGTAGCAGAAGTAACATTCTCGATAGATGTCACATTTTCAGTAATGACAACAGCATCAAAACGGAAAAACTGAGTGGAACGTGTCACTCAAGGTGGCCTCACACGAGGCTGTGAGTCAGCGCCCAGCTCCCCATTGATGCTTATGCGAAAGCCACCTACACACTGTTTTCATCCTGAAAGTAATATCATAGAACTCGGTTACAAGTTTTTGCTCATACTGTTATCCCATTTGGGTATTCAGTCAAAAAATAACACACTATGACTATAAAATAAACACTGAGTTAATTGCACTAAATTTCCTAACCGTGGTATAAATATTATATATGTTTAAATGATTATTCAATTATTTGTAAAATTAATCTGAATTGAAAAAAAAGTCAAAGCCAAGATTTCAACCGTTCGACTAAAAACTGGTAAATGTCACCCTCAATATTCTCATAACAACCCACAATAAACCTCACTTAACTAGGTACCAAAATAACACATGAGAAACAAAGGTTTTCAGGAGATTCTTAGTGAAATCCCACCGTCAACAGTGGAAACCTGAACAGTGGAAATGAAAGCACACTCATCTGCTCAGGGGCTGTTCCAACAGCCATATCTCAAAAACCATTAAAGCTAATGAACTGAATTTTTTTGTGTGTGTTTTCATTTGGATTCCAGATTAAACAATACCTTTTTAAACTATATTGTATGTTACTGCATCTTAAAAGTAGCAAGATGAAGATCACCGTATTGAGTGCCATAATACAACCAGACACAGTGTATGCACATAATCGTACATAAACACAGCAGCCTTAGTCACATGAAACCACATCCTGACACGCACAAAAACAGAGATTCATAAACAGAGAGATCATTTGGTTGGCATTCAAAGCATTCCGATGAAACACAGGCAGACACACGCACACTATTTCTTAATTCCTTGTTCACACACATTCCTTTCTACTGGCATACAGGCACAGGCTGCTACCCCGTCATGCCACCACAAAGCAGCTGGCAGACACACCCTGCCTGCTATCCCAGCAGTGGCGGCTTATCATTCTGCCCCAGACAGCTACACGCATGGGCACACAGGGGGACTCCGCTCACAGGGAAAGGACAAGCTGAGCCTCTATCATTATTATCTAGAGAGAAACATACCCGTCTTACCCATCAGACATGTCCAGGGGCATGCAACGAATTGAGGTCACCACAACTCAGTTCGTGTTTATCAATGATCGCTCATAATTTTGCTCAAGAAAAACAATTTAAAATTTCAGATTGGGGAGCATCCCCATGAAGCTACGTGAGACACGGCACCATGCATTCATGAGCACCATGCCTGAGAGAATCAAAAGAAGTCTGTCACCATATTGCTATGTCACGTAACCCAAATAAAATAATACACAAAGTACAAAGGCAACAAACAGGTAGCTATTGGGTGGCAGTCATATAGAGAGGGATAATAACACCACAGAAATGACAGCAGCTGGCAGGCATTCTGCATGAGCCAGCGTTAAACATTCTTCCAGAAGAAAAGCTCAAAGCTCTCAGCACTATGAAAGCTGCACACCAGCTATGGCAGATTCAACCCACACAATTTATGACCAGTTGTACTACTTTTGTGAGGAAATTCCAACTAGACTCTTACTCCAGTACACCACAATTTTCATCATTCCACAGCCTGGGAGTTTCAGCAGCTGCTTCTGAGCTGTGTTTAGGTGAAAAGTATTTACATGGGTTTCAGTTAAGCTTTCAACCAACTAAAAATAACCACTCTGGCTTAATATGCCATTGAAAAGACTCCTGGCTGTAGAAGAGCTGAACTGTAGAGACTGAAGGGAGACAGTATGGTATCTCACACATGACCTTCTGAATATATTGAGTCCTAGAGGGTCGCTGGCATGCTGGCTCTGCCTTTCTCAAGCAGACTGCGAATTCCCAAACTATCAGCGAATGTTTGTTATATCAGCCGTTGCACAGAAGTCAGTAAAAAGCACAATGTCAATCAAGAATCACTGCTGATTTATTCCACATCTGACACTCGCCACACCTCGAAAATATTTAATGTAATTTTTATGAAACAGTTTGGCAATTGGCTCTACAAGCTTGGAAAGCCTTAACTCTCCAGTTCACGGACTTGAAAAGATCTGATGTGCAGACACATTCACACGGTATAAGGGCATACATACTCAAGGTCAACAGAATTCTTAAAACTATATGAAACTATTTGCAACACTAACAGACAACATTACAGAAGCCTCCTGCTACTCCTCAGTTTTTCAGACAGGTGCCTAGCCTTTGCAATCACATGGATATTCCTTCAGTATGAATTTCCACTTCATTATTCTAGCAAGAAAAAAAACCACACAGCACCATCTAGGCATCACTAATGTTGCAGGATCTGTCCTAATCTGCAGAATTTCGGCCTAGTTTTCTTTATGCAAAACTGGGCTAATAAAGGAATTACAGACCTGAGGGCCTGTTATATGAATAAGCCGAGAGAGGGACAGCTAGGCCTACTTCCAGCTGGCCTTTCTTGTCATGCCATCCATACACAGGTATACAGTGACACGAAATAACATTCCCCCAGGATCACGGTGTGACATACAAACAGGAAGTGACAGGGGAGGGTTTCCGCAACGCTTAAATTGCAAAACACAGGACCGTGTGAAATAGGGAGGGGGCTGGACGCAGGGGTTACCTAGAGCAATGTGTATGTAAACAAATTATTCAGCAGTAGAAACTGGCTTAATACCATTTAGACCTATGGACAACAGTGCTAACCACTGAATCACCATGCCGCCCCACTGAAATACATTTAGTTTTAAATAAATAAACTGTTTTTTCAAACGGCCTACCCAATGCAATACAAAATGATGGCTTCACATTACAGGGAAAGTCACAGAAAGGCACCTTTGGGCTCTTTGCATATCAAAACACAGGCCCGTTAGATGAAGCAGTGGACAGGGAATCACCCTCTTCAACAGAGAGTCCCAGAACCAGGGTCACCGTTAGTGTACTAACCAAAGAGTTTTACAGTCTGCATCCCCAGAAGTGATTATGGAATCAGGGACACCTCTAGAGACTTTGGGCCTCATGGAAGATTATCATATTGGGCACCCAACCCAGACAAATCCTATTATGTTCCATATTTTTAGGGCACCTATCACTCAGGGGGGCTTGGAAATGCCCTAACTATCCCCGGGAATGACAAAATAATACAGACGGTCGGCACATGACTCGCCACTGGACGTGCCAATATTAAATTCGCTCGACATGTTTGGGCCAAACAAAAAGAAAGCACACGTGATAGCTTGTTATGGTCTACTTAGTCGTTTTCTGTTCTATTCACAAATTTACAAGTGCAATCGAACATGCACATTTGCAAATACCAGCAGTTGTTACGATGTTGAGTGGCGTACAAAGTGATCAGAAAGAGTAAAGCTGTAAAGGGACGTGCTTTATTTTAGATACTCCTACCTCGGGACACAGCTTGGAGAAGATCGGTCCACCTCCCAGGTAGCATAGAGGTTCATCTGCACCGGGCGGCTCGATGAGATGGTTACCGGCTTGGAGGGCTGCATGTGCGGAGACGGAGCGCCTCCGGTCCGCGGTAGTCCTGCCCTCTCCGACATACTTGGGGGCAAGACACTTCAAACGGAGTGTCTGCGATCCAGCAACGCCACCAGCTGTAAATGCGATATATCCTCACGATCGGCAGGCAGATACTGACATTAGGGAGCGCCGGTCGGCCGCCTTTTCCGGCAGGAAGAGCCGCTGTTTTCTTTCGCTTCCTGAGAGCCCGCTGCTCACAAAGCCCCCCGGAGCAGCGCTGCTTTTCCGACTCGGTCTGAAGTGTTTATCGAAGCAGGAAGCGAAAATTTCTGCGCCGGGCTGTTCGCGGCGGAGGAGCTGCGCCTCTCGGGGAAGGCGGGGAGAGAGAAAGAGAGAGAGCTAGAGAGAGAGAGAGAGAGAGAGAGAGAGAGAGAGGGAGAGGGGGGGCGGGGGGAGAGACAGACAGACCGAGAGGCAGAGAGAGAGACAGAGAGAGAATGAGACAGACAGAGAGTGCAAGAGAGACAGACAGACAGACAGAGAAAGAGAACGAGAGAGAC
>JAODKN010000002.1:16022122-16038077 GCA_026774425.1 Petrocephalus zakoni
TCTGAAGAGAAGAGAGTGTCAGGATCCAAGGTCATTCCTCTTATCTGCATGCTTAGACATGCTGTGAATCTAAAACTGTCTCAAGCACAGAACATCAAGGCCCAGTAGTTGGGCAAGAACCTCTTGAGGCTGCTCATGGAGAGGTTGTCCATCTATGAAACCATGAGCATTATGACACTGGCCACACTGCTGGATCCAAGATATAAAAGTGCAGGTTTCTGTAACCAATCTAATGCTCAGGCTGCTGTGAAACACCTTACAGCAGAGTGTCCATCCATCATCCGATCGCAGGAGGCCCAGCAGAACCCATCCACTTCCACAATCATCCAGCCACCAGAACCAGAGCCTGCAGGAACCTCATCTGGTACTACAATGGCCACCGGTACTGTTGCAGCCTTTCAAATTTATGTGATATGGTTCACTTACACTGAATTGGGATATATAATTATTGCACAGTACATAATGCATAGTGTAGATAATGATTCATGCTGTCATTTTAGTTCTAGGTCTGTGGGATCTTCTGGACAGTGATGTGGGGGTAAGCAGATGGATCAAGAGTTCAACAGCAGATGCTACTGTGGAGGTTCAGCAGTACCTCAGTGACCCCAATATATTGCATACGGAAGACCCCTTGAGGTTCTGGGATATGCAGAAGGCTGTGTATCCACACTTATACGAACTTGCAGTACAGTTTTTATGCACTCCAGTGTCCTCCGTTCCATGTGAGCGGGTATTCTCCAAAGCAGGAGAAGTGGTGAATAAAAAACACAACCAACTTAGCCCCCGGACTGTTGAACAAATACTGTTCCTGAATAAAAATCTGTAGACTAATGGCCCCTCTACTGCTCCACAAGCACCCCATCCCAGTTATGTCAATGGTTTCCCAGTCCAAGAGAAGTCACACTCAATTTAACCAGGTCATTAATGTTCAAAACACACTGCAGACCATTAGAATTTTTGCCAATTTATAAATATTCAGATACACTACACATTCAAAATTAACTGCCATTTCCTTATTTGACCACCTAGGTGACCATTAGTGACACATTTAGGAAAGCTTCGAGTACTGAACCATTTGTCGACACACTTGAAAATGAAGCTTCAGTGCTTTGGAAAGCTTTGTTTTGCCATCACTAGTACTGAGTGACACTTTTCAACCAAGCGACTTCGCAAACCACTGGCGCAACCGCCCCCCCCACAAAAAAAAACCCTCTGGTGTGACACGTGACACGCGAGAAATCTTACGGTAAATCTGTATTCCATTATAAACCTAAAATTAGCTACATCAAAGGCGTTAGGGTAGTTTGCAAACCATACAGACTATTTACAAGTTCATACACTTGTTTTAAACATGTACATGAGTATTAGGACCTGTCTCGGATTGCGAACCTCACGCCAGGCAGCTGATCGAAGTTGTCAGCCCTGCCCCCCAACCAGCAATCTTTACGGTTACCGGTCCTAAAAAGCCCCTGCACTGGCTTCCAAGCTCGCCTCTCAGCTGTGTATGTATGTATGTCTGTGTGCCTTAATTAAAAGGAAGCAAGATGGGATATGCAAAGACAGAATTTCATTGTATTTGGAACTAGTATAATGACAAACGCAATCTGTTATGTTTCGTTTCTGTCAATTACTGTAGTTTATTGCTAGATGGCAGTGTTGAGCAGGCTGGTGTTACGGCTAACCCAATATCATGTTAAAAATCACAAAGCAGTTTTCATCACAGTTATATTCTGAAAAACGTTTAAAATAAAAACTGCGGGTGTGTGGATGGCAAGAATAAAAATATTGACTATTTGTGAATATTTCTACAGTTAAAACAACCACAGACACTAGCTGGCTTAAATCAGAAATCAGAAGTTAAGACTTTCCACGGTTCGAAACCGGCGTTTAATGCGATACATTAAACGAAAGGACCTGTCAAGTACTTGTCCCCCCCCATATCTTAAAAAATTGCGTGACTGCGCAGACGCGTCCGGAGCGCAGCCGTGGGAGGGTTTCGGAAAGAAAACGCCTGGGCGTTCCTCCGAAACATGCCTTTGGTGTCCCGAGCAGAAAGCGTGCATCCTTTATCCCCAGCTGATAATTAAGGATCATTCGCCACAATTGAGGTACTTAACATATTATTATGCGCAGAAGAAAATCATTAAAACATTAAGCAATAAGTAAAGTGTTAAGTACAAACTTTTTGATAACTGTTTCGTTAACGTAACAGAATTTCTCTTAACTGAATTAGGCTTTTTGTGCGCTCTTTGTTATATAAGCTGTACAAAACTATATTTGATCTCCGAAAACGGCTCTGTTATCCCCTGTGCAGCTACCAGTGGGTTAAAGAAGTTATTCCGACATGTTGGTGTTTAATGTATTTCCGCACATCTGTGGCTAAGGAACTTTGACTTTCTATTTCTGTAGAAATTTCTTTTATCTTAGTTATGTGCATCCGTAATTAACTGCATACTAACATTAAATCGAGCAGCCTTGTTCGTGGATAATCTGAAACGTATGTACTGTGTGGAAATTGCAGATTAAGTCCCGGAAGCATATTGGAATATGTATTCGCCTATGTCTCTATGTGTTTATGTACTATTTTTCAAAATGTTCTGCATTGTCGGGTAAATGTAAAACGATCGATCCCTTAACGTCAGTTCTGTACTTGTGGAGCTGAAAATGTAGGCGGAGGCTTCTACTCCTGCCAGCCTGGCTGAGTCAACTTGTTACCCACGGGCCTTTTTAATTTTATTATCCGAGTAAAGTATGCACACATACGCTGTGTGTTTTGGACAGAGTTTTTAACATGGCAGCGTGAATAGTGTAGTGAATATTTGCCGTTAAACTGTAGTTTATTGCAAAAAAGAGCCTACATTTACATGAACATACGTTTTTAAGAATGTGATGAGCAGATAAAAAAAAAACAGATCACATGTACCACATAGATTTAGTTCTCCTTTCACCTCCACCGCATAATTTTGCCAAATATATGCTCTTATTTGTTTCTGGCTTTTATTTAATACTTCATTGCCTTAGTGTGTTAAATGTTTATGGATGACCTCATGGTATAGCCAACATCAGTGCAGGAAGAAGAAGGATCATGCCAGGCCTGGCAAAGCTGGGCACACAAGACGCTTAAACTGCGCAAGGTGAGGGAGGGCCATAGACAGATTATGTTTCAGCATGAGCAACAACTAGATCCCATCCATCACTTAGAAGCCAGTGAGGTCTTGGGACTGTCTTCAGCTGCATCCTGAAGGATACAGATTCCATAAAAGCCACCAACACAGACCTGGAGAGATGGTTGAGGGCAGTGAGCAAGGCTGCACTCCCTGGGAAATACAAGGTCTGGATTTATCAGCATGGGGTTCTGCTAAGAACCTCTGGCCCCTGTTGACTTACAAGGTCCCTATGAGGGTAGTGGGAAGACTGGACAGCAAGGTTGGCGGGTATCGCTACATCATGCTGTATGGGAGCAGCAACACTCTCAGGCTGCTGTTCAGTTGTGTTAAGAAGGAATTCATATTGGTACGGCTTCAATATATCAAGTTGCGGGATACCAGTAACTGTTGCAGGGATTGTATTGAAGACTGGAAGACAGTGGAAGGCAGCTGAAGCAGTCCAGCACTCAGAGACTCGGCTCCATCATAAAGCCCTTGCTGGGAGGGGGGCACAGGGCAGGGCTGCTCTTGGGTGTTTAACATCAACCTGATAGGACTGTCAGCAGGAAGGACACTGGAACTAAAGAGCCTAGCCAACCCCTGATAAACACCCCCATACCATTATCCCTCCTCCACCACACTTTACAGCCTGCACAATGCAGTCAGGCAGACAACGTTCTCCTGGCATCTGCCAAACCCAAACTCATCTATCAGACTGTCAGACAGAAGCGTGATTCGTTACTCCACAGAACACGTTTCACTGCTCCAGCGTCCAGTACCAGCAGGCTTTACACCACTCCACCTGATGCTTGCCTTTGTACTTGGTGACGTGAGCCTTACATGTGGTTGCTCGGCCATGGAGGTCCATTCCATTAAGCCCCTGGTGCACAGTTTTTGTATGGGAGTTAATGCCAGAGGAAGTTTGGCATTCTGTAGTTATTGAGACAACAGCATTCGCCATTTTTATGGTCTTCGTCACTCACCAACCTCACTTACTTTGTGGCTGAAATTCTGTTGTTCCTAAATGCTTCCACTTTGCAATAATACTACTTACAGTTGACCGTGGAATATCTAGCTGGGGAAAGCTTTCCCAAACTGACTTATTGCAAAGTTGGCATCCTATGACAGTACCATGCTTGAATTAACTGAGCACTTATACACCTGTAGTGATGGGTCTGAATGAATTACTTGAATTCCATGATTACGAGGCATATCCCAATACCTTTGTCCATATAGTATGTCTATGAACAGATGTGTGAATGATTGCATAATCCTCATTGTGGTCAGGGTGAGCTTGGAGCCCTTCCCACTCACATGTATTGCACAAGGCTGGGGAACACCCTGGATTAGATGCCACTTTGGGATGGAGTACACTCCCCACACAATAAAGGCACTTTAGGGACCTTCTTACATAACTGTATTTCTTTGGACTGAGGGAGGGAACTGGAGTACCTGGAGAAAGCCCAGACAGACTGGGGTAGGTCCTTTAAGATTTAAGATCCCAGGGATAACTTGTGGACATGGGAGGCTGTAGTGCAGTGTGTTCAGTCTGCCCCCTTGCTTCACTACTTCTAAATCAGGGGTGGCCAGTCTTACCCACAGAGGGCCGGTGTATATGCAGGTTTTTGGGATAACCTTTAGGTCAGCTGTTTAAGTCCAGGTGTGAGGACTCTTCAGCCCTCTAATGAATAGTGTACTTAGGGAGTTGCAACGAAAACCTGCATGAACAATGGCCCTTTCTGGATAAGACTAGCCACCCCTGTCCTAAACATTACTATTTTGCTTAGTGCATGCAAGGAATCTAAATCACAATTAACACAAATTAAAAAAAATTCATAGAACTGGTTTGTCATTTTGTACCTGTTAGTACATGTGTATTTGTTTGTAAGGTTTATAACAGAGTTTCCGAACGACATGTTTAAACTAATGCATTTTTAGTATTTAGTAGGGTAACCAGATAATCCCTGTCAGGGAGGACACGAGCTAGAACATGATTCATTAACTACCATTTCAATTAAAAGGACCTGAATTTCACTTATTGCTGAGTCTTTGCTGTGTGCTGATTGGCCAGTCTCCAGTCATCATGCACATGTCACTAATGTTAATGTGAAATAGCTGGACAAGTCTTTAAATCAAACCAGTGAATGCCTAAGAAGAACTTACATGTTTAGTCAAGAGCAGGAGTCTTTCAGTTTCAAAGTAGTTTGTAAAACTGGAAGTAGCTCAAAGGATCTTCCCTGACATTTATTATATAGTAATCCTAGTACTTAGAGCAGAAACCAGGATGTACAGCAGTCTGCGGCACGAGGATTAAACAGGCTGCACTTGAACTACCGGATTCTGCCTTATTATCTATGCCAGAGGTCCCCAAAATGGAGGCGTGACTTTCCTTGCTTTACTGGCTGGCTCACTGTTAATTTCGTAGATGAAAATGATTTCTAAACAAAGAGTTTTCATTGACGAAAGCTAGATGATAATAAAATACGAATGAATATATAATGCCAAAAACTATGGAAATGTACTGCAGGGTTACCAACCCTCATGCATCTGGCAAGACTCATGCTTTCAGACTGTCACGCAAGAACTCATGTGGCAAATTTGTTATTCTACTATAAACCTAAAATTAGCTACATTGAAGCATTGGGGTACTTTGCAAACCCTACTTACAAAACTGTTACATGTAAATGCATGCGCATGGGTATGCAGACATGTCTCGGATTGAAAGTCTCTCTCCAGCCCACTAACCAGAGCTGGCAACCCTGCTGATGTTTTTACACCTTGACAAAAGTAAGACGGAAATTTTAAGTGAATTTGAAAATGAACCAATCAGGAGTAGCATCTTTAGATAGTATTGGATCATTAATTGAATCAGCTTGAAGCACATAAACCTTGAAGTTTTGTCTGTGAGATCTGTGAAGTGTTTTGCCATTATGTCTGTGCCAGTCTGATATGTGTAGGTAAAATTGTACCAACATATTGATGTTTCACATTTTATGCAAAAGAAAGCAATTCTCAATAAACTGTGCTGTAACCGGTAAAAACACCACAAAGTGCTTTTCTGAAATGAATGGAAACAAATATGTTTTTTCATTTAAGGTGTTTGAAAAGCTCACATCCATAAAGTGAACTACAGTGCCTTGAAAAAGTATTCATACCCCTTTTCCCACATTTTGTCACATTACAACCACAAAATTAAATGTATTCTGTTGTAGACTGACACTAAGTAGCACATAATTATGAAGTGGAAAGAAAATAATAGATGGTTTTCAAATTTTTTTACAAGTAAAAATCTGAATAGTGTGGCATGCATTTGTATTCAATACTTAGTAGAACCACCTTTCGCTGCAATCACAGCTGCAAGTCTTTTGGGGGTATGCCTTTACCGGCTTTGCACATCTAGAGACTGAAATTTTTGCCCATTCTTCTTTGCAAAATAGCTCAAGCTCTGCCAGATTGGATGGAGAGCATCTGTGAAAAGCAATTTTCAAGTTTTGCCACAGATTCTCAATGGGATTTAGGTCTGGACTTTGACTGGGCCATTCTAACACATGAATATACTTTGATCTAAACCATTCCATTGTAGCTCTGGCTGTAGTGTTTTTGTCCTGCTGGAAGGTGAACCTCTGCCCCAGTCTCAAATCTTTTGCAGCCTCTAACAGGTTTTCCTCCAAGATTGCCCTGTATTTAGCTCCATCCATCTTCTCATCAACAATGACCAACTTCCCTGTCCCTGCTGAAGAAAACCATCCCCACAGCATGACGCTGCCACCGCCATGTTTCACGGTGGGGATGGTGCATTCACTGTGATGTGCAGTGTTATTTTTCTGCCACACATACCGTTTTGCATTTAGGCCAAAAAGTTCACCTTCAGTCCCATCTGACCAGAGCACCTTTTTCCAGGTTTGCCGTGTCCCCTACATGGCTTGTGGCAAACTGCTTATGACTTTCCCTCAGCAATGTCTTTCTTCTTGCCCCTCTTCCATAAAGGCCAGATTTGGGGAGTACATGACTAATAATTACTCCCACCTGAGCTGTGGATCTCTGCAGCTCCTCCAGAGTGACCATGGGCTTCTGGGCTGCTTCTCTGATTAGTGCTTTCCTTGCTCAGCCTGTCAGTTTAGGTGGACAGCCATGTCTTGGTAGCTTTGCAGTTGTGCTATACTCTTTCCATTTTCAGTTGATGGATTGAGCAGTGCTCTGTGTGATGATCAAAGCTTGGGATATTTTTTAATAATCTATCCCAGCTTTAAACTTCTCCACAACTTTATCCCTGACCGGTCTGGTATGTTCCTTTGTCGTGATGATGCTGTTTGTTCACTACTGTTCTCTAACAAACCTCAGAGGCCTTCACAGAACAGCTGAGATAAATTACACACAGGTGGAATCTATTTACTAATTAGATAACTTCTGAAGGCAATTGGTTGCACTGGAATTTCATTTAGGGGTATCAGAGTCAGGGGGCTGAATACAAATGCACGGCTGACTTCTCAGATTTTTATTTTCAAAATAATTTGAAAATCATGTATCATTTTCTTTCCACTTCACAATTATGGGCTACTTTGTGTTGGTCTATCACATAAAATCCCAATAAAATAAATTCATGTTTGTGGTTGTAACGTGACAAAATGTGGAAAATTCAAGGGGTATGAATACTTTTTCAAGGCACTGTAAGTGTGAAAATACGCACAACCCAGTTGGTTTTCACTAGTTGAGCTGAATGAAAATGTATCAAATGCAAGCCTTTTGTATGAGATTACATTTTGATTTATTTGTATTTACTGTTGAAGTCCATATAAAAGCGTTTTAGATATATTTCATAGTACGAGTACAATACAACAGTAACTGGGCTGGTAACTTGGGTCTGCTGGCTGGAGTAAAATTTTCAATTTGAGACAAATCTGCACACACATGCACAGACATTTACATGTATGTGACAGTGTTATTGTCTGTAGGGTTTGCAGGATACTCAGACGCTTTTGATGTAGCCAAGTTTAGGTTGAAAAATGAAATAATATAGACTTGCCATAAGCTATCTTGTGTGTGAAAGTGTGAGCGTCACGCCAGATGCGTGAGAGTTGGCAGCCCTTTAGTACAGTTACATCTGTGCCCACGAAGGCTGCATGTTTAAACTTTATGCCATTCCATAATAACTGCTTTACAGATGTTTCCTTCAGGGAGACCAGTCTGTGTGGGGGTGGGGGAGGGGTGAACAACTCATCTGCAAAAAGAATGGAGGGTGGGGCTGAGAGAGAACGCTTGGAAACCCCTGACCTGTGCCAAGTAGTGTACTGTAAGACATGTCGATTGCTGATTGCGACACAACTTCCACCCTGGCGCGACTCAGCAGCTCCCCAGATTATTTTGTTTATCGTTCACAGAAATCTCAGAACCACTTAGATTGTTGTAGGTTAATTTCTCAGTTTCCGGCATCTTTCTGCCCCACCCCCTGCTCAGGGTCAGTGTTGGCTGCAGTTCGGGCTCGCGGTGTGTGACATGGATGCCACATTATATATAAGGCTTCTCTTGATGTCAGGGGGTTTGTCCTACGAAGCAGTTTTTTCCACAGGTAATATAGTATTAGTACGTGCCATTCATCAGGAGCCTAAGAAGGCTTAGAAATCCCACTGTTGGAAAGCAGAGAAGCATGCCAAGCTAGTGTTTGTAGGGGGTGTGGCCTGTTAGACCTTTGAGTCCTCGGCCCTCAGGCAGCTGGCCGTGTAGTGAGACTCTGCTTAGTATGGGAATCATGAAGAACATCTAATCAGATGAATGAGCAAGTAAATGCAAACAACATGATCAGTGAAATTATGTACTTTAGTCACCTGTCCTTTGTTTATTACCCTTCTGAATGTTTGAATAAATTCAATTGTTTAAATATATATTATTGATCCTTACTTAATGTTTGTTGAAAGTATGCACTTATGATAGTGAAAGGATAAGTAAAGGTTAAACATTATTTTCATTTAAGTAGTCAGTGTTTATTATTTCATGACTCACTGTGTTGTCATTCTTAGCACCTGGACATATATATAATAGAGTAACTGTTCCCCGAGTTTTAAGCGGATGTGACGTTATTCTGAGTTCCGCGCTCCGACCTCCGAGGATAATGGAACGCACGATTGGTACCGGCCGATACCGAGTACCGATCCGATATCAGTGTTCAATTAATAAGCTGTTGGCTTTGCCTGACTGTGCGGAAGAGACTGTGATTATTCTTTTATGTGTAAGGCAAAATCAGGCTTAAATTAAAGCTTTCCTAACTTTGTAAAACGAAATATAATGAATGCATGCGTATATAATAACAATTCAGTACATATAAATATCCATCCATCCATTTTCCAACCCACTTATCGGAACAGGGTCGCGGGGGGTCCGGAGCCTATCCCGGAAGCTATGGGCACAAGGTGTAAATGTAAATATGTAAATAAAAAAAAATATATATACATATATATGTATGTATGTATGTGTGTGTGTGTGTATTTACTTACCTACTTGAAACCTAAGTTCTTTTTTCAGCTCAGTCATCTATATCAGGATTCTCAGGTCTCAGCTTGAAAGGAACAAAAACTTGACTGTAAAGGCTGATTTATACTTCTGCGTTGAATCAGCGCCGTAAGCACGGCGTAGCTTTGACGAGCATCTCCCCAGAAATGTAACTATACGTCACGGCGACGCATTAAATACTTTAACATTAAATACTTTAACATTAAATCACAAGCTGTGGCGAGTGCACAAAACAATCCAAGCTAGTGACTCCCCAATCATGCATTGCTTTTTCCATATTACTTGCATTGTCTTGCACAATCACGTGTGCTTTATTTTCCACTAAACGCTACATACACCTCTCAAAACTTTCTTTCGACAAAGAGGAAATGTGGTAAAAGTTGTTGTTTCAAGCGTAAAATACGTCCAGATCGTCACCCTAGTATCTGATGCCCTTTCGCTCCTCCTAATGCAGAGGGTATGCGCATGACGTCAGAGTGCTCACACCCACTGAGTGGCAGGTAGCCTGAGTGGCGGCGTCAGCGATCAGCCTGAATGCGGCGAGAAACACATCTAAAATGGGAAAGAGCTCATCACCCGATGATTCTCCACTTGCATCTGATTTGCCTACTCAGCATAATCCACATACAACATCTGTATTCATATCATCATAGCAGCCCCTGTAGTGCTGGTATTGCATGTTTCCTGCTTCTCACGTACCACGCTTATCTTACAGTTTGTGACATCTTTCCAAAAGCAGCTGTGAAATCTAGCTGCAGCCAGCTAAATTCCTCTGGATTGAATGTGTTTTAGTTTTTAAAATAAAGTTTTTGGAATGTGTTCTGCAATGGACTGGCATCCCACCCAAAATATACAGCAGCCTTGTGCCCTGTGCTGCCTGGAGGGGCCTTGGGGCTCCATACCTCAGACCGGAATGGGCACTTAGGAGATGGAGGGGTGTCAGGAACAGGTTTCCTGTGGCTAAGCTTGTGTAAGCCCATGTGCACCACGTTTGCACTTGCATGTTCTAAAATTATTTGCGTGTTTATTTATGTAGATTTTCTGTTAAATGTTTTTGCTAAATATGATGTTATCTCAGTTGGTTAGTGTGGTCTTGTGACCAAATGTTAACTTTTGTTAACAAATGTTAAACTGTGTGCACCCTCTGAGCCAAACTACACCCAGATATACATATAACTAAACAGAGATGTAAATACTCACTCAGTGATTACATTACGACTTCACTTTGGGTAATTAGCTGGATATCTTGGATCTTTTCTCTATTTTGTATGTTTTTGACATGTACAAGTGACTTATTGTCATGCTTACGGCGAGAGGAACGACCCATGGTTGCAGCTGTGGGGTTTAGCCATTCCAAAGGGCGTTTATTACAAAGAAACAGGGTACAAAACGGGAGTAAGCGCGATAGCAAGCGTAAACATGCATCGACAAAGACCGACAGGGGAGATAGGACTAGGGCAGACTAAAACAGGGCAGCACATTAAGGGTCAAACAAGAGGCAGCTGGTCAGGGGAATCAAGCGGAGCAAAGCACACGAGGCAAACAACGAGGGTCAGGTGCGGCGAATCAAGCCCCGCCTGAGGGCAAAACGGGAAAAACACGAAGAGCGGGGCTGAGCGTGACACTTATCATCACTAATCTGCATTTTCTTTTTTCTGCTACCAAATAACCCAGTCTTCCTTTTTCGTTGCAGTTCTCCTTCCTTCACATTCCTTATTTTCTAAGCACTTCCCCTAACACCTTCCTGACTGGGTACCATGCTCTAGGTAACACCTACCTGATTGGCTCCTTTTCACCCCCTAGCTTGCTGATTGGCCGAAGAGATGGAGCCCATCTTCGCCACCGGGATGGCTGCCAAACTGCGGAGCCAGTGGGACCGTGACGAGGGCCTGGGGCAGAACCACAAAGCTGTGAAGTTCCTGGGCCAGGACTTCCAGTCGGTGCAGACCAGCTGCCTGCAGCGCAGGCGCCTCTTCGAGGATGAAACCTTCCCAGCACAAGCATCGTCACTCGGCTTCAAGGAACTGGGTCCCTACTCCTCCAAGACCCATGGAGTGCGCTGGATGCGGCCCCCGGTGAGGGATGTGGGGCTGCAGGATCTGGGGGCTGGCGGGATGAGTGACACCCCTCCCCCACCCCAATATTTAATTTGGCTTCATCCATCCCCTAATATATACACGTTTGTATTTATGCTAGAAAGCTTTGTTTCCCCCAGTATCAAACTCTCTCCTATGCCGTTGTTCTCAAGCAGTCCTTCTTTCCCTCCTTATCACCTCTGCCCTGTTCTTCAGGACTTCTGCCCCATGTTTACATAAACCTCCATCTACCTACTCATTACACTGAGTGCAGGTTCCCTATATACACTTTTATTCACAGTCACCCCTTTATATCGGTGAGGGTCAGGGGCATAAGATCCCCACGAATGTGAAAATTCTAAATAATAATACTTGGGCACCTCTATCCTCAACCCATAACAGTCTGCTAGCCTGAACGATCTTTATCATCAATGTCTCAACAAACAGCACTGTACTGTACACTTTGCATGTCAAATTACTTTGTCATTTCCTATCTATTTAATGTAACTTTGTACAAAGTTACTACTGTACATAATAGGAGCACTGTGTGTGGACACATTAAAAATGCAAAATGACTGGCACTGAGTTTAAAAGAGTTTAAAAGTTACTGTGAGAAGGGCGAGATTCCACGGTTTTGAAGACGACTAACATTCAGTTCATTTCAATTCAGCTTTATTTATTTATAACATTAGTGAGGCTGGTTGCCAAGATCAAGATGCACAGCCTACCCAAGCCTAGAGGTTTAATATTAGAGATATGCCTCACACCTCAGGGACCGGGGTTTGATTTCCACTCTGGCTCCGAATGGGTGAAGTGTGCATGTTCTCCCTGTGTCGTCGCGGGGTTTCCTCTGGTTTCCCCTCACAGTCCTAAAACATGCTGAGGCTAATTGGAATTGCCAGATTGTCCATGGGTATGAAAGGTGCGTGTGCTCTGCAGTGGGTTGGCGCCCTAACCTAGGTTATTCCCTGCCCTGTGCCCGTAGCTTCCAGGTCAGGCTATGAAATTATTTTCATATAAATAAATAATACACAGTTATCAAGTGTTCCAACAGTAGTACTTATGAGGTAAATCTCTTGCCTGCACGTGACACAGAAGTTTATTTGTGTGTCCCTGAGCCTAAAGCTGTGGCATTGTTGTTTTCTTATTATTATTTTGGCTAGGTATTTGCAGCAGTATAGTCTATGCTCTGAGCTTTACCACGTCTTAAGCTCATCCTCTTCTCCAGGAGATCTGCCGCGCGCCACAGTTCATCGACCATGGAGCGACTCGTACGGACATCTGCCAGGGAGCCTTAGGTGAGTTCTGCTCCTTTTACTCTCCTCAGGACCAGGACTGGCTTGCTTTACCACCTGAGCGCCGTGTCAGATTGGCCTCACAGTGGCAGAGTGCTCCCATTGTCACCTGGTTTGTGCACCAACAAGTGTAGAGATACTGTCTCCAGACACTGCTCCCTCCACCCCCATGCATGCTGTATTTATGCTCTTGGGGGCTACTGAAATTAAGCCCAATTCTGAAGTTTATAGCACCTTGATGTGTAGTTCTAAAGTGTCCTTATGATAATTCAGATGTGCCTGACGGTACCGGTGTCAGGCTCACGCCTCTCGAGTCGCCATGGCTGTCAGACAGGGCTGACGGTACCGGTGTCGGGCTCACGCCTCCCTTGGTGCCATGGCTGTCAGACGGGGCTGACAGTACCGGTGTCGGGCTCACGCCTCTCGAGTCGTCATGGCTGTCAGACGGGGCTGACGGTACCGGTGTCGGGCTCACGCCTCCCTTGGTGCCATGGCTGTCAGACAGGGCTGACGGTACCGGTGTCGGGCTCACGCCTCCCGAGCCGCCAAGGCTGTCAGACGGGGCTGACGGTACCGGTGTCGGGCTCACGCCTCTCGAGCCGCCATGGCTGTCAAACGGAGCTGACGTTACCGGTGTCAGGCTCATGCCTCCCGAGCCGCCAAAAATCAGGATTTTTACTCAGTAAATTATAAAAGTTGGAATGAATGAAAGTGGGGTCCAGCTGTTACTAAATGAGCAAGAGTCTTTAAGCAGCCGCTGACTGCACTTTGGCCAGGGATGGAATGTTCTGGTAACCTGTTGCGCTGTTCACCTGTCTTTCCTGTTTGCTTTCCCAGTTGACTCAACTTGGGCTGGTTGTCATTTATTCACAGAACGTCAGGTCGGACCGTTATACTACCATCCACACCTTAATCTCATTTTACTTTATTGTACAGTCACAAAATGTGTTTGTTAATGAATATATGTACATTTAAATGTATATATACACTGTATGTACCTTGTTTCTGATGAAATGTAATGTACGTGTGTCTGGATACATGTTAGCATAATAGAATGTGTGAGTTTTTATCCGAACATTAATGTGGTCCATTCTTCTGTAAATTAGCGTGGCTGTGTGCATGATTCTGTACATTAATGTGGTTGTATTCCTGTGCATGGTATTTTACTTTAACATGGCTTGACCTTTCTGCACAGTTTTGTATCCTGTGCGTGGAACTTGTTGTTAGCATGGTTGCATTAGTGTCCATGGGGATTTGTGCTAAAATGGCCATGAACATTCATATACCCGTGCGTGCAGATGAATGAGTGTGTCAGTGCAGGTGAGTGACGTGCTGCTTCTGTGCCAGGTGACTGCTGGCTGCTGGCAGCAATCGCATCCCTGACCCTTAACGACAACCTGCTCCATCGGGTGGTTCCTCATGGACAGAGTTTTGACTCCCAGTACGCTGGAATCTTCCACTTCCAGGTATGTCCCAGTGTACTGCTCTCCCCTCCTCGTTTCTGGCCTTTGGCTGTCAGCCGTCTGTCTGCAGTGCTGACACCCTTCATTTGCCTGTCCTTCTCCGTTTTCAGGTCCTGCTTATCGGTAACTGGTCAGGGTTGTGCTGGGTAGCGCTGTTGCCTCACACTTCTGGGACCAGGGTTCAGGTCTCTGTCCCATGTATGTGGAGTTTGCATTTTCTCCCCGTGGGGTTTCCTCCGGGTACTCCGGTTTCCCCCCACAGTCCAAAAACATGATGAGGCTAATTGGAGTTACCAAAAAATGTGTGTGAGTGTGCCCTGCGATGGGATGGCCCCCAGTCCTGGATTGTCCCCCACCTGGTGCCCATCGCTTCCGGGATAGGCTCCGAATCTGGAAGGATAAGCGGTTTCAGAAAAATGGATATATCAATGGAATCACAGAGTAACCATATCACCATTGTGCCCAGCTGGATGCTGCTGATCCTGCTCTCTGATACCAAGCTTTCCTCACTTGTGTTTTGCTTTGGACAAAACCATCTGGTAAATAAATGAATGTCTAGGTCTCTGACGTAAAAACACGCACATGCCATCAGTGAGACATGCTTTTTTCACACAGAAATAGTCTGAGAATAGCATGACTAGTGTCTCTGGAAACACCCAGCTTGCACTGCCTGTTTGTCCCACCCTGTCCTCACTCCCAATGAAACCGAGAGGTACAAGCCTTTCCACCACCCCGAGCCAGCTGCCAGCACCTGTTCATGGGCTGTAGTTCAGGAGCTGGATGAGAGGCTCTTGCTAATGAGAGCAAGGGTAGAACTGAAGCGCCTCACCCTGAAAGCCATGTCCATCCACAGCAGCACAGAAACATGGCCCCATTGAACTACATGAGCTCCTTGTTTACAGGGTAGAGGCTAGTGAGTCACGTTCATTAGCTGATGGCGCAATGGAGTATAATGGGTGAGGTATTGCTGTAAAAAATAAATCTGCTTTCCCATTAGCAGAGTATTTAATCGTCACACGATACCGTTTGTTATGTGTTATTGTGTTATTATGGTAAACTTAGAGTAGCTGGGTCTAATGTGATTATTATCTCTGATGTGTAAACACTCATCCAGGAGCCTATCTAATACACTGATGATAGTCATGTTACTAGGGATGGGTACCGAAACCAAGTACTAAATGGGCCCCGGGGCTACATTTTTAAAGACCTCTGTTATTGATTAAAACGTTAACCTAGAGCGCTCTCTCATGTGTGATGGATGGGGAAACTTACACGCACACACAGATGCTGGCGTCACAACACGATCTGCGTGCGCATGCACAAGGCTCCGTGTATGGCTGTGTGACATCCGCTGGACCCTGCACAAATTTAAATTTTAATACATTGTAAGATAGTGGTAGTGGGGGATTCAATTATTAGGGGTGTAGACAGTTATGTGTGCATGCGTGATAGAGGGTCCCGTACGGTGTCTT
>JAODKN010000002.1:16069320-16079531 GCA_026774425.1 Petrocephalus zakoni
CCCCCCCCCCCCCCCCCCCCCCCCCCCCCCCCCCCCCCCCCCCCCCCCCCCCCCCCCCCCGAAATTGTAAAGCTGTCCCGGGTCCGACAACACGAAGCAACTGACCTGCATGCAAGTGTGTGTTCAGACTTGTCTCGAATTGAACATCTCTGGTCCGTCAGCTGGCCAAAGTTTTCAAACCTGATTTTATTTTACTCATGTAATATTACTCATGTGTATTTTTTATGCAAAACCTGTTACCTAAACTGGATATATTAATGTGTCTATATTCCTGCCAGTTAAACTTCTTAGCAATTAAAGTTTGTATACTTGCAGTGTTACTAACACTTAATTTTGTACTTAGCCAAATAGCTGCTATAGTGTTTTGATATGCTATGTGTTGTATCTGCTACATGCTGCGAACGTCCAAAATGCTAGCTGCATATTACTATAATTTCATGCTACAATGTAACACTAATGTATCTTTCAGTAGTTCGGTGAATCTGAAGGTTCTATGTTAGTAGTGACTGTTGTTTAAATTAAGTTTAATTTAAAATTCAACATTTTATTTGTTTGCCGTCATATGTTTGTACTCTGTGTCGCAATGATCGAATCAAATACCATTTCATTTTTTTTTCTCTGCCCCGTGATGATATAACACCTTTTGATTTGCAAGGCTTGACACTTATTCTTGCGAGTCGATCATTTTTTAATGAACTGGACTGAAGAGGAAGGTATTGTTCTTTTTTGTGTTCCAGGAATGGTGCAACGCTGAGAGGCCATGAGGACCTCAATGGACACCCCTGTGGACAGGTTAGAAATGTATCTTCCGACACCTACATAAGGAAGTACCATCCAAAAATGGCAGCTGGATGGGAGTAGGTCCTGCTTACTTGTACCCTCTCCCCTCACAGGGGCTGCCAGCTGGGCATCATCTTCTTTATCCTGGGACTGGGAACGCTCCTGCCATGGAACTTCTTCATGACTGCGTCGATGGTATGTAGCTGTTCAATGGGAAGATGGTTATTCACTGAGTATGTGATTTGGATGCAGTGTTTTGTATATCTCACGTTTTAGGAAAGGCAGTATAAAAGGTTAATTTAGTGTGATGACCTCACATGACCAGGCAACACGTGATGTGGCAGGAGGTCCCTGAATTTTTCTTACAGTAGCCTATTATTATTATTATTATTATTATTATCATCATCAATATCATCATTTATTATTTTGTCTTATTATATTGTTTACAAACTCACATACAGTATTTTCTTATAACTTTTTATCTTTACTTTTAAATACATTACTAATATATTGTCATTTTTAGTTACCTTAGTTAATCTTTTGTTAACTTCATTTAATTTTATCCCTCTGCTTTCTTTATTGCACAGTCTGGAATATCTGCAGTTTCATTTCACTGCTGTTTACCACTACATTCATCCATGTGACAAATAAGAGATTTAAAATCACTTGTACAACAGAAACCAGGCCAAGAAGTGTACCGATAAAAATTGCTGTAGCTTCAGACATTACTTGTCCAATGAATAGCAAACTTTGTCTTAAGATAAAAACTCAGCTTTACTTTCAACTTTTGCAGCACATTCTTTATATGTAAACAAAGGAAATTTGGTCATCAATTAAAAATTTTAGATACTTAAAACCTAAGCTTGAGCAGCAACAACATTCTAATCCAACTAATCTAATGCTGGAAATGATCACAGGTTTGTTTTTTCTGCATTTGGAACAAATTTCAGTGGCAGCTGAGTTTGGGAGGGATGGACATTAGAGACAAGTGATCAAGACTTATTGGTCACGGTTTCTGGACTGGTATGCCAGTGATAACTCAGCCTAGCTGACTTGATAGTTTCCACATTAGCTCTTAGCAGCAATAGTATCAGCTTTTCCACAGTATGTCTTTGAGGCTGATTAGTGTTGTTTTTTTTTTTGTAGTACTTTGAAAGCCGACTCAACAAGTCTGAATGGAGCAACGGCACTGTCAGCGTGCACAAAGAGTACTACTTCAAAAACTGGATGACATTGCTGTCCCAGTTGCCACTGCTCCTCTTTACTCTGTTGAACTCCTGCCTGTACCAGTGGTATATACACACTTCCTCCATCTTCCCTGACCACTAATGCACTGAAAGATTACAGTGAACCTGGGGAATGTCAGGGTGCATACACATACTACAGGGCTCATCCCCCCACTTTTTCTGCAACTGTTTTTGGAGGAAGATTTTTGGAAAACCAAATCTTATCTTTACAAAAAAAAACCTTTCAGTTAAACAACAACATATAAGAAGTTAACCATATCACAAAAAAAAAACAGCCACAGGCAATCGTGTTAGAATAAGTGTATTAAACAGAAAACATTCCAAGAAATAAATGTATTTTTAAGGCGTAATGGATTGATAGTCAATATTAAAAATCTACAACCCTAGATGGCACATAATGGTTTTGATGCAGCAGACCACATAAAACATATTGTGGTGAATCAATGAGGTAACTGCTGTTTTAAAATGAAACTTACTCACTTTATTAACAGCCTATACTAGCAGCAGCAAAGTAAAAGGCAGCACAGACAGGGAATCTGACATTACAGTTATGACATTTACAATTAACATAAATACATATATTAATTGTGGTGCAAAGCATGCAGGAAACTGTATAATTAGACCAGCCGACCAACCCTGTGCTGTCACATTATGTCAGCCAGTCATGAACAGTGGGTGGGATCACTGCTCATATGACATTGAATTGCTAAAACAACTACATTTGAAGTATGTGGCCACCTTTAGCAAGAAGACAAATAATTTAAATTATCTACTGTTGTGTGTATAATGGCATTTAAATTCTATCCTCAAACATAAGACTTAAGAACATAAGGAATTAGGAAAAAACACTGTCTTATTTTCAGGCCAGTATGGTTGGGACTGGTCTGTTGCTGTGACAGATCTGCTTTGCACAATAACTCTAAATGTATTTGACAGATTTTTCCATAGTGGAAAAATAGGTCCACCTTAGTGGATCTATTCAAATTTTGAGACAAAAATGCAATAAAATTGAACTAGCGGCAGACAGTGATAGCAAAGAAAAAGGCAGTTTTAACAATTGATATTGTTAGCGCAATAAATTTAATTTGAAAAATATTTTACAAACTTTGCAGGTGTATTGTTTGGGTGAAGATTTGGGCCTGTTCAAATTTTGAGTCACGTTTCTCCACAACGGAAGCAATGCTGCTTAGTGGTAGTAAATAGAAGGGTGACTGCAGGTGACAAAGTATTTGATAGATTTTGTTAGTACTTCATGAAAACGTTATTTGGATGAGGAGCTACACATGTATTTTTTTTTTAGCCAAATTGCCCCAAACATGAAGAAAACATGCTTTGTGAGCAAATTAAAACTATTTGACAGATCTTTTTCGGACCTTGCAGGCACATTGTATGGGTGAAGATATGGACCTGCTCAAATTCTGAGATAAATCACATCAAAATGGATCAACACTGTTTAGTGGTAGCAGAGAGAAGGGTTACTGCAGAAGATCATGTGGACAGGATAACTTTATGTGATCTGATTACTGTACTTACTGTATTTGCTCTTTACAATCATACTTTAGCAGGTGGAAAAGCATATTGTACAGCAGGACAGCTGTGAAAAACATGACATGGATTATATGAATGAAAATCATGTACCGGTACCTAAACTGAAGCAGCAGTGTTAGGTGGCAGCAGAGGATGGGAGAAGGGGAGGCTGTGGAAGCCATTGTGTGAACAGTAAATATAAAGGTGTTTATTCTTGGGAAGCTTGAAAAATATTGTATAGGTCAGTGGTTCTCAAACTGGAGTGTGAGATGGTTTTATGAATATTCTAAAATTAAATTGAAATATTTTTTTTACTATTATCAGGCAATAGCAATTTGGTAGCAGGCTGGCAAAATGTATTGTGGGGGCTCTGTGAAATTTATTGTGGGGGAATTTAAAGTTCTCATTTTAGTAAGGATTTTTTGGAGAGATAGGGAGAGTGTACAGGGTCAGCTTGGGTGATAGTATGCTAATATTTTTTGTCTGCTGTGGTATTTTCTTTCAGCAAAATTCATCATGAACCCACCTCCCATTTATTAGGTCACTTAGCCCTAGTTTTAGACAATGATGGGACTTGCAATCAGCATAGATTTGGGGAACCTGTTTGCACTGAGATAAGGTGCACAAAATTGGAATTTTTGATTTTTTTGAGGGAATACATCCATGTCTGTTTGTATGCATCTTACCTGTCTAGCCTTATAATGAATAAATGAATTTATTTCCAAGTTAAAATGCTAAATAAATTGAACATAAATAATTACACATAAAAAGAATGTAGATAATGCACTGCCTGGCCAAAAAAAAAGTCTCACACTTTCATATTTTATTGGACTGCCTTTAACTTTCATTATGGTGCACATTGGTCCATGCATTGTTTCCACGTGCTTATTCGACATCTCAACACTTTTTTTCCCATCTAGATTTGCGTTTATTTTTCACAGAGATCTTGTATTGCTGATAGGTGAGTTAAACCACTCCATAAAGTCTTCTTCGGCACATCTCAAAAACTTTTAGTGGGGTTAAGGACTCCGTGGTGGCCAGTTCACGTGTGAAAATGATTCTTCATGATCCCTGAACCACTCTTCCACAATTCGAGCCTGATGAATCTTGGCATTCCTCATCCTGTAATATGCCCATGCCATTAGCAAAGAAAAAAACATTGATGGGATAGCCTGCTATTCAGTAGATTCAGGTACTCAGCTGACTTCCCTTTACTGCTGCATAGGGTTGTTGAGCTGTAATGATGATCCAGTCATTGGTTTTTAAGTATTTGCTGAAATTCTAATGGCAACCCTTTTTTTTTGACCAGGCAGTGTATAAATGACATTTTAAAACATGGACTTTAAAACAAACACAAAGATATATAGTTAAACAATCACTTGGTGGGGGGAAAATAGTGCAAATTGGCACGTAAGAGGAATATGCACTAAACAAGTAGATGTGATTTGTGTTAGGTAAAACACATTTAATGGCTTTCACACTTTCAGCTGGTCCATCCCGTATCTCTTGAAATTGTGCAGGTTGGGGGGTGTGGTACAGGTAAGGATTAGATGGGGGGACTGTCTGGAGAATACAGTGCTGTTGTCCCAATAGCATAATTTGATGGTTTGATACATTTTTTAAATGTGAAACATGAGTGACTGTCTCTTTGCTATGTTTCGAATTCCATAGTTGTTGAAATCCTGCTAATTATTGGTGTCTCAAGAATTAGACATTTATAGTTATGGCAAATGTAGTCTGTGTACTATAGTTCTGTTTGTTTTTTTGAACATGCAGGATTCCAGAAAAGGCACGGATTGGTGGCAGCCAGATCTTCATGCTTCTTCTCTTCATCCTTACTGCCGTTTTGGTCAAGGTACCCATGGAGGAGGACCGATTCTTCTCAGTCACCATGGCAACTATCTGGTTTATTAACTGTGAGTTCTGCCTTGCTCGCTTGCACATACAGCATAGTGTGTAAAGAGGTGCTTTGTCGGTGTGTGACTGTGTCTGGACTGTCATCTGTCTGTACCTAGTGTTTGCGGCTGTGATGCAGGGCAGTCTCTTTGGCCTGGTGGGCCTCCTTCCTCGGAAGTACAGCTCCATATTCATGAGCGGTCAGGGACTGGCCGGTACCTTTGCTGCACTGGCCATGGTGCTGGCCATTGCAAGTGAGTACTGCCTGTTCAACAATAAATGGAAGCTGAAGTTGCCAGAAAACAGGAAATACTCCCCCAGATGCTTCCCTCTGTTTGTTTCCCTCTGTTTGAACAGGTGAGGCAGACAGAGAGACGGCAGCACTAGGTTACTTTATTATTCCATGTTTGGGGACCCTGGTGACCCTTATCTGCTACCTCATGCTTCCACATTTGGTGAGTAAGCAAATCACAGGGTCCTGCAGTGCTGCCCCTGTAGGTTCTCCCGTGTATGTCTGGCTAGAATCTCCCTCCCATGTTTGATGAGTAAGCCAATCACAGTGTCATGCAGCCCTGCCCCTATAGGTCCACCCCTATATCTCTGGCTAGAATCTCGCTCCCACATTTGGTGAGTAAGCCAATCACAGGGTCCTGCAGCCCTGCCACTATAGGTCCACCCCTGTATCTCTGGCTAGAATCTCGCTCCCACATTTGGGGAGTAAGCCAATAGCAACGTCCTGCAGCCCTGCCCCTATAGGTTCTTCCCTGTATCTCTGGCTAGAACCTTCCTCCCACATTTGGCAAGTAAGCCAATAGCAGTGTCCTGCAGCCCTGCCACTATAGGTCCACCCCTGTATCTCTGCCTTGAACCTCCTTCCAAAATTTGGGAAGTAAGCCAGTAGCAATGTCCTGCAGCCCTGCCCCTATAGGTTCACGCCTGTATCTCTGCCTAGAACCTCCCTCCCATATTTGATGAGTAAGCCAATCACCGTGTCCAGTAGCCCTGCCACTATAGGTCTGCCCTTGTATCTCTGACTTGCATCTCCCAGCTGCATGCTTCTCTCTGGGTATAGGGGTGCAAGCAAAATGTCATCATGTTCTAAAAATGACCCTAAACTCTTAGCAGTGGGAAGTTGGCTGAATAGCCTGTTGACATGTTTTGTTTTTACAGGAGTTCGCCCAGTTTTACTTTAACAAGAAGAAGAGCTATAAGGTGGAGGTCACTATGGAGCTGCTATCTAGAGGTGAGCACGACATGGGTTTTGACTGCTTTTCTGGTACCAGAAGCTCAGTGATGTTCTGTATTCACTGGGTATCTGCCTGAAGCTGGGCAGACTCTCACATTGCTCACCTAAATGTAGATGATGGATTTGTGAAGGTGATTAATCATTATTGTTGATGCACCACAGCACGCAACAACGAAATGTGTCCTCTGCTTTTAACCCATGTGACATCGTGACACAGCAAGGGGCAGTTACGTGAGTGCCCAGGGAGCAGTGCTTGGGAACAGTACCTTGCTCAGAGTACCTCAGTGGTACTTGCAGGTCGTGGACTCGAACCGGCAATCCTTCAATTACGCGTTTGTGTCCCTAATCACAATAACAAAAAAAGCAGTGCCATCCAGCCAGGAGACCTGGCACCTGGCACCTGGCACGACGAGTTGTTTCGATCATACAAGAAAGCGATAAACTTCATCATTGCCTGGAGTGAAATCTGCAGATTATATCTTATGGTATCATAATAAGCTCTCTTGTCTCCTGCATGTTCACCACCTGGAAGGGCACCATGGAAATCTGGTGCCTTGTGGTTTGGGTGGTAGATGAAGGCAGGAGCAATCCTTGGTTACTGAAACTGGTTTTAGGAACATGGAACATAAGCTTTCTGGTGGAGAAAGAGCCTGAGTTAGTGGCAGTGAGATATCATCTATATATAGTCGGTCTCACCTCAACAGGCTCTGGAACTAAGCTCCTGGAGCAGGGCTGCACTCTGTTACATTCTGGAGTTGCCCTGGGTGAGAGGTGCAGGGCAGGTATGGGTCTACTCATAAGGTGCTTTCAACCTGAAGACCTTTGCATGGGAGATGCAAAGAGCTCAAAGGTTAAACTTCACACGTAATTTCATACAAAACTACACCACCAACCAGAACAAGTCGCTTTGTTAGTTATGTGTTAGATATTGGGTGGATTGACCATGATAAAAATGGGACACAGCCTTTATTTATATTTTATTTATATGATGCACTTCATGTTTATGAGTCTCATTTAATCTGGCCAGCAGATAATTAATTACTGTAACGTTGTGAAAAAGGCAGGGGCAGGACAGGCCCCCACCTCCTTAAGGGGATGTGAACACCTAGGCTTGCAAGAAACAATGCACAGATTCAGTAGTCTTTATCAAAAAAAAGAAGAGGTAACTTTATTTGGAAATGTCTTTCCAGCTTCACATCACGCTGTTACCACCAATACTGGCCAGAAAGAGGGGGAAAAACTAAAAGAACTCCCTTACTCTAGCCCCCCCCCCTCCTTATATACCAGTTCCCCAATCAGGTAATTCGGCCAACCGAAAAACACAGGGGGAAACAGATTTGAGTATCCTCTGATTACATCATACACTACACATTTTTACCCCCAAACAGATCAGAATAGCTGGCCAGTGGCAACTCACCTTCCCTAACATTTCAAACAGTACATCAAACATTGCACAACAAAACAAGAATACACATAACATCACTCACCCCCCTGTGCCAAACCATCCCCTTCCCTCGTTCCACAATTGACTATAAAGGAACCTTCCCACTGCAGCGTGCGCTTCCACAGGGAACCAGTATGCCGAGGGACCAGAGAGAGCAGCAAACAGAGTTGTCTGCATGTTTGCCTATGGTTCTAAGTTTGCTGTGGAAGGTACATGAAGCTGAAACAGTGGGTACCTCACTGTTCACAAAAATGTTGCCGTAAATAAATGAGCTGAGCAATAAATCGCTATGTGGAGTTTTACTGTTCTGTGAGCAGGAGATGACGGGAAATGTAGTTTATACCAAGGGAATATGCTACCATTCATACTACCAGACAGAGTACAAAACACATTTACATTAACACCACCAGTAACCAAAGTTTAAAAAGTGCCCCCTTCACTTTTTACAAACGTCATCCTGCTAATAAGTGCTGGCAAGCTGCAGTGCCGGCACTGGCGATATTGGACAAAAGAATATTGGTTATTGATCTTATTTTCTGATGCAGAAATATGGAGACACAAGCAAAAAACTGAATCATCAAATATAATTGAGGTGCAACTATAATCTGTTTAGTTTCTGCTCTGCTACTTCTATTTATTTTCCTCGCACTTCTACATACCTTCTAAATTAGCGGTGGGACTTGTGGTCAACCAGTCAGCAGGTGTATTGCTGTAAGTACCTCCCCAGTAGTTTGTGTTCGAATGAAAAGTACCCAGTCTGGAGTAGGGACTTAAAAAAGAGTTCCAGAACTGCCTTTGAGGAACTACAGTTGGATTGAATGCTGCAGAGTGAATGTGACAAAAGTCCTTGGTTCCGAAAAAAGGTTCTGGTTCCTGAAAAAAAATCCCGCAGTGTGAAAACGCCTATAGCCCCCAGTTCTGTACCAGTGCATTGCAGTTTACCCCAGTGAATGAGAGGATCTTCCCTTCAACTTCAAGTTGAGTGATGGGCTCTGACAGTGCTCTGTGCCTATTAGGTTTGGTTCAGTACCAGAATTTTGGGTTTGGTACGGTACCTGGCATGCAATAAATAAATATTTACACTATATTCAGTATTTCTGGGTTCCCTTTCAATAGTATTGCTTTACTAATAATAACTGTACTGTTTCCGTTTAATGTATAAAATATAGAATTAATAGACTAATAGGTATAAATCTAAATGATACAGACATGTCCAGTGAAATGTGCTTTAAGCATTAAACTATGGGAGACAGTGCACACCATGTAACTTTCATAATACGTATTTATTAATAATTGCATGTTGTCCATTCACCGCCAGTTACTGTAAGCAAGACAGCTACTGGACATGAAGTGCACACACAAACATTGACATATTAATTAAAAGGTAAAGAAATCTGGAAAATCAAGGGCTGTAAAATATTACAGCCAAACCCACTTTCTGGAATATTTCAGTATACAGTAGCTCTGCATATGCCAACATACAGTACATGCCCACAGGGAGGTATAAGACACTACAGTAAAGTCACCTTTATATTCAGTTTTCTGGCTGTAATAACTTTTAAAGTTATATGTGGTGCATAGTATCCCACAGTTTAATGCTAAAAGCACACTTCAGTGGACATTAAGTCCATTCATTTTATCTTTTGCACTTAAAATGGACACAATACAGTCATTATTAGCAACAAAAAAATTGTGAGGGAACAGAAAACTATTTAAACAAATATTTTCCCAGTTTGACGTCTTAGGGTCTCCATGCAGCTCTAACTGTGAAGTTGACTTAAAAAACCCTATTTTTAATACAATGACTACAGAAAGTATACGTCATATGAAAGTAATACAAAATCCCAGACACTTCTCACAATATTATAAATCTTTGTCAGATGCAATTTTTGGTTGCCCTAACCATACAAAAGATGTTCACGCTCAGTATACTTAATTTAAAGGAACCTCAGGATTCAGCTTGCACTATGTTATCAGGAAGAATATTCCATACGCTAACTACCCGCTGTGTAAAGAAGTGCTTCCTTAAATCCAGTTTGAAATGTTCTCCCACTAATTTCCACCTATGGCC
>JAODKN010000002.1:16096191-16111868 GCA_026774425.1 Petrocephalus zakoni
AAGTTCTCCCCAAGCGAGCTTGATGGGCCGAATGGCCTCCTCTCGTTTGTATATTTCTTATGTTCTTATGTTCTAAATGTATTTGTGTTGTTTTTCCACCACAAATGCGGCTTTTCATTCATTGGAATGCAGGGGTCTGCAAGCCTTTGCACCTTCAATACAGTAATTACTGCTGAACAGAGCCACCACTGCAGCTTCGGGCATCAGTATTTTTATTGCTGGTGTTAGAGCAGCAGTTAATGTCTCACTATCTGTGTCTTTGTTCAGGGAACATGTGGAATTTTTGTACAGGTTTGTCACTTTACATGTTAGTCTATTGTTGAATCAAGGAAGGTCAGATGTTTGTGTTTTGGATCAACAGCGCTGGTGTGCAACGCAAGTCTTATTGCCCTCTCAGAATCTGGTTTCAGCTGCCTGTTATGTGATTTTGCCACTGTACTTTAAAACTCACAGACATTGGCTGATTTTCCAGCTTTAATTGTGAGATCTCTGTTTAGGAGTGTGTTGGTCACAGGATAGACTGGCGTTTCCCAACCCAGTCCTTGGGAACCCCCATACAGGGGGTCAACATGTTCCCTCCCAGGCTCCAGCCAATTAATTACTCGGAATACCTGACATGGATAATGATGTGGCCTGTGTCAGCGTCACTCAAGTCTTTACTTCTGCCCATTTCTTCTGCATTCAACACGTCACCTACAAGTACCGAATCTTACCTTACCATCTGTAGTGGTACTTTCTTTCTTTACAGTTTATAACCACTTTGGTGGCTGGACATAAGTCTGATGCTGGATGTGGATAAGATTGCCCACCCCTGTGTTCAGCCATAATGTGACTTCACACTGTGTGGCCAGAGTGGGCAGTACCAGTACAGGTTTAATGTCTTTGTTTTACCCTTACAGGTACATAACTACACTGGCCCTGTCCATGTGAGGATCTCCCTGGTAACTAAGAACCAGCCCTACAAGCCACACCCCCATGAGCTGGTTGGCAAGGACTGCAAACATGGCTACTATGAGGCCACGCTGCAGGACAGACGTGTGCACAGGTACTTGGTATATATGCTGTGAGAGGAGGTGTGCTTGGTGTATATGCATTGTGAGGAGCAGGCAAAAGATAAAATATGGATTTCGCCACTGATCTCTAAGTGATTTACCTACTTATTTCATGGTCAGAGATTGTTTATGGAAAGGTCCAATTATTCATGGCGTGATTATTTTGACAGAATTCCGTGGTTGTGTAAAATAGTTTTTTTACTGCGTAATTTAGTTTTGTATACCCATGCAGAGATTTGCGCACTTGTTTTAGCTTTGCTACAAAGTTTGTATTTACAGTAATGTTTTGCACACTTGGGGTTTCAAAGTCACATGTTTGCAACTTCGAATTTGCACATATTTCAGAAGCTATGTTAAAACTACAAATAGGGATTACAAGTGCACACACAGGAACGGAAATCATGCATTTAGATTTCTTTCTGTCATGAAGGCATGTGAATGGAGTAGCATTTTGATAGTCAGGCGAACCCAGCCAATATTACCCGAAACAAAAGTCAAACAATTTTTGTCTGGCTGTTGTTTGAGGCGCACAGATCCCATCCACTTACTGTAATGCTCGACATGTACAAAACGCTGGGTACGTGACAAAGCTGACAGAAATCCCAGCATTTTGAGAGCATGTGCACAATTGAGTTTGTGCACTGTGATAATTATAAGGTTAGTTACTTTACCATGTTTGGGTCGATAGCGACCCGCCATGTTTTTGGCAAATAAATGATCATAAAACAATAATTTTGGCTTAAATGTATAGTGAATTGTTGTGGATGCAGAGTATGTGCCACAATCTAGGAACATATGACGATGTAAAAAGTTCTTAGTGTTCAAGAATGTTCTTACTGTTCCAGAATGATGTTTTCAATAATAGTTTGCACATGGTTATTAGCCCTAATTCTTGTATCATGCAAGGATGTCCTGTGAATATTTTGTGGTTCATTTGCTACTGTGTAAGGATACTGCCTTATTTGAGTATTTGGTATTCACTTGTTACTCTGTAAGGATGCTGTGACTTTTGCCTCAGTAAAACTGGTAAAACAAATGAAGGGGGGGGGCACAGAAAATGTAGCCTAGGGGCCCATGGCCACCTTGATCCGCCTGTGGTGAGGAGGTGTGCTTGGTGTATATGCTGTGCGAGGAGGTGTGCTTGGTGTATATGTGTTAAGGGTAAGATTCACGATTTAATTCTGAAGGTACCGTATTGGCCCAAATAAGATTTAACTTCTTTTTTTTTTAAATACATCTAAAACTGAGGTTGTCTTATATTCGAAGACTAGAACTAAAATGCCATTATACATATACAACTGTAGATGGTGAAAACCATCTGCCCCATGGCCATAGACTTCAAATGTAATTGACAAAATTGATATAGTTTTAGCAATATAACATATGAGCGGTGACCACAGTTTAGGCACTCTGCCTGTGCAGGGTCCCAGAGGTGAGTCCATGATTAGCTGACGTAGAAGTGCCACTGCGGGTTTGATCAGCAGCACTGACTATGCAGACCTGGACATGATTTGCACCGCACATATCTTTAAATAGTGTCCGTCAATCTGTGTATTTATGTATTTATGTTAACTGTAAATGTCATCACTGAGTAATGTTGACTTCCCTGTCTGTGCTGCTGCTAGAATTAAGCCAGTACTAGCTGTTAATAAAGAAAGTAGCTTTCATTTTAAAATTGCTGTCATCTCCTTAATGAAAATGACTCAACCATTCACCACAATACGTTTTATTTGTGCTTGGTATGTGAAGCTGCTGCATCAAAAACATTCTGTGTCGTTTAGGCTTGTGGAGTTTGTAATAATGACTATCTGTTCTTTGATCCCTAAGTAATACATCTGTTTATTGGAATGTTTGCTGTTTAATACACTGGTATTGGCTCTTCACTTACGAATGCGATTGCCCGTGGTTACTTTTAAATAATGAGATAGTTAACTTCTTATATGTTCTTCTCAATTTTTTTCCTTGGTAAAGACAAGATTTGGTATTCCAAGAACTTTTTTCCAAAAATACTTTCAAAAAGTTGAAATGTTGGGAGGTCGTCTTATAATCAGGGCCATCTAATATTTGTGCCAAAATAAATATGGGGAAAATAAATGGAAAATAAAACAAATAATAAAAATAAGTGTCGACTGTCATACCTCAGACATAAGCATAGTGCCTAATGTACTGTTCTTTATTTTGAACAAAGAGCCCCCTGGTGGTTCATGTTTTTATTTCAGTTTTCAGAACCTGGGAATACAGTGTGTGAAGAAGAAAGACGTGAATGATGCCATTTCCTGCAGGCTCCAGACGCAGAACAACCCTTTTAAAAGTTAGTATGCTCCCCAAAACATGTACTAGTTAACAAATATATTGCTACTGCACTCTGCCACTCTTCCGCAGATGAAGACAGTGGCAGGGCATTTGTGCTGTGTTTCAGTCCCACAGGCAGAGGTGTGGGCAGAGGAGTTTGACCTGAATGCAGTGCGGCTCTGCTTCCAGGCCTCCGTCACCCTGCCCAGCGGCCAGCTGTGCTCCCTGGAGCCTGTGGTGTCGCAGCCCATCTACGACAACAGTAAGTTTTGTCATACAGTGAGACCCCAGGCCTAATGACTGTTACAAGCAGTCTCTGTCTGACTGTCTAGCTGGAAAGAAGGACAAGAAAATATTTATTTCTCAGCTTTTCTGGTCCTCCCTCCATTTAGGAGCCCCTAACACGGCAGAGCTGAAGATTTGCCGAATTGACAGGAATGCCGGGTCCTGCCGAGGCGGGGATGAAGTCTTCCTGCTTTGTGATAAAGTTCAGAAAGGTCTGTGTATCTCCTTTTGTTATATAGTGTTGTCAAAAAATAAAATGCAGAAGCTGTTAAATTCATGTCCCGTTTAAAGACCATGCCCCATGCCTTTTCTGGGTCCTCATCTAATATGTAATTTTTAATGTGATGTAATTAACTGATTCATTAATAGCAAGAAATTATCAATGTGCACCAGCTATGGTTTTCAGTTTTGAATGGCAGATATGGGTCAAAAAAGTGCACTGCTTCTTACTTCAGCTCAACAGATAAGAAATCAGATGTCACTTAAATATTTAATAAAATGCATGACACTTCATATCATAAGAAACAATTTTGTTATTATGTATCCATAAAACTTAGACCAGAGGCAATCTTGCTGTAAAGCAGCATCAGCAGTGAGACTGAAAATGCTCTGGAATGTTCTATGGGCCATCCTAAGTCCAGTTACACTTTCACCCCCTAGAGGATATTGAAGTTAGATTCTTCAAAGACTCCTGGGAGGACAAGGGCGCCTTCTCGCAGGCCGATGTGCACCGGCAGGTAGCCATCGTCTTCCGTACCCCTCCCTACAGCAACTGCAGCCTGGCTGAGCCAGTGCGGGTCCAGATCCAGCTGCGCCGCCCCTCTGATCGTGAGGTCAGCGAGCCCGTGGACTTCCAGTATCTGCCTGTGGAGCCAGGTGACTGTTGTTGACACTTCCAGCGGACATACACTCTGACAGTAAAGAACATCTCTGTATAGACATCGAAATCTCAACTGATGCAGTGATGTACTTTATGGTTCATGCAGATGAGTACAGGCTGATGGAGAAGAGAAAACGCACAGAAGGAATGTTCCAGAATTTGAAGTTGGGCAGCGCTGTGTCTGGTGTGTAATTCCGTTTAAAATAACCCATGTTATCTTCTTACGTTCTATCAAAAATGCAGCTAGTGTACTGTATTAGTGTTGTGCATGTTTCCATTGTGTAGATTGTGCCATTTAAAAAGCTCAGGAAATGTTTATAATTGCCAAATATTTAGAAATGTAAAAAAAATTTAATTAGCATATAAGAATTGGTAGTTTGTAAACGGGCATTAAACAATCATTTCCAAGTGTATGCTTAACAACAGCAGTAGGGTATCTGCAGTCACATGACTCATTTCAATATGTGTGGCTTGTAGGACCCATTGCTGGAGAGAGGAGGGCCATCAACATTGCTAGAAGAACCGTGACCTCCAAGCCACATCTGCCCTCCAGGGGGCAGCCAGGTAACTCACCCTCCCCCATAACTCCTTGTCATCCTGCAACACCTAAATAGTATATAAATACAAAGCCTATAAAGGCTCATGAGTGCTTATTGAATGTAGAGCAAAATTACAAGAAAATAATGAGCAGAACCATTGGATTGGCAAAGACCTAATATTACATTGCAACAAGTCCCTCTTTACACCTTTACCTGCCACATATTGAAACTGGTATTTATGGATGGTCTATCACCACTTTGCTGATAATGGAATGGACGTTAATTTTCTGGGCAAGTGATTGCACAGAATCAGGAACTGTCAACCTGCCTGTACATCAACAAATATGCCCATGTCAGGACTCTCTATCCGTGGCATAAAACTATGCAGGCTGCGTTTTTAAATGTCAATGCTAAAAATTGCATTCTAAATGTGTGTCAGAATTTGCCATGGCAAAATCTTGCATGAATATTCATGCTGTAATACACTTTTGCTCTGTATAAAAACTAGTGTGACAACTACTGACATAGTGTATCCTTAGAAAGCTATTTTCCTGGTTTATGATTCAATACCACAAATACAGATCTTTTGATTGTCAGTTCTCTCCTATCTCAGACTTGCTTTTGCATATAACAGATTTTTAGGTTTCCTATTTAAAATTTCAACAATTTTCAAATGAATTGAATGTATTACTGTCATTTGTTATATAAGAGATGGCCCAAAAATAGTGTAATTGTTCTGTCCTCCACAGTAAATCCAGTGGATCCTAATGTCCCGGCTCAAGTGCAGGTCCAGGCCCAAGCACAAACACTGTTTAGCTCCCAGCCAGGTCACCTATTTTCTGCTCAGCCTAAAGCCGAGGCCGAACCCTCCACCCTATCCTGGCAATTCCAGAACAATCTCCCCTTGGCTTCGCAAACCAAGGCAGCCTCGGTGTCCAGTGTCTCCTCCCCTGCCCCACCTACAGCCCCTGCTTCTGCACCTACCCAGAAGTACCACACGGTGAACCTTACCGACCTCTATGACTTCAGATTCACAGGCTTCTCCGATAGCCAGGAGCTGGAGCGTACCGCTGCTTCTGTGGCCAGGGCTGTAGACAGCATGAGTGTGGCAAGGGTACGGGGAGCAGCCACTCTGACAGAACCCAGCACCTCCTTCGGCATGCTGCCCCCCCAGTATAGGGCAGATGTGCAACTGTGCCCAGAAGAGGACCTACCTGAATTTCCCAGCCTTACAGATGGCCAGGTGTCTAGCACACTGGACAGTATCAACACAGAGGACTTCCAGGCCATGCTGAGTCAAAGTGGACCGGCAGGGGATGGGGTAGGGTCCTGCATGGCGACCAGCATGGCGACCAGCATGACTCCCCAAAGAACCAACTCCAATGCCTCTTTGGCTACCCACAGCAGCTGCAGAAGCACCTGGATGAACTACCCTAGCAGCATAGTCACTCTTCTGGAGAATGAGGGCATGATGGATGGCCCCTCGGCCACACTCAGCCTCCCGGGGCCCATGGACGACCTGGCTAGCTCGATGGATGAAGAGCACCTCATGTCCATTTTTAACAACGCTACCCCGGCATGCTATATGTCGGGGCACCCTACCTAAACGACCAGCCACCAGTCCACACTCCCAGACACCTCAAACAGATGAAAGGGGAGGTCCACACTGACAACTGCAGGACAATCATTGTGCTGTTTTCTCTGCAAGCAGGCCGCTGTGCTGGAACGAAGGAGTGGAGTTTAGTGCATTGTTTAATACAAATAAAAATGGATGCATTGTGTAGTCAGGGCTTCTTTTACAGCACATTTATGTAGTGCTCTGTGTGGAAAAACTCATTTTAATCATCATCCTGCATTTTCAATGCTATAAATAGTATAATTTGTGAAAACCAGCTCTGGGCAAAAACTGTAATCAGTTTTTGTAGCATAGGAGTGAGCTGCAGTTGTGACTGCTGTATCTATACCTGCAAGGTAGCTACATCCTTAAACGGCTGTATAACACCTCTTATCCCTATCCTCCTCTTACCCGTGCTGGTTTGGCATGGACTCAACATTTTACTTAATGGGATGTGTGCCACTGACCAGCCTTCAGTATTCAGCACAAGACATAGGGCAGGGTACATCATCCATGGGATGCAAAGCCATCACTGATTTCACACATGGAACAGTGGTCTAGTGTTACTGACTGACCTGAAGAGCATCTTTGGAAGGCTGAAGGAAAGGAATCCCACATCCCCACTGTGAGAACATGCAAGCTCCACACCATTGAACTTGACTATAGCCTTGCAGGTGATGATGCTCATCTTTTATTAAAATTTTACATATAATTTTGAGTGAAAAGAAAAAAAATGCATGCCTCAAATTACATATTCAGGTTATGTCAGTGTAAAAAGTCTTGGGAATCCAGCAACCTCTGCTTTCAACCATGGCTATTTTTCTTTATATGGCCTGGATGTGCCCCCTTTAGGGGTGTGGTTGGTTTTTATGGCCTGGATGTGCACCATGTTAAAACTAGTCAGTTCTCTCTGATTAGGGTATGAATATAGAAAGAGAAATATCAATTTGGAAATGATAACTTTCTACAAATTGTATAATCAGTTACCCCAGCATGTCTGCTTCAGTCTGTCATATTTGACGGAAACTGAGTGGGGATGAGTCCAGTTGTAGCTTACAGATTACAGATGACATTAGTTGATACATATCAGGCTTAAGTTCTAAATTACAGGCAGTCCCAAGGTTACGAACAAGTTCCTAAGTCTGTCTTTAAATCAAATTTGTAAAGTCAGAACAGGTACATATGGTTTTCTTAGCATCAGTTAGTCAAATGTTGGTCTTCGCTTACCTATGCATAGGTTTAAGTAGTTAAAAACACTGCCAAATACACCAAAGCATCTTAATAATACAGTGCATATACAGTAATAAAAACTGTACCCAGAGGTGACAAACCACAGTAGTTGTGCAGTGTTTTCATGAGCACAAAGTGTGTGCATTCCTCATTATGACCCATTGTATGTAATTCAATTTTTTAATATAACAGGCTTTATGGCAGTACGTAAGTACTAGATGACTAAGTTGAATGGTCTTAAGCTGGGGACTGCCTGTCTGTGCTGGAGGTTAAATATTTCATAGTGGGAAAGCTCAAAAGGTGAGATTGCCCTCTGCTGTGAGACTTGGAAATTAACCATCTATTTCCGTGAATATCTTGGCCAGTTCCCGGAAGCTGTAGTAAAAGTAGTACGGTAGATACACTGTTCAACTTAAGTTGCTTTATAAATATGTGGATCAGTTTATAAGAACAAGCATTTCATTCTGATGGCTTCTGTTAATCACTCCAGATTTTTTAAGACTGTATGTTGGGATCCTGGAACAATATCAGAAATTACTAGTTATAATTCAAAGGCTGATACCTCAAAATTCGTAGTCACATTTCTCAACAAAAGCTGATAAACTGTACTTTTTTTTTTACAAATCTATATTAAAATATATATGTATAAAAGGGCAATGATGCACTGAGCAATGTTTATTCTAAAAGATGTAGTGTCATGAAAACTACTGGGCATGCTTAGCATACAGACACTGGTATTGTTTGTATGAGGTCCAAAGCTTTGTACCTGTATCACAGATTAATCTTATAAGTAGGACTTATCTGCTCTCATGCAAACCAAGAAAGCAGAACACTTTGTAGAATCTCTTTCAGCTCAATCACATGCCCTTATGGCAGTGGTATTCAAACTTTTTTTTTTTGACAGGATTGATTTGTCCCGATTCCCCTTCCACTAAACAGTACTCCAAATATGCATTGTCACATTTTCTGTTTCTACTTATTTTAGGTGCTGCTTTGCCGTAACAACACAAACAATTTCCTCCCGGTTCATCCTAGTATGCAAGCAATAACTGAGCAACTTTCCCCACTCTAAAGTTTTATTTACGTTACTAAACGTTTTGATCAATGTGGTGCCTGTATTGTATACTTTTTGATCATTTGAATTTGTTAACATCATGTAATATATACAGGCACATGTTCACATGATTTTTAATATTACTGAAGGTTGCAATTTCAAAATATTTCATGGCTCAACCACCCCCACACACAATTCCTTCACACCCCACAGACTGAATACCTCTGCCTTACAGCACTAACTGTGAACCTTTCCTTAAGATCAGCAGCTCAGTGCGGCTTTAGCCATATGAGGTAAATGGCAGACGACGGTAAAAATGAGATTTGAGAATCATACCCGAATCTCAGTGAGGCACCCTACCCTTTTATAAAGGCCAACATTAAAATTCCACGAAAGAGAGATGTAAACCCACCAAGAAGCAATTCAAACTGTCATGTTACCATACTGAAAATCCAAATAAAAATCAGTTTTCACCTATGCCCCAATACTCATAACTTAGAAATTCCATAGTTTTCCTCTTAAGCATTTTCCATAAGGCAACTGAAAATAAGTAAAAGAAAGAATTCACCTTTGAAACTTTTGAATGTATTTACGAATAATGGGATGCAAACAAATTTTGATTTACTTGTCAAGCTGCTGCCACTCAATGATGATGTATCCATATCCCCCCTTCAAAAAATGATGGAAGTAGCTGCCCCCCGTTAATCTACATAGTGAGATACTGGAGCCCTAGTTTTCTATTAACATAAAACAGAACTTTTCCTGTTTTCATAGGTCATAGCATCCAATGTCTGTGACTGCCATCATGAGACCACGAAACCTGTCACTTTGTTCACAATATGGGAGCGACGTGGAACACACTCCAGGTCAAACTTGCTCTCATAAATAGTGGGGCACATGTTCCAGCGGTTATTGCGGTAGATGCCCAAATAGGTATAAACATCAGGCTTGTAGGACAGTGGGCATTTCACACCTGTGGCCCGTATTTCCGCATCTAGTCGCATGACCTGGTCCTCGTCTGTGAAGGTCTGATTGTAGACGCAGATGACGTGCTTGCTGTCAGATTTGGGCATGCGTGGGCTCACCTTTGCCGCTGAGATCTTCCCATCCATGGTAGCCCTGGCGATCCCTTCCCAAGCATGATCCACCTTGAAGCCTGTGTCCAGGTGCATAAGCCATTTCCCAGAGAGAACCCCGTGATTTAGCGCCAGCTCCTTTACCGATTGAAAGCTGACTGGCCGCCCACTGGCCAGCAACTTCTCCCAGGACTCCTGGAGCCCAGTGACATCTCCAGTGCTGGGGCTGTGATTTGGGCTGTACACTGCGATCCATCCTACAGGGCAAGGGTTTTCCCTGTCTTCTCCAAACCGGCTGACTTGTGAGGGCTGGTTCGATTCAAGCCACTGCTCAAACTCAGCCCGAGGAGTCTTGCGAGCATCAAACACGATCCAGGGGTCCATGTCAGCTGCCATGGATTCTGCTGCTAGAGCATCTGCAGACATGGCTTCTGGGTTCTCCGTGTCACCCTCTCCAAAGACGTCCTCCATTTTTATGATGACTCCCGTCGCCTTTTCCCCCCTACCTGAAAGACAAAGTTAACTGCTGCAGAAAGCACATAATCAATGACCAAGTAGCTATGAATGCTATTTTTGTTTTGGGTTAGGGAGTTTTGACGGATACATGCTCCAACGATTTTCCATCATGTCTTAGTTACCATTGCGTAGATTACTGGTGTCATTTGATATCAACTGTAAGGTCATCACTGTCCTGAAAGTTCATCTAGGGTTTTTGTAGTCAATTCTTTTTTATTACACTGGCATCCCAGGACAGGGTCTTAAAACGGCCACTTGCTTATTTAATATCAAGACAACGATATGGGCTAGTTACCAGGAAGCACTTGTTTCACCTCGGAACCCCTGCACCAAAATATCCGGCGTTATTAATCGATTAAATAGCTTTAAAGTTGCCCAGGCAGCGCGAACTTCCTACAGCGCAAACTTCCCCGGCTTCCTACAACAACTAGGGCAGCTGGCGTCTTTACATTGCCGGGCTGAGACTGCGTGCACGTAGCCCGCGACAGACTGCCATCGCTGCCTTCTGCTGCCCGAACCCCGTCCCGGTCCAACACTACCGGACCCGTGAGCAGCATTACGCCCGGCTCACGCCCGCATACCGAGCGCCACGTCAAATACAACACAATCAACCGCTTACCACTCGAGAGCTATTATTAGTGTGCAATGTTAGAATTCGGGCGTAACCTTACACTGTACTCAAGTGCGCGGCCTCCCCTTCCCACGGACAGCGATCCGACGACGGCTTTTTTAGACCGGACCACAATACGACGAACAAACACGCACAAAACCGCAAGGCCTCGATTAAATGCGCAGCCGGAAAGAGCAGCCGCCCGGTCCTACCGTAAAACACCGACGAGCAGCTGGCCCGTTCACACTCGGCTCAGGCTTTGCAGATGCGAGCGCTCCATAAACGCGCAGGCAGCAGGACCCGACGGACTTCTCCAGATTCCCGGAACGCTCACGGGGAACGTGTGAACACATAGGTGGAAATTAGAAATAGGTTCAAGCTTCTCAAAAAAAGAAGAAAGAAAGAAACGAAACGAACATGCCTAGTAAAAAGAAGAAATATAACGCCAGGTTCCCCCCGGTGAGTACACTCCAGCAGTAACCCGAAGGGACTCGGAGGAGCGCGTCCCAGGAGGAGCCTGGAGCTGCGGCCTAGCGGTCGAGGCGGGCCGGGCCGAGTACTTTGTTTGACAGCTACAGCTCTGATAATGCGCGGCAATCGCAACTTTAAATTGGTGCCTTTCCTAAGTGTCACTTATTTAGGGATAAGTCCCGGAGCGAGTCCTGCATCTTCCTGGGGTGCTTGGTATGTCACGAATAAGTAAAACTAATTAAAAGTATTTTATCATTTGTAATGGATGGTTCGCTCATCGCGAACAGGATTTGTGCTTTAAAGACCTGCCCAAATAAACAGGCACGCATGGATGGCAGATCTGTACAGCTCTTCGCGGTGAATGGAAATCTGCCTTCTTTAACATTATTACTTTATAAAAGCAAAAACTGTATGGAAGCACTGAATTGTAATGAGAGCGATCACCTTTATTGTCGCTGTGCACGTGCACGTGCACAACGAAACGAGGCAGCGGGCTGTCCTCGCGCAGGTGTCACACGCAATAATAAAAGTAACATGGTTTGCAAGAAGTGCAACAGTTGGGTGCTGGGTGATGTGCAAGACTCAGTTAAAGTGTATTTTGTATTGCTTTACAGTGGCAACACAACATTCGAGAAATGAACTTAGTAACATACTGCATCTTTGAGATTTTAATCATAAATGCATATAATAACTAATAAAAAAGAGGCTTATTCAGAACCCCCCCAGGCTCTGTATCTGATAAGGCTCACCCTCCTTTGCGATTCTGATTTAATAATGTGATCAAAAAGATATTTTTATATGGGTTTTGTAGTTAAATGGTGCTTGAATTTTGAGTCATGTAAATCAAACTTAAAAATGCATCAAAATAGTTTAAGCAATATTCTTGCGTATTCATTTGTAATGGCCCCGTGAAAATGCAATGAATATCAAGTTATTTACGGATTGCTTCTTACTCACCTTACTGGTTCTACGTCTCCACCGTGCGATGTGCTTTCTTCTTTTTCCAGAAGTCAGTGATTGTTTCTTTGGTCTTGTTCACATTGCACTTTAGGCCGTCCTCAGAGCACCATGTTCTTAATCTTCTCACTTCGTGTCTGTAGGATGACTCGTTGTCTATAGTGAGCAGGCCAATGACCGTTGTATTATCTGCAGTTTTGATGATAGTTTTCTGGGTGCGAGGGAACGCAGTACTGCGTGTAATGGGTGGAGAGGATAGTCAGGAACTCCAGAATCGAATTGCGCAGAGAAGGTTTCAGAGCTCAGGGGTGGAGTCTGGCTGTGGATTTTATGGGGGTGATAATCTGTGGAACAGCTTAATGATTTGCTTCCATTAACAGAATTCACTTTAGTTCACCTTACTGTGTTGATGGGTCAATCTACCTGAAGAAAGTATAGACTAAGGCCCCAATGAAGAAGAAATCCTGGAACTTCATATTCATTTTAATGGATGCTGTCGGGTCCAGGGGCTTTGTGTGCATGTATGATATACTATATCTGTGGCATCATCCTCAGCTCAGATGTTGACAGTGAAAGCCTTACGTCCTCTGGAGGAACTGTGGAACTGGATGCTTGAGACTTTGTGGAGGTGGGGTACCTTTTCAGGTGCACCATGTGGAAACCTTTGTTCACAGCCAGATGGCTCATATACATTATACAGTGACGATTGTGCGTTCATTAACTGCCATTTCAATTATTCACCCTTCTACCATTTTAGGCAAGGATTAAGAAGATAATGCAGACGGATGAAGAAATAGGAAAAGTGGCAGCTGCTGTTCCTGTGATTATCTGTATCCTTTAAGCTCCTCTAGGTTTTATCTGTTATGCTTTCACTCTTTCTCTGTTTTATCCATATTGGGCCATAACAAACGTTGTAATGATACAGTGGCTGATTCCCCATTGGGCTGAACACACTGAATGACTGTAGTGCAGTGTGGGCTTCAGCTGATAGTATTGTATTCCTCCAGAACCAGTTTTCTTATCTTTGAAATTTCAGCACGGGCCCTTGAACTCTTTCTGGAATCCCTCCTGACAAAAGCCTGTCAGGTGACACAGTCGCGCAACGCCAAGACCATGACGTCGTCACACTTGTAAGGCTGGCTGCTTGTTTTCAGGAGATGCACTTTTTATGGTTTATGGTTTACTGTATTCCCTGGACAGGGGAAGCATATGGGTTTGGGACCAGTCTGCCATCACCGATAGAGACACCTTGTTTTTTAGTGTGGCAACTCAAAATCATTTGGTCCAATGAATTTGAAGGATCACCTCACACCTCAGGGACCAGGGTTCGAGTCTCCTCCCAGGTTCCATGTCTCTGGAGTTTGCATGTTCTCCCCATGTCGTTGTGGGGTTTCCTCCGGGCAGTCTGGTTTCCCCCCAACAGCCCAAAAACATGCTGAGGCTAACTGGAGTTACTAAACTGCCCATACAGTAGGTGTGCATGTGTGAGTGTCTGTAGTGTGAGTGTGCCCTGCGATGGGCTGACCCCTGTCTTGGGTTGTTCCTCGCCTTGTGCCCGTAGCTTCCAGGATAGGCGTCAGACCCCCTGCAACCCAAAAGGATAAGCGGTTTCAGAAAATGGATGAATGGATGGATCTTTTTCTAACATTGCAGGCACACTGTATGGGTAAAGATCTAGAACTGATAAAATTTTGAGATAAATTGCATCAAAATTAAAGTAGCACCACATATTAATAGCAAAGAGAAGGGCAGCATAGACACTTGATTGTGTCCGCATGATAAATCAAAAAGGATTTCTCAAATCTTTTCTAAAATTTGCAGGCACAATGTATGGATGAAGATCTGGTACTGGTTACATTTTGAAGCAAATTTCATTAAAGCTGAAGCAATTCAGCTTTGTTGCAGCAAAGGAAAGGGTGACCTCAAAAGACATGTGGTTGTGAACATAACTCAAAAAGTATGTGACAGATCTTTTTCAAACTCTCCAGGCACACTATGGGTAATGATCTGGATCTGGTCATGTTTTGAGACAAATTGCACTAAAATTGCAGCAACACCACTTAGTGGCAGCAGAAGAAAATGTGACCCATGAAAACATTTGACATTGACCATTCCCAATGTACAGAGTGCAGTTTCCTGGAAATACTTCCGTGTCCATACAGCATGTATTTTTTATAAGAATGCATTCACCACCTCCTTTTTTCTTCCCCGATGAAGTGCTGAAGACTGAAAGGCTCTCCGGTGGGACTGCATGGTCCATGTGTAGATATACAAGTACTACAAGTACTGCAGACATACAGACCAGTTTAAATTTATTTCAGTATGTTCAATATTTCAAATGTAAGACATATTTGGCTGGTGTATTATAAACGACCACGAGGCTACTGCCTGTACCAGACACCAGGCAGAATAGGCTGATGCCATGGTTTCAGTGAGGATGAAAACGTCCAGTTTGTTGTCCAAGACGATGTTATGCAGAAAGGTGCTTTTGTAGCATGTTGTTCCTTTGAAGTTGCTGCAGAATCTTGAGGTTTGGGCCAAGTTGTAATGTGACATGACGGTGATTCTGATGCTTACAGTTATATTGGTATTAGTATCACTATGGGTTGTAAAGTTCCGACTGAATCCTTCGTCCTTTTTTTGTATTTGGAGCGAGACGACAATTTAGCAGCACACAATGATTTTAAGACTCTGTCTTTCGGATTAAGGTAGAAGGTTGGTGGGTGAGTACCTTACCTGCATGGTCAGCTCCACTCCATATAATGCTGTTACGAGCAGCAAACCAGATTATAAAAACAGGGGTGTTTGTAGTCAATCTAAGCAGTACAACTACATAAAAAGAATCGATGCACTGAAAGATCATGAGAATTGAGTAGAAAATGACTTCAAATTGAATTAGGGCAAGAGAAGCAGCAGACAACTGAGCCAGTGGCCTGGATTTGTATACATGAGATTTATATTTCCTTTTAAATGGGTAATTTTATTAAAAGTAGGGCTGTCAAAATTGACGCGTTAACGCGGATTCAAAATCCCTGAAATGCAGCGTTGCCAACTATTTCTTACCTGAACTTACCTCAACGCTGCATTTCAGGGATTTTGA
>JAODKN010000002.1:16111968-16128638 GCA_026774425.1 Petrocephalus zakoni
TAATATTTTTAATCAGATTAATCACGATGCTGGATTAATCCGCGTTAACGCGTCAATTTTGACAGCCCTAATTAAAAGTCCTTTTATCAAAATAGCATGGAAGCAAAAAACGTACCTCAATAGCATGAGGCAGGCATGAAGCTGGCAGCTTGCCCCCTAGCTGTGGCTGAGCATGAATTTTAAAAGTTTCTGAAACAATTCACCACAACAATAAAAAAAAATTCAAATTAACTAAAATATTCGAAATACAGTATTTAGTCCATAACTTGAAATGGCATTTCTGTAATGCTGTAATGGTTGGATGTCGCAGTCGATGACACTATAGATTATTATTGAATTATAATAGGTTATTCTTACGTAATGTTTACCGTACATAACAGTCGTTTCCCACGTCACACCAGTGCTTGCCAAGCAATAAATAAATAACATAATCCAATAATAAGTTGTACTTTTTCAAAAATTTTCAGTTCGATTACGAGTTACAACTAAAAAAATTTACATTTTAAGTTAGTTGATCTTTTAAGATTAAAGTTATTTGGACTCTGTGGTTTACAGACCAGAAAACAGAATACTGTTTTGACCCGAATATTAGACAACCCTGATTAGAGGACCATCCCCTACTTTTTCAGCAAATGTTTTTGGGAAAAAGTTTTTGGAAAACCAGATCTTGTCCTTATGAAGCAAAATTATTTTGACAAGACGTTGAAGAAGAAGAGGCATCATACTGTTAAAAAGCTACCACAGGCAACCACACTACAATACTGACGTTTGACTAATATTAATATTAATTTTAGTCAGTGCATTAACCTACTAACAGGCAATTGAGACTAATTTAGTCTAATTAGATTTTAAAATGACATGGTTGCAGTGCAGACAGCATAATTTGTGCCCCCTACAAATGATAAGACTTGCCTGAATTACTAATTATGCAGGCATATGTATTTCCAGTCAGTGTCTTTATTGTAAACTCATAGTCTCTCACAGTAAATTTTCAAAGTCTAAATCAGTTGTTACCAGATTATAAAGAAAAAAAACTAGACTATGCTGCTTACATAAGTATTCAATCCCTGTGCTCTAGAAGCTCCACACGAAAGAGGAAAAAGACACAAATGGAAAACGTCGCCTTACCGAGGGCGCAGTCATCCTACAGTTGGCATGCACCTGTGATAAGCCCCCCCCCCCTCAGTTTCACTGTGAGTCTGAAGATAAAGAGGAAAAATGAACACTAAATGATGTCATAAGGACGTTGGGGTAATCTAATGTCAAAAGTTTAGAATGGAGTAAAAAAATATCCAGGACATTCCAGTTATCCCTGTTAGATCAGTGCTGAGAAAGTGGAAGCTACATCTGTCGTCCCCGAAGACTCGGCAAGTACACGGAAAGGAGACTGGTAAGGGAAGCCAAACTGGGCCCTACAGTCACCCCGAAGCAGCAATCTGAATACTATAGGGAACCTGTGGCTTCCTTTGCAGTCAACAAGTGACATTCAGCCAACCTGAAGGACCTGGAGCTAGTTTGCCATGAAGACTAGGCAAAAATCACTCCTTATCAGTGTAAAAATCTGGTAGCTGCTCAGTGTTATTACAGCAAATACCAAATACTAATGCACTTATGAAGGATGCATTTTCAGTTTTAAATTTTCTGTTAAAGATTTGCTGACAAATTATTAATTTTTCTGCGAGAGACTATGAGTTTGCAAGAAAAATATTGACAGGGAGAATATGTGTATCATTTGTAATTTAGGCAAATCTGATCATTTTAAGGGGGGCTCCATACTTCTGAATGGTGCTGTATTTTAATTCCTCCTTGTTACCCACCCTGGAAGTTTTGCTCTTCATGTCCAGCTGGTTGGTGGTCTGCAGGTTATTGGGGAAACACCGCACAGCCTCAGATGATACGGTACCCAAGCTGAAGCTGATTTAGTTTGTCATACTGTGGGTCTGTAGTTGGCAATGACATGTACAAGGTTGTGGTCTAATCAAAGTAACATGCCTTGTTCATACTGGCATATAGCAGCTCCAGGGTCATATTCTGTCACTTTGCACATTCCACAAACAATAGAGTTGGTGAAAGTAAAGGTGAGTGAAACTATTTAAATTTCCCAGTGTAGCAATGAGAGTGATTGATCCTGCTTTGCGGTGAATATCCTGCATAGCAGAAAACAGCTGGTCAACCTCTGCTTTTCTTATCTCTTCTGACTCGCACCTTCACACCATGATGCATGTCCAGCAGTTGTCTGTCGTCCAAAGTAATATGCCATGAACCAGGGGAATGCTTCTGCTGTATTCCTTATTGAAGGTAGCGATATTTGTAAGTGTCGTGGACATGAAGCAAGAGACTTGCTTAAGTAATAACAGATAAAACACAGGAGCAACTACAGAAGGCTGCCGCTTGGATGAGTTAGAGCTGGTCTCTCCAGGGACTGGGAACTGCATCTTCTGAAATCCTGACATAAACAGTCCAGCTGAGTGTCTGTTATAAAAACTGAGGATTTGGTTAAAATGTTCATTGTTTTTTGGAAGGATCCTGTTCAAATTAAATCTGTTTATAGTTTATAGTTAGTGAATAGTTTGCTAAAGAGAATACTAACATTATTTAAGCATTATTTAAAGAACTTTTTAAGATTGCTATGTCTGTTGTCAGAACACATAGTAATCTTAACAAATGGTAGTTTAAATAATGTTTTACATCAAATCTTGGTATTGTGTGGCTCGGCGCTGGTGATGTGACCCTGGTGTGTGGTGTCTACCCCTGCTTACAGGAAGCAGTGCATCGAGCTGGAGCAGCAGTTTGACTTCCTTAAGGACCTGGTTGCAGCCGTGCCGGACGTGCAGGGAGACACAGAGGACAGCCACATGGAAGGCGGGGACAAGGTGTCCCGCAGGTGAGGCGATGCTGGGGAGGCTGAATGGGCTTATCGCCTGAAGGCAGCCTCACCTTCCAGAAAGAGTTCTGCTACTTTGCTTTTGACCGAGGTGCTTAATGGGAATTGTTGATTACGTGGCTTCCAGTAGCTTTGATGGGCGTTTTGAGAAGGTCCGGTTTCCCTCCTATAGGGGTCGAAAGCCTGTTTCTGGTCGGAAGAATGGAGGTGCTAGCACCAAAGGCAAGGACAAGAAACAGTCGGGAACAGAGTCCGAGCAAGAGGTGGGCTTCGAATCTGTGGCTATTCCTATTGATCCTGTATCACTCGCTGGGATATGAATGGCTGCAAAGTGATTTGCAAGCATAGGTTGCATAAATGGGTGAGATGGTTGTGATTGGATGGAATGGATACCTATCAGAATGTGACTCAATCCTGAATTGTCAAAATGCCTCAGGATGACTCGGAGGAGAGTGAGACAGAGGAAGATGAAGAGGAGGAAGGATCCCAGTCAAGCACAAACCTGCGACCTGCCTCCCATTTTAATAGGTGTGTTCATGTGAGCGAGCTGAGCCCCGGACGCGTGCTGCACCTGCTAACCCTCCTCTGCTTTCCCTCTTCTCCAGCTCCACTGTCAGCCCCAATGCAGTGACTCGGTATGACCACACGAGGACAGCACAAGGCCTGACTCTGCCCCTGGGCAACTTTACCCCCATTAACTCATCATTATTGCCCCTCCTGTCTGCACCACACAGGGATAGGGATGATGATGATGATGAAGACTATGATTCTTAGCTGCCTTTGTTTAATTCTGGTTGTTTTAATTATATTACACTAGGTTTTGTAAGGAAGCAGCACCTTCACAAGACCCCTGCTGGCCTGGAGACAGCATAGCCCTGTTGCTGATGAATTATATTTTCTGTAGTATGTATTTTTTTTTTAACTGTTAAAAAATATTTTATTGCTAAACAATGAGTTTTACTTCCTGTTTGAATAGCCTTTGTTAAGTAGAAGGCCCATCTTGGGAACAACCCTTCCCATGCCTGGTCTGAGGTACCATCCTCCTTGATGGTTTGACTCACCTCAAGGATGTTGTGTCCCTCAAAGTTGACTGGAACACTCTAGCATCTAATGTGATTCTGTAAGAGGCACTAGCAAAAAAAAAAGTCTAAAGTTACTGTTTGTGAAAAGAGTGCTAGGGAAAGCACTTTCACATGGGAGTAGTGTGGGGACAGCGAAGCACATGTGAGAGAGCCCAGCTGAGATGAGGCTGAAGAGAGCAGCCTGGGCCATACCACAGAATGTTGTTCTCGTCCTTATGTTGGTGGGGGTGGGACTGCAGATTATAACCTCTTTTATGAAGCGATGCCCCCTCCTTCATGTCAGGTGGCCAGTATGAACCCTTCTCAGTGCTGAAGAGCAGCAGCAGTAATGGTGCATATCTACAGCAGCGCGGTCCTAAGCTCCCCCTTCACCAGTGACCTCTGTCACTGTGTATATTTGGAAACCCGTGACCCTGGTAGACTCATTTAATTCAGTTTCGATAGAAAGGTTTTTTGATTATCTTTGATTAATTCACAACAACAGTGATCTTGTCCTTTTTTTAATTTCCCAACTGTTTGGAAGATCGCAATTTATTGCACATTAGCACTTAGTTTTCTGTTAATGCTACGGTGATCTTACATAGCCCGGTACTAGATAATCGGTTGAAATGATTAGAAATTGGAAATTGGAAATTTCATACATGCATTTCTCTGGTATGCTTTATCAATGGGTACTAATACTGTCTAAGACTGTGTTCCCTCTTTACTTGACTTGCGTATCACAGAGTCCTGTCATGCCCCTTACCAGGGCTCCTGCTAAAGTTTGGTCCTCCCTGATGCACCGGAGCTTCTGACACCCGTGGGTCCATTAGCTGTCCTCCCTGACACTGTTGACAGCGAGGTGGGGAATTAGGAGTTAATGAGGGCAGCATTCTCAGCCTGTCACACAGACTCCTCCGTGGGCCAATCATTTGTTTCTTTTATGTGGTTTTAATATTTGTGATTCGAATGAGAATGATAATATTCATTTTTAAATGTTTAAAATGGAGAAAACTGATGTTGCTGTATGTAAGATTTTAACTTTTTGTGTAAGAGTCAAATAAAGTGATTATTTAAATATAATTAGGTTTGGAATTTGTGCACAAAGAAAGTATTGATTTCAGTTAAATCTTTCTTTCCCCGAGCCCAGAAATATATTTCTGTGAATTATCCATGTTACATGTGGTAGCAGCTGTGATAGGAAGAGTGTGTCATCATGTTTGTGTCCAATGACTAACCCTGCCCAGTTTGTACATTGTAAATACATGCTGAAATTTCTAATTAGAATTTTAACTGTAAATAAATATACATATGAGCAGTTTTGTTTCAACTCTTGATTTATTTGAGAAATACAATCAGGAGTGCGATAATGTAACTCAGGAATGGTCGTTGTTCTGTATTGTAAACGGCTCTTCAATCACAGATGGTCATTATCTTCCTTAAATTAGGAAGCCTATTCCTGGGGTTAATTTTGTGTGTTCCTGTTTGACAGAGACAGTGTTATGTGATGGACTGGCATGCCATCCCATCTCCAACCAAGGAAGAAAATGTCCTTAGCCAGTCATTTCACTGTATACTGACTTCCTCGTGCCGCAGGGTCCTCTGCACCAATGATTTAAAATCAAGTGGTAGTAAAAAACACTCTCATGACTTAAAAGTATTTAGCTCATACTTCTATTTGTTTCAATTGGATTTGTCTGAAACTTTCATCCACAAATCTTCTGTATTGTTTTAATATATTTCAATTTCACATACAGTATCAAATGTTTGCGCAAACCATTTAACTTAAACAGAAAGGAAATATATATATATATATATATATAATATAATTTAAACAGGCTGTTTACTTTTTAATGAAACGAAATATTATTTTGATTTTCAAAGTTAAACGCACATAATAAACAAGAGTTGGATCTTTACATTCACATGCTAGTTTCATCCAATTCCCAGTATATGACAGTCAGTGCAATATTTGAAATAATGCTGTTAAATATTTAGGCTATTATCAATTTGCAATCAAAAGTAAAGCGTCAGTAGCTTTTTCTATTTCTTTTTTTTTTTTACTAGTAACTGTGATAAAGCGCATTGTGAAGAGCTCCAGGACACCAATGACTAACATTTACCATACAGTAATCATGGTTTGCAAGGATCTCAAACTTCTATTGGTACTGTTGTACTCTTACGCTAATAGAGTGCTGTGATTACAAGGTAAGAACATTTACTTCAACTGAAACAGGGAACATCCATTTATAAGTTAGATGACACACTGCACGTCAGTGAGTAATCCAATGCCAGGAACCCTCGCTTAAGGGTACTGTCAGTTTCCAATAGTGATGTGCATTTCAGCCCTGTTCAGGGTGTCAAGTCATTTAGCTGAACTCATATGACATACAGTATATGGACAAAAGAATTGGGACACACCTCTTAGTCATTGAATTCAGGTGTTTCCTTCAGACTCTTTGCCAGTTGTATAAAATCAAGCACCAAGCAGTCAGGTTTACAGGCATTTGTGAAAAAATGGGTCATCCTGAAGAGCTCAGTATGTTCAAGTGTGGTACTGTCATAGGATGCCACCTTTGCAATAAGTCAGTTTCTAAAATCTCTTCCCTTATAGATATTCCATGTTCAACTGAGTGGTATTATTGCAAAGGGGAAGTGATTAGGAACAACAGAAACAGTTGCTATAATGCCATGTGCATAAAGTAACAGTGTGGGGTCGCCAAGTGCTGAGGTGCATAGTGCGTTAAAGTCGGCAACAGTCTATTGACTCAATAACTGCAGAGTTCCAAACTTCCTCTGGCATTAACCCCAGCACAAAAATTGGGCCCCGGGAGCTTCATAGGATGGGTGCCTCATGTCACCAAGCACAATGCCAAGTGTTGGATGAAGTGGTGTAAAGCTCACCGCCATGGGACTCTGGAGCAGTGATTGTGTTCTGTGGAGTGACGAATCATGCCTCTATCTGGCAGTCTATTCAGCCAATGTATATATGTATATATATAAACTGAAAAATAATGCACACAATGCAAGTACCACCATAACTGTAACAAATGCAAACTAAAATAATTACCATAGTTCCACTTATGACAGTGTTGCAAACTGCCTGACTTATGAGGGGCTAGTATTGGTTCTTCTCTCTCTAATAATTTACCCTGTTTTTGAGAAGACCCACTCAGTAGGAACTGATGTTGCCATGATACAGTCTTTCTCACTAGCTACCATTCCAGCCATTTTCTCAGCATGATCTGCTGTGCTGAGATCATAGATAGCATTTAGCATAAACTAGCTTACAGAGTTGTGGATCACTAGTGGTCATGGGGGACTTGATGCCTCTGAAGTGGATGCAGTGGCTGATGCTTCAGAAGCAGCAGTAAACATTGCAGTAGGAGGTGAAATGTGGAGCCGTGTTCAGAAGAAAGCCCACTAGCTTGTCTTAGCTCTAATCGCTACTCGGCTGAATGTAAAGGTCTAACATGTAATAGTAGACTATAAAGTCTAATAAGCTTACGAGCTACTTTGTAATCTGATTTTTGCTTTTAGGACCAAAAAAGTTCAAAGTCAAAAGGACGGGTCAGCCTTTTGACAGGAACAACCATTCTAACTGCATGACAACATCCATTATACATAATATAAATGCTAAATAATTCCACATATGCATACATCTTGCAATGTACCGTTTGTACTTGAGTATAAGCCGATCCGAATATAAGCCAAGGTACCTGATTTTGCCTAAGAAACCAGGAAAAACTGCTTGCTGACTCGAGTATAGTTAGAGTATAGAATAGTCTTCCTGATAACATAGTGCAAGCTGAATCCTTAGGTTCATTTAAATCAGAGCTAGATAAGATTTTAACAACTCTGAGCTATTAGTTAAGTTCTCCCCAAGCGAGCTTGATGGGCTGAATGGCCTCCTCTCGTTTGTATAGTTCTTATGTTCTTATAAGCCTAAGGTTTGAAATGCAGCAGCTGCTTGTAGGGTTCAATAATCAAAATATATACCAATAAAATAACTTTAATTGAGACATCAGTGGGATATATGTTTTTTACGGTACCTAAGAGTATTTATACCATCTGTACCTATATTAGGCTACATACAGACATCCGATCAAAGTCGCCTGGCAGGAGCCTGAGAGCTACCGTTGAACAATCTGATGTCTATATGTGGACGGCAGAGGCTGGTACATAGATCCGTCCTTCAGGGTCCACGAACGAGCCCCCACCGCCGACAGGCAGCCAAGCCTGTCACTTGCTATGGAAAGGTGCGGGGCACCGATTCCTCCCCACTCGTGCACCCGCCCCTCTCCATAGCGTGATCAGTCTGATCACCGGCGGAGACTGCTTCTTACAGACGTCACTAATGGGCATTAGCAATGCTGATCGTATACTGTATATGTGTGTTAAACTTAAAATTACTTATGGTAATATAGTAATAATTAACAGTATTCACCTGTATTAGCAACGCTGATCACATGATATGTCACATCGGAGAATCGGACAGCAGGGGGTCACATAGAGGACAGAGGGTGCCAGTCTGGAGGAACCCATGGTGCCTGACTCAGTATAAGCCGAGGCTGACTTTTTAAGCACATTTTAGGTGCTGAATAACTCTGCTTATACTCAAGTACATACAGTAATTTGTTTGCTGTTGCTCAGGTCAAAAGTCTTTTTACTCACCTTGACAAGTGTTTCTCAAGATTTGTGTATAATGATTAACGCATTACTTAATCCATCAAAACACTCCTATTGCATCATAAAATATAGGCCTAGCACTTAAAAGCAGCTCCCTCTGCCTTTTCCACATGGACCATATCTTGTTCATAACCTGTGTTACAGGCTGCCTGCAGGCACAGGGAGAAGTCTCACCATTCATATGATATTTCACTCTAAATCGTTATTACCAAACATAATATTATTATTTGGCCTAAAGCATACGCTTGTGCTCATTAAGGTGCATGCCCAGCTCTGCTTGTGAACTACCATCACATTTTAACTGTTTCAGGTCATAGTACATGCAGGGTTTCCAACTGTCATGCCTCTGGCATGGCACTCACACTTTCAGACCCTCACGTTCATGCAAGAAATCTTACAGCAAATCTTCATTATGTCATTATAAACCTAGAATCAGCTACAACAAAAACTATAATTATAATTATTAAAACTAAAATTATAAGGTAGAAAAACAGTTACATGCATGCAAATGTGTGTGCAGACTTGTTTCAAAGTGAAATTCACATGCCTGACCAAAGCTGACAACCCTGGTAGTATATTAATTTTAAAAATTTGTTTCACCTTGTACTTTTCTCAGAATTTCTTGCATTATTGCAAGGTAATTAAACTGTTACATACATGTAAATACATGTGCATGTGTGTGCAGACTTGTGTTTAATTGAAAATCTTACTCCAGCCAGCTGACTGAAGTTGGCAGGCCTGGTACTTGACTATAGTCTCCACACACATAGTTAATCACACTGGGCACTACAGGCACATTTATCCTACACATTAGTGAAGGGTAATTGTCCCTGTGTGAAGACAATTTTCAAATAGCTACTTTTGCTGTGAATGAAAACTTTTTCTTTTCCTTTTGACACCGTCTCTCAACTATTGCCCAGCCTTAGAGTTTCTGACCAAAGCGGCCCCAGCTCAGAGGGCTAGAAAGCAAAAACAACTGCATCCTTCCTGTAGAACAGATGAGTCAGCAATATGCTGTACTGAGATTTGGGGGGTTAGAGTGGGAGATGGAGCACGATAACAAAGTATGCCACTAGATGGAATATAAAAAAGGCAAAAGTAAGGTTTTCAAAGTGTCGTTTTCATATTCCAAACAGTAACTTATTGACAAAAATAATGTATGATAGAATGAGAACACTGCCTCCTCGTGGACAACGGGAACATATTATATATAGCGTTCCGAAGCCTAGCGCTCCATCTACTTTTTAATTGTGTTAAACATGATTTTCAAACTAGCTTATTACATAAAAAAAAAACTTTCGATGTATCTGCAATTTCTGTTCACGACAGCACAATCGATAGTAATAAGCAATGGCAAAATGCTTTCAGTATTTTAGAGTAACATATCTTAAACATAATTAAATTAATTTGACTTTATATGAAGCATTATTATGCTTATGCGGCATGCATTTCGGAGCGCCCGCCGCGCTCCCGCACACTCGGGCGTCGCTCCGCGACTCCGTTTCATTATTGCGCTCTGCTCTCTTACACTCGCTCTTTCGCTTCGGCTTATTTCCGCGAACGCCGCGCCTCGGCCGGCCGCAGGGACGCGCACACTGGGAATAGGCGCTCTTATTGACGCTCCTCGTTCGATTCCTTTCCTGTTGGGGGAAAAAAAGTTAAGTTAGCAGAGCCCAGCCCCCATCTGGAGTGTCAGCGCGGACGTCGGCGGCGAAGGGCTGCGGAACCGCCGCTTTCGGAACGCGAGTCTCGGGAGGACCCGAATATCAAGTGTGGAGTGACCTGCGGACCGGAGGCGCCCAGTCCGTTTATACCGATGAACCGGGGAGCGGGGACACTTATTTGCTGCCGTTTCAAACTGAGTCTGCACCCTGCTTGTTTATGGGGAGATGTGAAGCTTACAGCGTAGCGACGCCGCCGCGTATCGCCGGGAGCGAAGGGACGCGCCGTCGGGACATTTCCCTGGATGCCGAACCGCTTAATGGGAAACACGCCGCAATCTCCAGCCCCTGGACCCGAGCAGGAGAGTTACGCTCACGGCGGGGCTGAATGCTCTTTTCCTGCTATTCTTCTCCACTTCTTTGCACTTCCTGCTTGTGATGACCGCGGTACCGAACAGCTAAAAATACAGCGACGGCCCCGAAGGCTCGCTGCCTTGTTTTCACGGGCTCGTTATATCGTCTCCTTTTCCGCGGTCCGGAGTCGGACTGGAGCGGCGAAAGCCCCCGGAAAGCGCCGATCTACTGTCGGTGTTCTCGGTTCCAGTCGCGACTGTAGACGAATTGCCGATTAAAAGTCGTGCGGCTCCGCGCGAACATTTGGCGCGTGGATTAGGCTGGCGCGCACACCGTGTCAGGAAATGTGCTGGATGGAGCAGGTCCGTGTTTACGTGCTGTCGCGCTTGTCTTTGAGTGTTTCTTTCTCTTGACAAATGCTGAGTGGTATCTAAGCGTGCGCGTTCGGTTCTCTTAGTCGGACATGCTTTTTGCAGTAAATTCTCATGTATACGTACCCGGTGGGCGCGTTAAGTGGCGTGGAAAGGGACGGGGTACTCAGTGGTGCTTTATGTACCAAATTGTAATATAGTGCCTTTTGGATCTTGTAACTACCTTTGTGGAAAGGGACAGGGTACTGGATTGTGCTCCATGTACAATATTGTTATTTAGTGCCTTTTGGGATCCCATAACTACCTTCAATGGAGCCACTGAAGAACATTTTTGCCCGGCGCCCGCTGTCACACTGGAAAGGTCTGGAGCAGTCTGAGCAGGGCAGCTTCACAAACCCCGTGTGGACAGCCCTGTTTGACTACGAGGCCGCTGGCAAGGACGAGCTCACACTGCGAAAGGGCGACCTGGTGGAGGTGCTGTCTCTGGACTCTGAGGTCTCTGGAGATGAGGGCTGGTGGGCGGGCAAGGTGAACAACAAAGTGGGTATATTTCCTTCCAATTATGTGTCGCTGAAGCCAAGCACCTACGGGAAACGGGCTGGACCTGCGGTGGTGGGAGAGCTGAGTCCGGCTGTGGTGGGCCATTTCGAGCCGGAGGAGGTGGACTTCAGTGAGCTGCGCTTGGAGGAAGTGATCGGGGTTGGCGGCTTTGGTAAAGTGTACCGCGGCATCTGGAGAGGCGGGCTGGTGGCAGTGAAGGCAGCCCGCCAGGACCCGGATGAGGACATCAGCGTCACGGCCCAGAACGTGCGGCAAGAGGCACGGCTCTTCGCTATGCTCACCCATCCCAACATCATCACCCTCAAGGGGGTGTGCTTGCAGGAGCCTAACATGTGCCTGATTATGGAGTACGCGTCTGGCGGGCCCCTAAGCCGGGCCCTGGCTGGCCGGCGCATCCCCCCACACGTACTGGTGAACTGGGCCGTGCAGATCGCCCGGGGCATGCTGTACCTGCACAGCGAGACCATAGTGCCAGTGATCCATCGCGACCTCAAATCCAACAACAGTAAGATGGGTGGTTGGGGATAATAATTAATCATTAGATTAACGGCCTTCCATAGTGTTTCTGTATACATATGTATGAATTTGCACAATTGTAGAGCCCAGTATTACAGGCGTTATGACTGGCTGTCAAAAGTCATGTTCTTAATTAAATTAGTTCTGTAAGGAGCCTAAAAAGGTTTAACACGGCTTTTTGAATTGGTGTGGAATAATTTCATTAGTAATTTTTTTTTGGGTGTTCGCTATGTAATTTCTGTTCTGTATGTTTGATGGTGAGTGTCTGCCTATATGCCTGCAAATTGAAGGGGTTGCATGTAAATATGTGCTATTAATTCACATTGGATCTGCTCACTTCAGGAATTTATGGCATTATGGTCTTTAGAATAGAATGATTTATTGATCCATGTGGGGAAAAGCCTCTTTTTGCTTAGCCACACACAAGAGCAAGCTAGGAGATCACAGTAATGGGCGGCCATCTATAGCACCCAGGCTGCTGGGGCTTACGGGCCATGCCCAAGGAACCATGGTCTGTTCTATCCCATGTGACTAATCTGTTATGGCTGGGGCTCAAACTGGCAACCTCCCACAGAGGCTGAGCCCACGGAGCCACACCGCCCCCTTCAGTAAGAGGTGCCAAGTGTTGTCACATATTCACTGGTAACTCACAGGGTCATATAAAGGCTATGGCATTATGGTCAGAAGCAGCTTTCAGAGGCTAACAGCGGTTAGTGAAAGGTCTGGCTCACTGAGCTGAACCAAAGAAGTTCTCGTCCATATTACATATCCAGTTGGGACTGTGAGATTTAGAAATCTACGCTAATCACAGGAATATTGATATAGTTGTGAAATGTCAGTTCTAGTTGTAATTGGTAAAGCAGAAATCTGTTATTTAAAACTGAAGTGGTAGAGCTACAGTAATATCAGATGGTGACGAATGCTGTGTAAATAGCTGATGAGGGGGCAAAATCCACCTTGTCTGTCTGCCTTAAGGTCTCTCTGGACTGTCCAGGTGAGGCAGTTATGTGCTTATGTTGGCACTAATGTAATCAATTCTTGCGGAAATTCTTGTGCACAGTAGGTTATAGCCATTAAACAATACTGTAGGTGAAACTTTGAGTGTCCTTGTTTTCATCTAGCTGATGATAGTGTTTTAACAAATGATTTTGAAATATAATGATTTCTTAAAATATAACTTTCATAATTATTGCATTGTTTTGCTGTCAATCTTCATTACCTTAGTTTTGAGTTGAGGCATATGCTTGGGAAAAAAGCATAGTTTGGCAGGCTGGGGGGTGGGGGGGGGCGTAACAGAGGAACGTTTAGCTTGTATGAACCACTCAGGAATGGGAGAACTCCCACCACCCCCTCGCCTACTGTAAGATATCATCACTTTTGCCTCCTCACATTTTTTTATTGTTTCTTAATGTTGCCAACAGACATGTTGCTACTTGCATCTCGCACTGTTGCGCTAGTGAGTAATATCCTGTTGTTTGTTTAGTTTCTTCTGTCGTAAATTGCGAAACGTCGCTCAGCTCTTTTGAAAGGTTGTGCTCTCCCTGTGGATTCAGCAGAAGTGGAGTTAAAAGTCACCATGTGAAATGTCCATTTTTCTTTCAGTGATATACGTCTCTGTTTCTAAAATATCCAGACTGCTTTTTAGTCAAAGGGTGTCAAGAGCCGTAATGGCTAGGAAGCCCTTGGGGGTACGCATTTGTGGTGGAGGTAGGCAGTTTGTCATTTTAAAACAAAGGTCCAAAATGTCCCAGGTAATTTTTTTTCTTACTGGCTGTTAAGCTAACTTAGGTCCACAGTTACATAGTATAAAAATATAAAGGTATAAAAGCTTTACTCTAGCAGCTGAAGTCCTATCTCAAGCTCCCAAAGTGATTTCAGGCTGATCATACGAGACCTGAATTCACTCCTTGCTGTGGGTGTTTTTATTTTGGTTTTTTTTTTTGGCCTCCTACGGTGACTGAAAATTTCGATAGCTTAGATTCCTAAAAACGGCACCATTCTGGAGAGGAGTGGCTTCCGGTCAAAATAGCCACAATCCTGAGGGGGTTTCAGTGTGTGTGTGTGTGTTTGTGTATGTGTGTGTGTGCGCACGCACATGTTCACGACCTGCATGCAAGAGGGTGTTGGATCTGTGCTGGTGGCCAGAACAGGAATTCTGATGAGAGTTAACACAGCGCTGGATGGAGGGGGAGGATGCTCCAGAGGTTGATCTTGGCCTCAGACACACACACCCACAAAACAAGGCTGCATGGCAGGCAGATGCATGCTTTTGTGTATTTAAATATATATGTGTAGATCCAGGCAGAGATTGTGGGAAATTGTGGGTCAAAGGTCAGCGCTTGAGAGAGGGCACATCTGGGATCATGTCTTTTTTGGTAATAGGATGAGAAAAGAGTTCAGCTGTTTGCTTAACATAAATCTCCTCTTGTTTTGCTGTAACGCTTCTGGTTCATGGACTCTCTCCAGTGATGCAGTAAGGCCTGATGTGAATGAGCATCATGTCATGTCCCAAATCACTTCTCAAGCATTAAAATTTGTTTGTTCTACAGATTAAAACCAAGCGCAAAATGAAACCTGTAATGAGTTTGAAGGGAGTGGAATGACGAGTGTTTTTCTGACTTAAGATATATTGTCAGACATCTTGCATGTTAAATGGTTGTCACCATAAGGGCATATAAAGGCCCATTGAGTATGATTATGTGAGATAAAATCAGACGGAGAATGTGGGTTAGGGTGCTTTTCCCGGGCGTCTGCTGCTTGAGTTTGCACTCTGGCGTTCCACTGGCTGATAACGGCCTTGGCATGCCTTACATATGTAGTGTTTGCCTGTATTTTGGAAGCGTCTCCAGCCTGCATCCGGAGATGGCTCAGAGATATAAGGAGGCCAGGTAGGCAGCGGCAGGCACAGGCTTCCCCCATAGAGGTCCCACCCTCGCCCCAGAGAATGTACAGGGAGGGGGAGAAGGCCGTGCTCGCAGAGATCTGCCATTCCCCCTGCTTCAGCACTGTCTCTAGCCCTGTGTCTATGTTGAATGTGACTCCATACAAGAGTTCAGATGCAAAGGTTAACCACATCGCCTACACAGCAAAGATAACAAAAATAAGCAAATTTGAATTTTAGCTATCCTCTCATCCCACTCAAGGTCATGAGTGGGGTAGCATAGGGCACAAGGCTGGGGCACGCCCCACTGGATGCCAGTCTATCACAAGGCACAAGGCTGGGGAATACTCCACTGGATGCCAGTGAATTACAGGGCACAAGGCTGAGGAATACCCCACTGGATGCCACTGCATCACAGGGCACAAGGCTGGGGAATACCGCACTGGATGCCACTGCATCACAGGGCACAAGGCTGAGGAACACCTTACTGGATGCCAGTGTATCACATGGCACAAGGCTGGGGAATACTCCACTGGATGCCAGTGCATCACAGGGCACAAGGCTGGGGCACACCCCACTGGATGCCACTGCATCACAGGGCACAAGGCTGGGGAATACCGCACTGGATGCCACTGCATCACAGGGCACAAGGCTGAGGAACACCTTCCTGGATGCCAGTGTATCACATGGCACAAGGCTGGGGCACACCCCACTGGATGCCAGTGTATCACAGGGCACAAGGCTGGGGCACACCCCACTGGATGCCAGTGTATCACAGGGCACAAGGCTGGGGAACACCCCACCGGATGTTAGTGTATCATAGGCAATGTTGGGAGGGTTACTTTTAAAATGTATTCCACTTCAGATTACAAAATGCTTGCCCTAATGTAATTTGTAACGTATTCCATTATACATTACTCAATGTGAGTAGCAACATAACATAAATACTTTAGATTATTTCAACATTCTTACATTTTACAATGGTAAGAATGTGGCAATCACACCTTGCTTAGAAGACAATTCTGTTGTGTTCTTCAACTGTAGCACCTGGTTGAATACAGTAAAGTATCACCCTAGATGCATGAGAGTAGGTGAAACCTTGGTGATGGTTTCATTACACCGATTCTAAATAATTCCCCATAATAAATGTACATGAGAAGTCCACCACCATCTATTTAACATGCCCTGTTCATCACTCAGTGGAAGCACTGCCATAAAGCATTATCCTGAAACAATTTTACTAGCGAAGATGTTAGCTTGATAACATGGCAAATAGCCATAGTTAGCATATAGCAGTTTGTCGATTACCAGTTTGACTAAGTGGGTAGCTACCTATAACTATGAAGGGTTGTGGATGACTGTGGATGACTTTAGCCAGACCAAAAATTAAGAACTTTAGGTTGGAAGTCTTTGGACAAAGAAAGTTTGTTGGTGGCTGGTAAATAGAGGTTGCCCTGCACAATGATGTTATGCTCTCCTTTTCCTTCCTTAAACATGAAACAGTGACTGAATTTCCCAGACAGTAGCGCATCCTTGTCCTGGCTGTGTCGGCCGTCTCCATTACCTTGAGTGAGCAGGCAGAGAGTTCAAAAAAGGGGATAGAAGTATTTCGTCCAACTATAGGCCAATCAGTCTAACTTGTATAACTGGAAAAGTTATGGAGGCTATAATCAAGGAGAAAATGGTAGATTA
>JAODKN010000002.1:16173904-16189127 GCA_026774425.1 Petrocephalus zakoni
AACATGGATCCATCATGCCTTGTTACCACTGTGCAGGCTGGTGGTGGTGGTGTAATGGTGTGGGGGATGTTTTCTTGACACACTTTAGGCCCCTTAGTGCCAATTGGGCATCGTTTAAATGCCACGGGCTACCTGAGCATTGTTTCTGACCATTTCCATCCCTTTATGACCACCATGTACCCACCCTCTGATGGCTACTTCCAGCAGGATAATGCACCATGTCACAAAGCTAGAATCATTTCAGATTGGTTTCTTGAACATGACAATGAGTTCACTGTACTAAAATGGCCCCCACAATCACCAGATCTCAATCCAATAGAGCACCTTTGGGACGTGGTGGAACGGGAGATTCGCGTCATGGATGTGCAGCCGACAAATCTGCAGCAACCGCATGATGCTATCATGTCAATATGGACCAATATCTCTGAGGAATGTTTCCAGTACCTTGCTGAATCTATGCCACAAAGGATTAAGGCAGTTCTGAAGGCAACAGGGGGTCCAACCCAGTACTAGCAAGGTTTACCTCATACAGTGGTCGGTGAGTGTAACATTTTCTTAGTGATCCTCTACTGTTACATTGAAGGAACAAAACAATATGTGTTAAACATGGGTATCAAATTATTGTAATAAGCCAAGCTAACTACAAATGGTAATTTACAAATGTTTAATTAAGTTATTCTAGGGAAATGATGGGAACTCCTAAACCAACGTAAGATTAAGATATGCAGTATGAATTGTAAACTTTTGTTAAACATGTCCAAAAGTGAAAAATTTTGCCAATGTGTAATGCAACTACGCGTACTACATCCCAATGGGAATAACCATCGGATACAGTAAATTTAAATTAGGAATTAATTCATGCAAATTGTACGATGTTTAAACCTCCAGGTTATCATGTCATATTAGAAATTAAATTGACACATACCAGAAGTTAAATACTTTAATCGAGACCATCTCTAAGGTTGGCTGAGTCCAGGGTCATAAATCTAACATAAATCTAACCCCATTGGCCAACCTGCTAGTCTAGATGGCCCAAACCATTGGTCCGAATGTCGAAATCCTAATAATCAATATTCATGGACCCTGGACCTTTAAAATCTCACACCATGAATCCCCTCTGGGGGGGTGGAGCAGAACCTAAAAGACCAAAGCATAGCTTCGTGAAGTGAGCCACAAGAAAGGGGTGAGACAAAAGCCGCAAGATAGAACTTCAAAGATGCACCACGTAACGAGACATGCCAAAGCACCCCACCCCAACTCCATCTCCGCCATCTCTCAATCATCTCGTGGGACACTCTACCTACAACCACATTAACTCTCTTTCATTAATTTTAATACTCTAACCTGTCATATTAATCTATTTTATAATATAATTTATATTTATAATATAGTATAACTGCTACTAAGCTTTATAGGTCCCAAGCTTGTCGCAAAGTATCGCGAGACTCTCTCTACGGCCGTGAACAGGGTTTTGCTACAGAGTTGCTATGTTACTTGATGAAGCTGTTTGCTGAAAGAACATTCTAACCCAGGTTAAGTAGTGATACTGTAATAAGTGAATTAATTCATATTCTGGAGCTAAATCTTCCAGTACCTGAATACTTGGGACTTCCATAATAGAAACAACTACTTAAACAACTACATAATTCTTTATAATGAATTCATAATAAATCCCCCTACATGTTGGTGGAGACACACATTATTACTACTATTATTATTACTACTTATTATTACTTGGAATACCTCTTAGTCCTAGAATAGCTTGTGTCCCTCTCATCAGAACATGACCAAATGACCTTCAACTCAGCTTCCTGTACCAGCTCAAGCCATAAGTGACTCTAACCATTGGTGAGCCATGTGACAGGGTAGGTATAATTGTGAAACCTCACAAATCAGCGTAGGCTAATCACAGCCCCCTTAGCAGAGTTACTGGTGTGCAGCCCACTCACCTGTGTGATGCTGTCTTTCATTGTGGGTGAGCGCTGCTTGCGGGTGGTGGTGGTGGCCATGGTGGTAGTGGTCTCCATGATGGTAGTGGACATGTCAGCCAAGGGGGTGGTAGAAGTGGTGCCGGTGGTCAGGATGGATGGCACATCCCCCACCAGCCGCAGGTTTCCCTCCACCTGCACGTTGGGGTCGCCCTCAGATGCCAGCTTTAGCACCTGGAGCCCATTGTAGTAGAGCCCTGAAATCTGGCCCTGGAATGGCCGACCCCTACCCTGACCTCCGATCTTAAGGACCGCTTGGCTGTTAAAGATGGTTAGCTGTCGACCTAAACAGGAGAGAGGGAGCGAGAGCCAGGGTGAGAAACGAGGCCAGACCCACAACCAATGTGTCAGTGTCAGGCTCACTATGGGCAGCACACAGGCAGGCAGGTCAGCAAATCTCCCTGAGCCAGTTTTAGGAAAGAGGGGCAAGCTAATCAGGTTCAGCACTTTCACACATGCATTCCTGATGCGTGTTCCAGTGATGTCAAAACCCAGTAGCAAAATATATGGGAGTCATCAGTAGTTTTCAGAGCTATCAGATTGTTCCACAGACGGAATACATTAATAGGCACTGAGAAGCATTCTAAAGAGTGGAATCCAAAATTGTCTCCTATGAATTAAAAGTTTTATGACTTTCCTGACCTTGACAAACCTGTATGGGCCAGTGTCATTCACAAGCTGTCAATAATGGGTACAAGAATCTCCTGCTTCCCTGTCCACGATGAGGACTACTCTCCTCTAAAGGCCCACTGCAGGAACTTTTTTCAGGAACCAGGGGTCTCATTCATCAAAGTGTGCATAGCAGCTCCTAACATAACACCTCCTAACAAAACAGCTCCTAAATGTGTGCATACCTGTATGAAACGGTGGTACACACAGACATATTGGCATTTATCACATTTATCACTTGATTTTCCAAAGTTTTGATGTTTTCATGTAACTGTGTCAACAAGGGACGGGCTTGCATGTCACCTCTTTAACCAATCACAGTCTTCATTGTATGACATCACATAAATTAAAACCACTGTTTTCTGTTAAGCGGCAAGGTGCACAGATTCAATTTATTGTACATGTCTTCTTTTAAGAGACATTTCATGAATACTAAACATAGAAATATTCTTACCTGCAAAGGCCGAACAGAGCAATGTAAGGGCACATCTTTATTTCATAGTGGTGGTGATAAGAATAATAATAATAATAATAATCATAATAATAATCATCATCATCATTATCATCATAAACCTGGGTGTTAAAGAGCTTGCTCAAGGGCCCAGGGACATTCTGTTATTCCACCAGGGACGGACTCAAACCATCTTTCAATCACAGGCACTAAAGCTTAGCCTGTTGACACACACACACCACCACCTGTTTCAGGGCTAGGAAGCCTTGACAATGAAAATGGAAAAAGGTGATGACATCGTACAACAAAGACTTTGACTGGTTACAGAAGTGAAACACACGCCCATTTCTTGCTGACTCAGGCATGCGCTAAACTTGAAAAAATCAGGATGACCATTTATGACTTACATATGAGTAACCGTAAAAAATGAATGTCGATAAATCTCAGGCATTCTAAATGTGACTTTTGTTTAAATAACAAAAGTCAATGACCATATATGGTCATATAACGTCTGCATTTTTATATGCTTGTGTTATTGTTTGGAAGCTTTACTAGTGGCCTGTAAAGAAAGAAAAGAAGCCAGCATGGGAGCTGAGGACACGTGCAATTAATTCCATGTCACTTATAATGAGAATGGCAGCAGAGGTGAGGAAGACGTGGGTCCATCTGAAAATGGCCAAAAAAAGGAAGGCAGCCCACAAATGCCACGTCTGTGCCACAGAGGTGGTCCAAGCCACCATGTCAGTGGTGCCTCTGGATGGTAACAGAGCTGGCATCATAATATCCCTAACAGGAGTCATTCCAGATGGTGCCACTGACGGTGCAGCTCCGTCACCCAAGGATGAAGTCAGACTATCAGAATTAGGTAAGACTTTTATGGTTGTGTTTAACTGGCTGCAGCAAGAAATGTGTCGTACGCCGCAGTAAACCAACAAGTGAATATTTATGAAAAAGAGTGCTAAGCATATGTTTAGTGACGGTGAGATTTTTTTTACTTTACATGTACTTTATATGCCTTTGGAATGATTCCTTGTCATGAGCATAACCTGGTGTCAACATAAGTGGCTCATATGATTAATCAGTCTAGGTTGATAATTAAGTGGGAGTCTGTGCGTGTCCTATGTTCCCGTCATTTTGCTTCAAGTTCCTGAACTTGGGTAGGAAAGCACTGTTATCACTAGGTTTTCTAGGCCCTGAAAATTGGTTTCTGTTTGTATATTAGTTAGCTAAAAAGTTACTGTTATAAAGAGAAAGTGACAGATTAATAAATCTCAAATATAAATGGTCTACAGACCATATTATTGATTCTAAACTTATTCATATTTGACCCATGTCAGCAAATTTTTTCTTCAAAAAGTAAAAGAAAAGAAAATGAATATAATAAAGTGCAACTATCAAAAACAATTATTAATTTCTGTAAGATGACGAATTGATTTCAGTGATATGGCAATGATACATTTTCCAATGCATCACAAGATATTGAACATGAATCTGGGTCATTTCTGCACCATGTTGTGCATAATACTTGAAGGATGTTTATTAAAGCAAGACTGGATGAACTAATTACTTTGGACAGGTAGCAACACAATCTTTATGATGAATCAATCCCTATCAGGAGAAACCCATAGAATAGGGGGCTTTTGGAACAGCTCAAGTGCTCTCATGAACTAAACCTACAGACATGAAATGGTGCTTTGTCATTTTTCCCACATATCCCTCTAGTGAGACACACACATATATACAGGTGAGACTGGTGCTTGGGTTTAAAGTGCAGGGTCAGTCATTAATCGCACGCATGCATGCACGCACGCACGCACACACACACACACACACACAGATATTTCAATTTATATCTTTTTGGGGAATGTGCAATCATTTCTATGGGAAAAACCCAAATCCCTACAATGACAACATTAACCCCTACTCAGCCCTAGCCTTAAGCATATGTAATCAAACAAAATACAAGACTCTGGACATCTTTAAAATTGCTCGACTCTTAACCCCCAGCTCCCTGGGTGCTGCAAGAGGCTGTCCTCCAAGGCAAAGCTTGTGCTCATGGAGACAAGGTTGGGGGAGAAAAGAGAATTTCCCCACGGGGATCAATAAAAAGTGTCAATCAATGATCAATGTCCTCAAAACGCAATAAATACCCAACCCGCACACACATACACACAGTCCATGTATTCCTATCATTATGGGGGCACTCCATTCATTCCTATGGGCATAACCCCGATCCCAACTATGACACCCTAACCCCTACCCAGCCCTAACCTTAGCCATGAGTATCCAAACAAAATATGAGACATTTTTTAAGTTTTTTGATTGCAGACGCAGATTTGTACCCACAAGGTAAATAGTAGCAGGTTTTTATCACATTCCCCACACTGTAATAATTACAAGGCCACACACAAACACACACACTTGGATTTAAATAAACCCACCAACTGGTAGCTGATTCTTATTTCACATTCTAGTGTATAGGATGGGATTTCTCACTATTCCAATTTATGATTCCCCCAGTCTGTCAGTCTGTCTGCATATTTTCTTCATAGTTACACAAACCCCTGCATAGAAGCCAAGCTGTCAGCACAGATACACCACCTTCACGTAGCAGAAAACAGCAAAGATAAAGTGCACATATTTTATGATTCTAGTTCATTATTACCACTGGGAGAATTAGTGTACACTGAAATTTTGCAATAAATATTGCTTCTGACCACAGGGTTGTGGAGCATTAAAACCACTGGTGGATCTAGTTGTACAAATGGGTGAATTATACAATTTAGAAAAAACTCAGGCAGCAGAGGGACGCCTATCAAGCAGGCTACTTTCACTTTCACTCTGTGCCGGCATTTTAGCTCATTTGTTTGAAGGTGAAGGTATTATGAGCTGTCATTGTGATGGATTTAGGTTTGTTAGAATAACGAGGCCCCTAACACTGCAAAATCAGTTCATTAAAAGTTCTGATGGGAACCAATGCACAAAAATGGATTACAGGAGAAAAGAAATGTCCCCAGTGTTGCACAACTATATCCGAATGCCCTCCAAACAAGTGAGGGAATGATCAGAGATTTCAGATGGTTCCCTCCTGCAATGATTCCCGACAATGCCAATGAAGCTGTTGGGCATGAGGCCAAATAAACAGCGACATGCTCCTTGATAGGACCCCACTTTCCGCCATGGCTCATAATCAGGAGGCTTAACGCCACAGAGCCAGGTGAGTGGCACCGGGGCCACTGGGTCCTCATGCAAGCTTTACTAGGCCAATTTCAGGGCCAGCACCGGCAGATCAGTCTGCTGATTCTCCTGGGCTTTTTCCATGATCGGCATTCAATGGTTTCCAGCGTGAGCTGGCGATGGAGTGACAGCAGGGAAGCTCATTAAAAAACCACTCAGTCCAAGATGGACTCTGATAATTAACTTCAGGTTGCCCCTGGGGGGACTGACGGCCCTCTCGCTCTCGGTTAGAGGGCAGATCCTTGCCCGCCCCCCAGGCTGCTGGGCAAAGAGGAGGAGCTCAAAGCCACCGACAGACTCCAGAATGAGCATGTCTGTCTGAAAATGTGTGAAGGGTATGGGCAGGTTGGCAGAGCACAGTCAATGAAGGGACCAGACAGAGAGAGAGAGAGAAATTTTGAATTTATAAGCCCACTTTATTGGGACAGTTTCAAGTTTCCCAGAAAAAAAGCAGACAAAATCGTGCAGAGCACAGTCAATGAAGGGACCAGACAGAGAGAGAGAGAGAAATTTTGAATTTATAAGCCCACTTTGTTGGGATAGTTTCAAGTTTTCCAGAAAAAAAACAGACAAAATTGTGCAAACTGCCAACTTGTAGCACAAGAAAAGAAGGGGAAAAAATCCAAGAAAGGTAAAAGCAGTTAAAAGGACAGCCATGATTCACCATTGTCATTGACATTGCATAATCTATATTAGTCTCCTAGATCACAACAAACACTGGTGAACGACGCACCAGCTGCAATAGCCGTGTTCCACCCTAAGATATGCAGCTACTAGTCCTTTCAGCACTGCACCCTGGCTTAATTTCTGGTTATTTCTGGGTTTCCAAATGGCAAACTTAGCAGTGCCAAACAAAGTGTATTATAGTCAGCACAACTTTGAGTCGAACTGCATATCTGTCTCCAAAAATAAATTGCTGAAAGGAAAACCTTTCACCTAATAAAGAAATCCAATGGATTAACAATGAGAATAAACCACCTAGCCTGCGGCATTCCACAAGGAGGTAAAAAACTGATTCTATGACAAAATGGGCATCTCACCCCTACATGAGGATTGAGGTGGACCAGATGTCTGCTCATAGCTTTCGAAGCCATGTATAACCCTTCGTTGGAGTTCAGCTGTCTGCGTATCAATCGGATGCTTAAACAGGAACCTTCAGCAGCCTTTGGCAGAAAAGTCAGTACCAAAAAACACAGTCCATCTCTTTAGGGAACTTCAGCCAAAGCTTGTACCCTTGACACTTTCATGCAGGTGATCCACAATAATTTTTTTCCCTATGAGCTCAAACTTGCCCAGTTTGGGGGTATCAAAGAATAAAAGATTCCTCTCATCCTACTGCCAATAACCCACAGTGGCACTAACGGTCAAAGAAGGGAACTCGCGCTCCCATCAATGCCATCAATGACAGCTGTCTGACTCAGGAGGGCCTGATGTTCTGTCTTCAGAATGCCAAATACTTCTGCCACTACCTGATTCTGTAGACAAACTGAGAAAACAGCTTGTTTACCTGGTTAAGTCTCTCCATTTTGTAAAAGATGACAGTTTTGTGCACTCTGAAGATTTGTGCAGAGTGGCTGAGAACAGCCGTTATGCTGGTAAACAGGAATTGAAATAGAGAAGTTCTTTCAGTAGCTATTCCTGCGTTCGTTTATTGCTTTCCAAGTCGCAGCTCGCACAAAAACGTAAACGTCACTTCCCGTCAGAAACACGCCCCTTTTGCGAGTTTGAAGTCGAACAGAATTTGCCCGTGTGACGTAATTTCAAGATGGTGGTCAATCTGATCAAACGCTTTCTCTTAATCAAGAGAGACTAAACCCACACTCACAGCAGAAACATGAAGTCGAGGATATTGTGCACGATAAAGACTCTCCATAAATAATCTGTCAGAAATTGAACATGACTGATTCCTGGGTACTATAAGGAGTCCCAGACAATATTGTCACAAAGATTTGAAACTACTGTATTACCCTAATACAGCCCAAGCGTAACAACTTTTAAACTGTTCATAAGAAGTTTACAATACAGTAGTCCCTCGCCACTTCGCGGTTCAACTTTCGCTGCTTTACTCTATCGCGTTTTTTTTCCCAGTACAGTACTGTGCTCATTAAAGTATATAGAGTACTGTATATTCATTAAAAAGTTGATCGAGACAATGAAAATGATACTGTCTCTCGTACAGTAGAGAATGCGTTCAGCTTGTCAAATTCACATAAATCTTCGGTCGCTAGCAGTGTGACTGAAGTGCTGTACTGTATGTTTGTAAGTTTTCTCCCCAACAAACCCAACAATGTTGACGAAACGTTTTGCACCGTCAAAGGCACCTGTGTTATCACAGAAAAGGCAAAAGAAAAGTGTATGAAGTGTGTAGTGAGGGGTTTTACAGCACATCTATAATAATTGTAAAAAATAAAGCTGACTACTTCGCGGATTTCGCCTATTGCGGGTTATTTTTAGAACGTAACTCTCACGATTAACGAGGGACGACTGTACACTGCTCATATTCGTGTTTGTCACAATACATCTGCCCTCAGCCGGTTTGGTGGAATATCACTGCTGTATGCGTGAAGTGACAGCAGCCCTCTGTGCCCACGGCCAAATGTAGTATGATCACAAGATTCCCCACACGCAACCGTCTGGGGACCACAACTACGAAGTGTGCTACACTACAAGAGAGGGAACATTTTTCATATTTTATGATTCTTCATTGCAAAAAAAATGTAAACAGTTACAGTTCAGGGTTAAGAGTCGTGCAACAATAACAATAAGTGTGATAGCCTAAAACATTGTGAAAAAGCATGAAAAACCTTTAAAATGACAATCTTAATTCCTTAATTTCCTGTTTTTTAAACAGAAGTAAAAGAGCTTACTGCAAAAAAGGTGACATATAATAAGGTTGTGACTTATATAATGCCTTCCACTCTAGCAAACACATTTATCTAAATTAAAAACATTTTGCTAAGGTGTACCAACTCTCATCTGCAACCGCTTTCTTTTTAAAGTCTTCATACAATGCAGAAATCAAATTCAAGGCCAAACCCATTTGTCCCTTAGATTCTGGGAAGAGACCCATCTGCACTCATCTGTGTCCGGCAATACTGTCATCAGTGGAAAGGGAACTTCCTTATTGGGTTCGATTAGCCCTTCACCATGGTTCTTTAACTTTTCACTTTGCTCTGCTGTGAGTGCTGGCCGCCAGCCATTAAAAAGCTGACTCCCTGCTGTATGAGCAGGAAACATAGTCCAAGACCAAGTCTCTCTGAATGAGTAAGCTTGGGACTAGATAAATCAAGCAGCTTGCGCACGGTTACAATCCCAGCAGAGCACAAAGCTCTAGTTAAAACAGAAGCCTTACTAGTAATGTCCATAGAGCTCCATTGACGAGTGATTCTTCAAAAAGCCAATGTCTTCCTCAGTACAGTAAAATGGTTCAATATTTTATTAAAAACATTGTGATAAAATAAGTTAATTAGATACAGAGCCATATCCAATCCAAAACTGCCCACAGCATTCTAAATTGTCCAGGGCAATGTTCTCCACATGAAGTCCTCTGGACCAGCGAGGAGTCTCTCTAAAAGCAGCTGTCCTGCTGGACCCCGCCCACATTCCTCTCTCACTAAATGTAAAAAACTCTGTGGCATCCAGTTTAACTTGTCCAAGAAGAAATACACTAAAATTGCTTGGATTTTTTTTTGGTGGGGGATCAATACAAGCCAGTTTATGCCACAGAGATGATGCCATAAGATTGTTCACTATAAAGGTTTATATGACATCTTGGGGACTAACCATTTCCATTTATTCAAGTGGCCTTTATATTTTCAACAATGCCTTCCAAAATTTTTGTGGGGTGTTAAAGTACCCTGAAAATACTCCTAGATAGGTAAAACCTCCCTTCATCCATATCAAGCCGTCTGGTAGTGCTGACCCTCCACCTAATTCCCAGCCTAAATGGTTTCTCTCTTTCCCCTGTTAATTCTGGCAGATGATAAAGTCCCGTATTCCCCAATAGTTTTTAGTAGTGCGTCTACTAAACCACTCTGACCACTAACCATTGCGGTTATGTCATCAGATTATGCTGACACATGGAAAGGGGATTTGCAGTTAGGTACTGACAACCCCAAGAGATTCATCCTCAGCTGATGCATGCTCTGGCTGTTGAGCCCCTGCTACTGCATTGCAAACAATGCACAGCCCTGTAAGCACAAACCACCATTGACTTTTAGTAGACTTGCAAATCTCAGAAGGTTCTGACACAATAACCCCTCCAGTTCTACAAAAGCCCCTTGGCACATTAAAATCTTTATATTGTGAATAAATTGTGAATAGTGAGGGAGTAAATGGTCAACCTGAACCTCTTTCACACACGGGAGGAAATTAACTGGTATCTTCAGCTGTGTAGAGTGCTGTGGTGTTTTCTGGTTGTAAACTCTCAGATGTGTTTGCATTGTTATCTGACATGGTCTCCTAGACTTCCTGAACCTGCTTATCATCAATACCCATACCAAACTCTGCTTAAACTGCCTTATTCACGGAGCTCCCCACTGTACCAGACTCAACTGGAGTTCCCATTGACACTGCAGATTCCCAATAAACTCATCATTTATAATGGAAGGAACATTTACCAAGGGGCGTGGGGGTGGCAGAAAGAAAGTGACTAACAAAGAGGATAGTAATCTTTGGTAGAAAAGGCTGTTTGCACATCCTGACTGACTGGCAGAGAGGCTTTGTCCTGAGGGCTGTACCTCTCAATAGCCTTTCCACATTGAGTCTGCAAGTCGGCATTATTCATTGCTGAGACCTGGATATGTCATTCAAGTTGATCTATCTTGCCAGTCATGCAAATAAAGTTAGGGAAATAAAGAAATAATCCTAAAATAGTGTTTATCTGGTCTGTGCTTATATATAATTGTAAGAGCAACACTGATAGTGGGGTGAATTGAATGAAGCCGTGCTTGAGACCATGAGCAGACCATGAGCAAGCCTTATTGGCATGGTGGGTGGTGAAGGCGCATCACACAGCTCCTGAGAGGAATCTGAAGAGCTGTGTCTTACCAGCACAGCGCCTCAAACCCATAAGAGACCTGAAAAACCTGAAAAGACTCTTATTTTTACCACTACCGTCATTCATTATTGGTGGCATGCAGTGTTTCTGAGGTATTAATAGCCTTTCCAGTCCTGTAAGTTAGGAGTGTGATGAGGGTCAGCACAAAAAATAGAATTTAACTGCAATGAATTTTAAGAGTAAGTGAGTGAAGCAGTGCAAATTTACAGATGCAGAAAATGACAGAGAGAATGCAAGATTGGAAAGAGGGAAGCAGACAGAGGTTTGGGAAAGGCAGTCACACAAAGCATAGAGAAAGAGAAAATGGGGAGACTGAATGGAACAAAGGCGGAGAGCGAGCCTGACAAATGATCAATATTACTGAGAGGCGCTGGCTTGAGGAATGTGATAAAATAAGTGTAATACTTCCCATTTCTGTGATTTACCTCTTTTTATTAGTCTCCATGGCATGGCAAACTAATCTGGTCGTGATCACCAATATTCTCAGTTGCACAAAACACTGTGTGGGTGATAAGATGCCTGTACCAGGAAATTGTGCAGTAGAAAATAGATAATAAATATCTGTTTTTTTGCTTTGGCTGTAGTGGCTGCCAGCCTTTGTGAAGCACTGTTCTGTGTATCTGAGAGCTCAGCTTTCTCCCAGACCTACAGAAGGACAAGCGGGTGGTAATTATTTTAGAAGTGAGCAGGCCTGCCAGTAGACTGGGCAGCCCACGGCAAGGGGCTGTGCCCAGCAGATGGTACGCAGACTGCTCAGCTAATGGGCGTGTACACTTCTTGGGCTGGGGCCACCGAGAGCTCTGATTGGGCCAAGGATGCCGCTAGTATCCCCTAGGTCCCTGTGCAAGCACACAAACAAATGCATGCACAGCGGTGACCTGAATATGTCTGTAAGAATCATGGCATTCTAAGAACGGGGAGGCTCTTCAGACTTCTCCAGATAAAGTGGCAACCTAGGAAAAAAAGGCAGTAATTCAAGAAAAAACTCTTGGAAATTTCATTTCACCCGAATAGCAATGAAGTACTGATGATAAAATGTGGCTGTAATTCAGATTCTACTGTATCTAAGTATCTACTGTTATAATCATTTTGGAATAAATGGTTCTTTACACAGTTGGTTTGAGAGTCAGAGGCCTGATTTGAGCCTCTGAGACATCCTTGGACTATATTAATCAGGAGTTTTTTTGGAGGATTAAATGGATTGGACAGCATGTAGATACTCCTGTTGGCTGCCTTGACTGGGCATGAATAACAGATACTTTCATGTTAAAGGGTTTCAGTTGCACGTGGTTCTCAGCTCTCTGTTTGGCCCACATGAACTATTCTAAGTGGCAAATTGTTATCTCCTTCACACAAGGCGCTCTTTTGTAATTACTGTAAGTGCTCTACTTATCAGAGAAGTACGCGATTTTGTGCCAGTGGAAATTAATTTATTGTGACAATAGAGGGGAGGGATAGAATTCACCATAAATTAACAGCAAAAATACAGAAGACTGGAAAGGTGGCCTAGAATGCAACCAAGGGGAAAGATGGTGCATCAACTCCTCAGCAGGCGATGGGAAGGTTAATAATGGACCACTTCACAGGAGTATGGTGGTGAGTTTGTTGGATTTTTGTTGGAGAGAAGACTTAAACATTAGTCTTATACAAAAGGCTGACAGTGGGTAGACTTAATGCTCAGTCTTTGGTTGTTTCTTTGATGTTTAGTGATATTGCTGCAAGAAAATGGGAACCATTGAAATCTAGCTGAAGTAACATGAGAAATTTGGAAATACTACATTATCCTTGAACTTTTGTGACAGAGTGTGGGCTGAAGCTGTGTCCAAATAAGGGATCCCTTTGCTCATTGCTGTGTTCAGAGGCCATTTCATACATTTCTTGAGTCTCAGGAATCCTCTCTAAGCCTTAACACCATAGGAACTGACATGAGTTCATGTTGTATTGGGGCAAATGTAGTCTATTTGAAATGGTTACTTTGTAACTTCAGATATAAAAATCAAAGAGACATGACTAGACCTAAAATCAAAGCTAACCACTGTACTGCACCATTAATTGCAGTAACTTGCATAACTGAAATTCATATCTTCTGTAGAAAGTTGAACAAGTACAAAAAATGCATCTTTGTGTTTTGGTATATTTTGTGGATATTGCAATAACTACGTGGTGGATTAGGTCAAATAAAAATATGCATGTCCCTACCACGCATAGCCAATTTGACATGATTTCATGGAGTGTAACAGGTTAAATGATGAACCTTGACACTCCTGCGTGCCATATCTTTCCAAAACCTACCCAAAATGGCTATGACACTGGTGTGTGGTACTCCGAATAAACAGCGCATTGTATAAATTTTTTTAGAGAAAATGAAATGCAAAATGGGTGGCAACACAGACAAAGTTCCTCTGTTTTAATTCTAAAATCTATGGTTCCAAGAAAGATAAACCAAGCCTGGGCAGCTGTCTCTCAAACAAGATTATGATGATTTCCATCCATCCATCCATTGTCTCCCGCTTATCCGGAGTCGGGTCGCGGGGACATCCAGACTCCCTCTCCCCGGCCACTTCGTCTAGCTCTTCTGGGGGGATCCCGAGGCGTTCCCAGGCCAGCCGAGAGACATAGTCTCTCCGGCGTGTCCTGGGTCTTCCCCAGGGCTTCCTCCCAGTGGGACATGCCCGGAACACCCCACCAGGGAGGCGTCCAGGAGGCATCCTGACCGGATGCCTGAGCCACCTCATCTGACTCCTCTCAATGCGGAGGAGCAGTGGCTCTACTCTGAGTCCCCCCGAATGACCGAGCTTCTCACCCTATCCCTAAGGGAGAGCCAAGCCACCCTACGGAGGAAACTCATTTCGGCCACTTGTATTCACGATCTCGTTCTTTCGGTCACTACCCACAGCTCATGACCATAGGTGAGGGTAGGAACGTAGATCGACTAGTAAATCGAGAGCTTTGCCTTTTGGCTGACGCCGCACCGATCCGCCTGTCGATCTCCCGCCCCATCCTTCCCTCACTCGTGAACAAGACCCTGAGGTACTTAAACTCCTCCACTTGGGGGAGGACCACCCCCTCGACCCGGAGAGAGCACTCCGCCCTTTTCCGGCTGAGGACCATGGTCTCAGATTTGGAGGTGCTGATTTTCATCCCAACCGCTTCACACTCGGCTGCGAACTGCTCCAGTGAGAAGAAGCCAGCAGAACCACATCATCTGCAAAAATCAGAGACCCAATCCTGAGGCCACCAAACTGGACACCCTCAACACCCTGGCTGCACCTAGAAATTCTGTTCATCAAAGTTATGAACAGATTCGGTGACAAAGGGCAGCCCTGGCGGAGTCCAACCCTCACCGGAAACAAGTCCTACTTAACCTGCGTGAAGTTGGCCCCCCATATGTCTCAGATTTCAATCAAACTGGTCTCAATCGTATGTTCCGCGATAGTGCTGGAGTGTGCGGTTAAAAATCTTGTTTGTGCTGTTTTAGTTTCTGAGATATAAATGTTGTTTACATGGTGACGTCATCAGCGTGAAGTTGGCCGCCCATTTGCGTCGGATTTCTTTTTTTTTTTTTCTTTCTTTCTTTCTTTTTTCTCTTTTTTCTTTTTCCTTTTTCTTTTCTTTTTTTGATCAATTTTTTAATGCAAATAAACAATCATGATATGTAAGGTTGATGAGAGAGGCGACAGGGGGAGGAGGAGAGAAGAAGACAGAATCGAGAAAAGAAAGAAAAAGGAAAAGGAAAGATAGAGTGGGTGGTGTAGCAGATACTGAACTAGCAGCTCAGCAGCTACAGCGGGATCTTGATTTAATTAGTGACTGGGCTGA
>JAODKN010000002.1:16196490-16207110 GCA_026774425.1 Petrocephalus zakoni
GTTCTCCCCAAGCGAGCTTGATGGGCCGAATGGCCTCCTCTCGTTTGTATAGTTCTTATGTTCTTATGTTCTTAAATCTAACTGTAAACAGAATCTAAGGATTTAGTCACTGCTTTCCCATATTCTATCTTGCTTGTTGATTTTATTCTGTTGTTTGACGTTATGTGTAATGTCTGTCATGTGTTAGTTGTAGTGTTTGGAATAAATGCATGTATTTTTCACATCGTAAATCTCAGTCTCAGTGATTGTGCACAATAATTCCCTGCTTTGGTGCAAAGAAACAGCTACTAAGCTTTTAAGTCCCAAGCTCATCTTAAACTACTGCAAGACTCCCTCCTTGGCCATGAGCAGACTTTTATTACAGTTACTACGTTACCTGGTGAAGCAGTTCACGGGACGAACATTCTAACCCAGGTTAAGTAGTGATACTGTAATTAATGAGTTTCATTCATATACTGGCGCTAAATCTTCCAGTAACTGACTAATTGGGACGTCCATAGTAGAGTATGGTGGAGGAACAAACTACTTGAGCATATTAATTAATTCATATAATAATTTCCCTACAAATTGGTGGAAACAAATTATTTTCCTACAAAATCAAAATCAAATACACAAAGAAAAACTACACTTACTGAATAGAAGTGGTGAATGGGACAGTGGATAGATTTTGTGGTTTTCTCCTGGCCTCCTGGGGTAAAAACAACTAGATGAACGACCCTACAACTATGTATAGTATTACAACAGAATTAAGATTTAATCAGCAGGCTTTGCTTCTCAGCCTGATAGAAATGCGCTGTATCCTTTTTATTAGTTATGCTGACTTTTAACAAACATATTGGAATGAGGCGTGAGGTTTTGTCTTGTAAAACACTGACAACACGTGTGCAAAAAATGACCATATGTTGAGAATGTTCTGGTGCCAGGCCGGTACGGTTCAGTACCATATTCAGCCATCTGAACCACAATGTTCATAATGTTCTGGTGCCAGGCCGGTACAGCTCAGTACCATATTCGGCCATCTGAACACGATGTTGATAATGTTCTGGTGCCAGGCCAGTACGGCATTTTCCCTGTTTCTTACACTGGCATAGCATCCTTCATCTTCCCTTACCCATGTCATATTTTACAGTCTGTGTTCTTATCATTTGCTTACACTGTTTTTGTCTATAACACATTTCATGGATGTGAATGGACTTTTATTGCCTCTGCAGAGCTATTTTTCTGACCCATTCACATGTTAATATCAGGAGGCTCGAAACAGACTGTGAAATCAATGTTGTTCATTTTTAGTTACCTGAAGCAACCTTTTGCTATCCTTCTGGGCAGCTTGAAGTTGATCTTGGTAAATGATGTAACCACAACCATGCAATATGCAACTCAAATCCTCAAAGGTGTCCTAAGAATTAGATGTTTGCTACCTGACGCTAAGGTGTCCTCCTAAAATTAGCCCTGATTCTGGAGCCTCCGTTACTGTTGGTTTAATGTGCATTGGGCACCTATGTCTGCAGAATGAAGCCTATGTAAAATGTTAAATGAAGAGCCTCTTTCATTTACCAAAGTTAAAATCTCTTTGTTAATTCTGGGCCGTTTCCCAAATGCTCTACTTAATACCTGCTAAGATGAATGAGTGAAAATAAAGAGAGAAGAACTGAAACAGATACAGAGCTATAAAAGAGAATTATAGGGTATTCGACTGGTTTCCAACTATAGATCCAAGGGAAGAGAAAGAAGTGTGAGACAGTAGCTGGGGGGGGAGGCGTGAGACATGAGAGGGAACAGATACTGAGAAGAAGGGAGGCAGAGAGAGGGGGAGACAGAGAGAGGGAGGCACTGAGAGAGAGGGAGAGACACAGAGAGAGAGAAACACTACAGACACTGAAACAAAAACACTAACTAATACCATCGAAATACACTAGGATAAACATAACCAAATATATTAAACAATATCAGAAAACAGGAAACAAGCAGGGCAACCCTATAAAATACAAAACAACAAAAAATACAAAGTAACAGGTAAGGCCAGCCTCAAACCCACAATGCAAGGAATAACCAAGTCACATGCTCAGCCCACTGAGCTATGCAGTAGTCTGGGGAGCAAGGGTAGCACACTAGGGGCAAGGAACACGGGGAAGGGAAAATCAGGATGGCCAGCAACAGCAGCTGGGCAAAAGGGGAAGGACACAAAGGACAGGGTCGGACGGGCACCCTCTCTCAGCACTAGCCTCCACTGCAAATCAGCTGTACACTTCTCTATGGGAGATTTGTACAGGAACCTCCAACAGCCCAAGGGGGTAGTCCCCAGCTCTAAAAAAATGGTCCATTTGGAAGCCACTAACCATGCCAGAGAGCCTGCATGCAGAACTTTCATGCTAACTTTGTACAGAGCCTTCTTCGAAGCATCCGCAATGTCCCCCAACTGAGGCACTTTGAAGGAGAGCAAGCTGCCAGCATTCTCCACATGATCTTCCACCGCCGGCAGAACATGCAATAGAGGTAAACCCCCTCTCTGATCCCCGTCCCCACCCACTGCAGTCCCACAGAAATAGAGTCGAGAAACGCTTGAACAAGACGCTCAGAACGGATCCTTATCTCAGCACACAAGACAGGTATAGAGTTCCAGGCTCCACCTTCTTTCAAATGCCCCAGTTTTGTAATTCCTCAGAAAAAAATGGACATCAGAGTTCTAGCTTGAAGCAGAGGATTGCAATGCAAAGGCTCCTCCTCCACACTGAGCCACGGCTGAGAGCTAGGCCTAATAGTCTTCAGCACAGAAGACAATACGTTTAGAACAGATTGGTAAAACGAGGAAGTTGCAGACACATCCATTTGGGATAAATCCAGCACAAATAGTTGCCTGTCATATCCCAGACCTTCTACTTGCCTCAGCAACAGAAACACCGTGTCAGCCAGAGCAACCAGTCAGCATACAGAAACCTCAGAACTGTTTTTAGCCAGAAAGCAGCAACGCGGCTAGCCAGGTCAACCAGTCCCTGACCAACTTCACGTACTGGCAAAAAGAACACAGAAGCACGAGTCCAATGCTGGCCAGACCAGGAGAAGTCAACAAGTATCTTCTGGATCTCTTTAAGCAGTGTAGGTGGTGGCTCCATAACCAATAATTTATGCCACAGCCTGGATGCAATCAGGTTATTAGCCACCAGTACCCTTCCCCTGTAGGACAATTGAGGTAAGATCCAATTCCAGCGACTCAACCTGGCACACACATCCTCCAGCAGCCTCTCCCAATTCTTACTGAGGAAGGCCGCCGGCCCAAAGTACACGCCCAAATACTTAAAACCCAACCTGGTCCACTGCAATATCTAAGCAGTATCCGGCCCCACCACTGGCCACACACAAAACATTCATATTTACCCCAATTTACATGAGCTGAAGATGTCCTCTCATACAGCTCCAGACTATGAGTGAGAGCCTGCACATCCCCGTCCCCCCGAACAAACACAGAGACATCATCCGCATATGCAGACAAAACAATATGAGGAAGACCACACAACCCCTGCAGCCTGGCCCTCAGTCGACACAAGAAGGGCTCAATGGCCAAGCTGTACAGCTGCCCAGACAATGTACAGCCCTGCCTGATGTTTGTTTGAGTCTGGCTTTCTTGCCGAAACTGAGAAAGAAGGAGCTTGCGGCATCCATGTCACTAATACGTGACATCCTAGCACGGACTCGAGCCCCCTTTGCCTGTTCATGCCTTCCTCTTCCACCCCAATGCATTTACAGGCTCAACGACCACAGCAACCAAGTCCTCCTCAAACAGAGCAATTTCTCTTTCCAAATCCTGAAATACACAATTAACCACCACCCTATTCTGAGCAGCATACCGCTGACAAAAAACTTTAACCTGAACATTGCCCACCTCCCACCAGGATGCCAAATCCCCTTTTCTGACCTCCACCTCTCCCAGAAAACAGCAAATGCTGCACAAAAACTCACATCGTGTAATAGCCCAGTGTTGAATCACCAGTAGGAATTCAACAGGAACAAGTCGATTGACACCATGTGGTGATCAGAGAGGGCGCCTGGGGTTATTCACGCCCCCAAAACCGCATTCCATGTGACACCTCCCAGTGCCACACGTCCACCAAGCCCCAATCCCGCACTTGCCGCTGAAGTGCCACCCCAGACTCCAGGTGAGGCTCATCCCCAGTCCGGTCCAGCGTGAAGTCAATAGTGCAGTTCCAGTCACCCCCAACTACAATAAAAACATCACGCCCATACGGTCGTATGGCAGCATCCAACTGCCCAAGCAAGCCGCTTGTGCCCAACATTGCCACACTCAAAACACCGCAAACTACCAGTACTGGCATACAACATAAGACCTATCCTATCCAGATCACAAACCACCCAAAACTAAGCATCCAACGTGGGGTCATTTGAAACCATGAGCACCTGACGCCTGAAAGACCTCACATGTTTTAAAACCGGAGACTTACAGTTCAATGGAACTTCTCAAAAATCCCTGACAAGCCTTCCATGCTGGGAAAGCTCCTGTGCAATATCTGCATCAGGAACAAATGGCGGCACATTTGAAACCGTAACCCTCACAGCCGGCGAGACCAGCGGCACAACCGCAACATAACCTCCCCACACCGTGAGCCCACTTTCAATCAAATGCTCGACTAAAGACGTAGCCCTTAAAAATACCACCACTGCCTTATTCATTCTCGACGCCAGCATAATACTATCGTACCCAACCTGCTCCCCCACACCCAACACGACGTCCTCTATGGTCACCTCAGAACCAGCCTCACATCTGACTCCATGCCACAGTGAAAAAACAGAAAAAAAAACAAAAACAAATCCACATAAAAAACTCACCAAGTGCTAAAACAGAACACAGAACTCCCGCAAAAACTACAAGTGGCCGCTCCTCACTCTCACACGCTCCGCCCACTCCCAGCATCCACTCTGACAGAGAGCAAGGGAGAGAGAGAGGGAGGCAGAGAGAGGGAGAGAGAGAGGGAGCGACGGGGAGAGAGAGGGAGGCAGAGAGAGAAAGAGAGAGAGAGGGGGGCACAGAGAGAGGGAGGCAGTGAGAGAGAGGGAGATAGAGGGAGGCAGAGAGTAAGAGGGAGGTAGAGAGAAAGGGACAGAGAGAGGCAGAGAGAGGGAGAGAAATGGGAGGGGCAGTGGCCCTGTGCAGCACTCCTGCGGCTCCCTGCTGAGTCACTTTTTCCTGCTCTATTGGTGACATTTTTCTAGAAGGTCTTTAAGTAAAAAATGTTTTATTATAATAGATTACTGCTTGAGGATGCATGTTTTTAATGAGAAATGTGCATTTATGTGTTCAACTGTGCATTTTAACATTTGGTGCTGGCAGTGAAGAGCCAAAGTAGAAATTGAATTTATTGTTCTGCATGACAATATAGTAGATCAAGGCCATGTGAAGTAAACCACATTAGTCTGGGGTCCCACAATGATCCATCAAACAGGTGGAGACAGAAGATAATGAAATTAATCAGATATTTCTTACCAGCTAGCACCCTATTGTAATTGATGACAACTTTGTCTAAATGTGACTATAAAACCAAGATGGAGCCCATTACAAATCATGATTGAACTATACCACTTCTCAGCCTGTAAAATGAGTGACACGAACACCAAAAGCAGGTCCAAAAAGGACATTATCTGTCTCAAGTGCATCTCACTGTCCTGTCTGTCAGCATGAAAAAGCTGTCATTCCATTCTCAAGGCAATTTAGAATCTCTGTCTGAAGAGGTCACTGGTACTGTACGGTACATGCCACTTGTGAAAGAGTAGAGATCAGTGTACTAGGAGAGTCTTAGTGCTGCAGTCAGTATTATTTGTTCTCTCATTTCTATATGAATGTTAATGGGAAACAAGCAAGAATTCAAATTAAATATAATACTCAGATTGAGTGTCTTGCTCTGTCAATATATTAGTGCCACAATTTGAAAGACACCATGATGACAGTCAAGAAGAAAATTGTAGAACAAGGGAATTTCATTTCGTTTAGTGAAATGATGAGGTCATTCCAATCAACTGAGTTTCCACAAGCAGGAAAAGTATAAGTCTGAATCCTGATGTGGAGCAATGAATGTAACATACAAACTCTGCCATTTCAGGTGCTCTGCTATGGGACAAGATTTCCACACACATGCATCTTCAGCTTCAAGCTGCAAAGTTGTTACACTGCCAATCACCAGAGTCCATACTCAATAGAGCAGAGGTGACACATCTGAAAAGACATGTAAAATAATGGAAATGAAAGGCGTTCTAGGAAGATGTTTCACAGAGCAGGATAAATTATGGAAAAGGAACATTCCTTTAAATTGCCGACAAATTTATGAGTTATTTTTGTGTCCACCTCCTGATATCATGCTTACAGCAGCTCTTACTATGGTGGAAACTAAATATTCCTCTATAAACTCACCACCACAGGCCACAGTATTGATTACATATCAGTCCACCTAACAGTATATGTTCTAAATGTACATTAAAAGAGATTTTGATCCCATAATAATTATATATAATATTGATTCATATAACATATTCGTACTCATCTAAAATAGCTTCAATGCCTTACAATGTCAGTGTTTATTGAATCACGATGTGAAGTAATTCATTTCTTATGCTTTGTCTCCGTGACATGTTGACTGACTCCATTTCTAAACTCCATTCCGGAAATTACACCTTGCCTGACCCTGTTTTCCACTAGCCTACCTGAATATTGATGTGAATATCTATCATCTATATAAGCACTTCCTTTTTTCCCAGAACCCTTGTGAGTTTGCATGTGCTTTGTTTGACAAAACAAGCTGGGTACTGGGTTTTCCCTGGTGCTCTGTGCACTTCCTGGATTTGAGCATTTGTCTGATTCGGACTGGGTTGGTGATTCTGTACTTGGCTTCCTTGTTTCTTTCATCTCTGAATGGATACTTCTGATAATTCCAGTTCGCCAACTCCTTGCTTCCTGTATGTATAAGCATTGCAGTTCCTGGTGAGTATATACCAATGTACTTCACCTGGGAGGTTATTTCACCTATCCAAGTGGTAACTAGAGACTGATAGAGAAGCTTTTGAATTCCTGTACATGCGATGGGGGTAGGGATTTGGATTGCCAGCACTTTCTGTGGGCTCCTAATGAGAGGCCACCTTTCTGGTGCCTGCCTCAGACCATATGGCTACCTCTCTGGCTCCTATTATCCTTTTTGGCTTCGCTTTACAGTATGTGGAGCTGCAGCAAGTGCTCTTGCCAGTGGACAGATGGCAGCTTACTTACGAGTTGTGACCCAAGAGGTCTGCAGTATTGGCAGCGAGGTCTAACCCAAAATTTGAATCAGACAGCTACAGTCAGCTGAAGGATGTTTTAAGTACGAGTGAAGTAACAGCTCACGTCTTAAAGTAGTTACTAAGTGCAACATCAGTTTGACTCCTAATGAACAAGTAATAAACCACCTTCTGAGCACATTTAAATTGGAATGAAGGGTGAAAAAAGAAAAAGGCATAAATTATAACTGCAACCCGTTCCTTTCTGTAATGAGGACACCAAACATCTAACCCAGAATTGCCTTTGAAATAAGGCTACATTCATTTGTGACAGAAGCAGTGGAATTCAACCTGGAGCTATCGAGCAGCAGAAACACTGCCTAATGGCTCATACATTAACTTCCCTGCAGGTATGGTCCAAAAGTATCAATTATGTATTGCAGGCACCAGAACTTTAGAGAATGTCTTCCTCTCAGAACCTGCAGGCAGTAGATGATGACCAAGAATGTGCATGATGGGGAAAGAGAGAAACTCTGTCAGCAGAAATTAGAGTTGGCAGCGGTATTGACACACAATGGTGTTGGTTAGCCAGAAGAAATATAGTTTTATGGTTTGGTCCAACTGCAGGGTTGGCAAAGTTATGCACAGGCACACAAGGACTCTCTATATCTCAGTCTCATGCTGAGGCATACATACATACTCTCTCCCCCATGAGTCTGATGGGATAGTACCTTTAGCTCACTGTACCCCTTCTATCGATCAGCAGCTTTTTGCGGGGCTGGAAGCCACTAATGATGCGAATGTGTGCAATATAAATAAGAGACAGCTAACTGGATCTCTACATATGGCGGGGTGAGCAGTACCTGGAGAGTTTTCACTGTAAATGGCACACAGTGGCTTCAGTAACATTACAGATTAAGAGCAATAAGCTACAAAACAATCACTCGAAAGTGCTATGTAAAATATTCTCTGTGTAAATTTGAATGCCCCAGTCTGTGCCCACATCAGATCAGTACTCAGCTGTGTTTACAGGACATTCTCTCTCTTTCTCTCTTCCACCATGTGCTCTTTGAGCATTTCAGTGACCCCATCTTCATCCAGTCCCCCCTGGACCTATCCCAGGCCCAGGTCCTACCTGATGGGAAGCGCTCGATGACGGGCTGGTTGTCCACCTGGAGGGTTGCATTTCCCCCGCTGCGAGTGAAGCGCACCACATGGTATCTGCTGTCGCTCACCATAATCGCGCTCTCATCTATGGTGATGTCGTCCGTTCCTACATTGAAGATCACACCAATTTTCCCATTTTCCTGCAAAGCACATGGAAGATCAGGGACAGTGAGACTGCTGGTCCGGCTTTCCCCCCACCCTGTCCCATTCCATGCCCTTCAGATCAATTTGATTCCAACCTCTAGTGCCATATTGAACCCGTGTCATTCAATAATAACCAAATTTCTTGCCACTGATACCCTAAAAATTCACCCTAATAAACAAAACTTGAGAACATGTTCAGAAATGATGCCTGTAAGGATTACCTGAAGGATCATTTTCATTAAAGAGTATCCATTATCCTATTCTGGTTTTTCCCTTTCCTTTAGTGTGTATAGCTTTATGTGCATGTTAGCAGTCTTTAAGGCACAAAATACACACCAAAGGAAGTAACTACCACCACAGAAAGCACTCCTCTCTTATCTGCCAGAAAGGCCATGTTAGAATTTCAGCCCTTACTTCCAGTACACAGTGAGATTACAATCCCTATTGGCTGCCTAACTGCAAGGAACTGTCTGCAGACTGCCAGATAGGGGTGGAACTGCAAGCTGACCTATCAGAGCACACTGGCCTCATTGGGGGAGGGGCTTAAATGTTTACCAGAATGTTTCAAAGGATAAATAAAGATGTACACTATGGGAAAAAATAATGAACTTCTGGAAAATTTACGCATGTATATCTATTCTAGTAGACCATGAACAGGAAAAATGACTATAATAAGTCCCATTTAAATGAAGCAGCTGAAAATACTGCTACCCGCTGCCTGACCTCTGTGCTTGACATCAACCATGACGCATTCATTGGCTATAGGGCTGGTCACATATATATAGGGATATAGTATCCCAATATATATATAGGGAATTAGTCCACCCTCCCACCCTGTCCCCGCCGCAAATCCTTGAGTGTTACTCTGAATGCTTTTGCTTCATTAATGAGTAACACCCTCCCTCCCAAATCTGCCACTTCCAAACCTACCCTCCATGGCTCATTTTGTCCTCAATTCCTCTGTCTCTAAAAAGGTTAATGTAATTTCCAGAGGCCTCCCCTCTGCAGAGCTGCCATATGGCAGGTGAACTTGCAGGAAATGTGACTGTGGGGCGGGGTGGACAGGCCTCTTCTGATGTGGCCACTGATATCGCTTCCTCCATGACTGGAGTGACTAGGTAGACTGATTTCCCTACACAAGCCTGTCACATCACCCTCCTCTGTTTAGGACTGGCTCACTGTGTCAAACAGAGTAGTGTGACAATCCACTACCTTAGGTACTACTCAGAAACTCCTATATCTGACTAAAGATACCTCATCTGTTTTGAGGTTAATCTAAGAAGGTTTCACTAGTCTAGACCATATTACATGTCCAATGTACAAAACTTTGATAGCATCTTTAATATTTATAGGTAATTAAAATTGGGCAGTATACCATATTAGCTGAGTGAATAAAAGCAGAGGTTATAAGTGGACTGATTACAAGCCTGAACTAGGAATCAACTAGGACTATTCTGGCTTAGGTGAGCATATTCAGAGTATGGTGCATATATGGCCATGAAGCTTCCATGCAGGAACTTCCTGATCACTGTTGCTATTGACCTCTTACAAAGAAATAAATAAATGGGAATTCTCAGATCACATGTATAACTGTTATTAATGGATGGCCGGTGTTGTCCCAATATCATGACTGACTAGGGGCATAATGCTACACACAATTCAAAATGGTTTTGAGTTCAATGAAATTTTGGTACAACAGGCTAAAGCAGAATTTGCTTTGAAATTATTTAGGACTGTAAACTCAATTAGGAACAGTAGTACTAAACTGAAAACAACACGTTTGTCTGTATAAAAGAATTTTAGAGATGTAAGTAATACATAATAATCATGCAGAACTAAATCGCATCTAAATCCTGTGCAAGCTACTTTCCAGTACAGTCGCATATCTGCAAACATAAACACCCCTATAGCCATAGTTATTTTTTTTTAGCTTAGTCTGAACTTCCTGGCTAAAGCATCTTAAATACTGTAAGGAAAAGTAGTAAAGATGCCCCAATGTTCTTGGTTGATCATTTAAATACAGACAGTAATAGCAATTCCTGATAAGGAAGCCAGAGG
>JAODKN010000002.1:16226672-16237311 GCA_026774425.1 Petrocephalus zakoni
CGCACGTTTGATAAATCCGGATTTTTTTTGTACTTATTGACATTCTAAATTTCGTTTGTAGGATAGAATTTAGGACAGTTTCTACGAACGGTTGATAAATGAGGGCCCTGGTTTCAAACTAACCTCACTTCATTACAAATTAATCAAATAAAATACAAAATAAAATTCTATTAGTGATAGCATTTTGTTAATCATTACAAACACTTCATTTACAATACCTGGTGGTTTAGAAGACATCACAAAGCTGAGCATTTCATTTTTATACTGGATACTTACAAAAGATTTACAATCATACTTCATGTAAAACAGCAGCATTAGCCATTACATGCTATGTAAGGACCCAAGAGAAGCGCAGGTGTGCTTTAAATAAAACGCTAGAGCATGCCCAGTGGAATGCGCAGCCAAACTTAAGTGGGATGACCTTAAAATGTTTGTGTATTTCTGTGGATTACCATTGATTTATTGATCGAGTATATTATGTTTAGTAACATTTAATCTATTTTTAACTTTGTTTTAGGGTTTCGTATGTCATGTAAATGCTGGGGTGTCCCCAACAGTAGTATCACCTTCCCCCTGGGTTTACCTGTAAAATGGTATGGTCCCCTGATTGAACTTTCCAGTCAAAAGCCATTACATAAGAGTCAGGGGACGACTGAAGGAGGGAGGAGTGACTTGTCCTATAGACTGGGGGAGACCTCTTGGAAACATGACATATAGATTCCCCTCCCCCCCCTTTAAATTTGTTATATATAATTTTATTACTTTCCCACAGGCACCTAAATGAATCACAAATTACCACTCAAATCTGGGACTGTCATTGTTTTAATTTTAACAAAACCCCACGGAGCACACATGCCCTCACCAAGAGGCCATGGTGGTGTGTGACAGAAAGTGAGGAGCTGCTCTTTGCTTAGGCTGTTGAAACACACATGGAGAACCTTATTCTGAAGTACAGTCGTCCCTCGCCACTTCGCGGTTCGACTTTCGTGGCTTCACTCTATCGTGTTTTTTTCCAAATACAGTACTGTGCTCATTAAAGTATATACAATACTGTATATTCATTAACACAAGTGGTGTCTCCCGTACAGTACAGAATGCGTTCAGCTTGTCAAGTTCACATAAATCTTCGATCGCTAGCAGTGTGACTCTGAAGTGCTGTACTGTATGTTTATAAGTTTTCTCCCCAACATACCCAACAGTGTCGACGAAACATTTTGCACCGTCAAAGGCACCTGTGGTAGCACCCAAAAGGCAGAGGAAGATGCTAAGAAAAGTGTGTAGTGAGGGGTTTTACAGTCTTAAAACATCTATAATAATTGTAAAAGATAAAGCTGACTACTTCGCGGATTTCGCCTATTGCGGGTTATTTTTATAACGTAACTCCCACGATTAACGAGGGATGACTATACACAAAAAGTAGACTAAAATAAATTCAGCAATGTTAGCTAAGAAACCCACACCCAGGTGGAGGGGGATGAAGTAAGGACAGTTAGGGTAAAAATACTTCATTTCACTGATGTCAGCAGCTAGGTGTCGTGGTGACACACAAAAATGCAAATGGTGGGACTTTGCGGGAGATCTGTGGCCTGTGTAGTAGGGCCTTGAGGCAAACTTTTTCCTTGTTCTAATCCCGCCCACTGTCCATGATTGTCTGAGACGCTCCAGGGGCCTTTCCATTAATCCCATGATATGCTACAATGAAAGCCTATTTCTATGGCAGCTTGTGGTCAAGGCCCTGCTTGGGAGCACAGATGGATTGCATAACAACAAATTATGCTGCAGTAAAAAAACATCGACAGAGACAGACATAATGGAGAGGGAAGCTGTGTTATTGGATTTTCCAAAGCAGAGTAAGCTAGACTACACTAAATGTGGAAATGCCGCGTTTCCCAGAAACCTACAGAACAACAGTAAAAATGAGACTGCATACCACAACACTGGGGCAGGGTAAACCTAGCTGTGACCCCAGGAAGCACTGGGCAAATGGGAAGGATACCCTGCATGCTGGTAAATGTACAAATACTGAGCTGTGCCAAAGGAAATTTTGTTTAAAGCTATTTATCTGAGGCATAAGGACTGACATGGTAATGGCAACAATATGACAGCAGAAACAAATGAGTACAGAATAACATCATATAAAGCTACAGTGCTACAGAAGGCACCTGAATGTGAATTATTACCATTATCATCATATTATCACTACATCAAGATACTACATCAATACAAGTTACAGGAACCTCTTGGTTGCAAGTACTTGCATGCTGCACTATTTCAGAAACAGAAAAGGTGGTCACTGGAAGCAAGGTAAAATTAAATAACAGTAAACAGTAACTCTTGAGTGGTGGAAGTGGAAGAGCTTTATTGGAGAGGATTACATAGTTATGTATCCCTGGAAGGCACAGGTCAGGGAAAGTGTGATCGGCCCTCTGTGAGATTGCTCTGGGCCAAGGAGTGCCATGTGCCAGTCCAAACGGACCACAGAGAACGAATGAACATTACATTCATGTAGTGCTTTTCACAACACCCAAAATGCTTTTACTGAACCAATGGGGAACCACTTCAACCAGCACCACTTTGTAGCCCCCATCTGGATGATGTGACAGCAGCCATTCTGCACCAGTATGCTCACCACACAGTAGCTAAGGTGGTGAAGGGGCAGGAGAGAAATCACCAGTTAGATATAAGAGATGATTAGGAGGCCAGGTTGGCGACAATCGACAATTTCAGCCAGGACATCAGAGAACCGTTCAAAAGGTGCCCAGTGATCATTTTAGTACCTTGGAGAGTCAGAACCTCAGTTTTACATCTCATCCAAAGGACAGCACCATTTTTACAGCACAGTGTCCCCATCACTGCACTGGGATCCAATGGGATCCACACAGACCACAGGATGGCCTCTCCTATTGGGCACACTGACACCTCTTCCTGTTGGAGGACTCCTATTGGGCACACCGACACTTCGTCCTGATGGAGGGCTTCTATTGGGTACACTGACACCTCATCCTAAAAGGAGTGGGGTCAGGTATTGTTGAGGTATTGTTAAACAGAGGTTTGAAAACAGGTTTTTTTTATGGATTTTTCTTGGAGATATTTTTGATTGTGTCTACCAGTTTACTTTTTTTGTCAGAAAAATGCTTTGTTAATATAATTTTTATTTAAATAAGAAATAATTCTTAACATGTTTATCTGAACTTTCTCTGTGTATGTTGGGCTTTTCTCTCTGACTCTACTAACATGCAGGTGAGTCATTAAATTGTCTTTAAATTGCACTTAGTATGTGACTGTGTGTATGTGCCCTGCGACGGATTGGTATCCTATCCAGACTGTACTCCAACCCTCAGCCCTCTGATAGACTGGCATCCTGTTCAGACTGTACCAGAGTCCTATGCCCTGTGTTGCACTGGCATCCCAACACCTCTGGTATAAGCTAGAACAGAGATTACAAGCCAGGCCTTCACGTCTATCATCAGTGCCTGACCTCACAAATGCTCATCTGGATCAAACATTCATACCGTCACACTCCAAAATCTTGTGGAAGGCTTTTCCATATTGATGCTTTTGGATTTGGAATGGAAGGTCATGAAAATTCCTGTTGGTGTAACGTCCAGGTATCCCCATCCTTTTGTCCATATAGTGTATGTTAAAGGGGCACCGTGCGCTGTCCAAACAAACTGACAGGGGTCTGTGTCACAAAAATGGTATAACAAAGTTTGAAGTTTGAAGATCTGACATAATTGATATTATGATGCTGACTATCAATTGCAAATGTTGATTGTAATTTTAGAAATGTGCCAAAGCAATTAAGAAAAACTAATGCATACCACCCAGGATCATGCAAAGTTTTACTGACAATTAAATTTGGTAAACGGCATCTGTTAAACTTCCGAGACCTCTATCCTCCCTGCTGGAACTCCTACTTTATACAGAAGGATTCCCAGTCCCTAAAACCCACACCAGTCCCTACCGATATGTATACGTCACTGATTGCTGTACTGCACTGTCCTAAATTCTGTGACACTGAGGTTATTTAATCAGTCCTCTGTAGCTTTGGCTCTAGCAGTGCGGTTTACTAGCTTCCATGTGGAGTTATGACCCTATAAGCACTCAGTGCAGGAGGCAAGCAGCCAAACAGATACCCGGGCTGGGGCAAGACCTTGCGGGGCCTTTATAAGCACACCAGAAAACAAGAAGTGAAAGGTACCTCAACACCTCTCATGCTGAGACAAGGCTGGAGCAGAATGAAGAGGGTGTTAAGTAGCCAAAGGGCCCATCCTCCAGGAAGTGCCATGCCTCTGTGAGGTAAAGCACCCCTTCATGTCATTTAACAAGACAGGGCAATTGTGGATTTAGTAAATTATAGAGACACTGCTCATAACACAAAATGTTACAGAACTGGTGAGAAAAGCAGAATCACACCATCTCTCCTTCATCCATTTGTTTATTTCTCTCCTTCATTCCTTTTACAGTCACCATCTGCCATCATCTTTAATGTTTTAATACCTAATACGTTTAATATCTTTTTTCTGCATCTTTTTAAGCTTCATGTGTTAGTATTTGTGCCTGATTTACACCTGCCATGCCTGCATATCTGTGGGGTTACTTATTATGCACATGATCATATTAAGATATCCTGCAGCTCTTTGAAGATTTGAGCTGCGGAGCTCTAACTTTTTTTTTCATTCGTTGTTAAGGGGCTTTGCTTCATTTTTCAGTGATGCAGTTCTTGGACCAGCTATTATGTGAAATTATGCTTAATTTGTGATTAATCTTAAATATCTATAATTCCACTGTACTAAAAAAAATATATGAAACGGGTTTCAATTCACAGTCCTGAAAGAGACTGAAACAATAGCTTTGTCTATGAATAGCCAGAATGTCATAAAGATAAAATGTCTGTATTGATTTTGGGGGTGGAGTGATCCCTCCCCTCCAGCTAACTCTCACTAGGACAGAGGTGGCACTCATATTCAGATTCAATGATTCACCATGTCAGATTAAAGGCCTCCCACACATACTCACAGCTCTTCCATACGATGCATGTCACCATTTCTCTGCTCTCCTCCAGCACAGTCAGGTCCAAATCCCCATCTGCCAGCTGTTTGCGTGGCTCCATGAGTGAGACATGAGAAACAGGAACATTCGGCATGGCATCCAGCCTCCAACGGCTGTCAACTTAACTGTCCCTGTTGCGGTTAGAGTCCCCGACCCGCAAGTACCGCTGAGGTACCCTGAGCAAGGTACTGTCCCCAAGCACTGCCCCCTGGGTGCTCAGGTAGCTGCCCCCTGCTGTGCCCCGATGTCACATGGGTTAAATGCAGAGGACGCATTTCGTTGTTGCGTGCTGTGGTGCGTCAACAATGACGATTAATCACCTTCACCTATTCACCTGCAGATGCACCTTAAAATGAAATCTTTCTTACAAATCACTGCATTTTCAGAGTTAATAAAATAGCAGCTTCCTTCCGGTTCCAGAAGCTTTGCTATTTTCTATTGTTTTCTATTTGGAGAACAGTTGGCTACCTTCTGGTAAACAAAACATGGTGCATTGTACAGCGTGAGGATTTTTCAATTAATGCCAGAATGAATCATTGATTTGCTGCCAAATCCCATCTTTGGTTTATTTTTCACATACATATTCCTTAGCCGTCCTAGGTAATGTCTGACTACATATGCTACATGCAAGTGCAGCGAGCTTCCCACAGAGGACATCTATTCACCTTAAAATCCCTGGAACAGGTACAGGGTAACAGAGCACCTGGGGAGTACCCCTCACAGCATAGGGTGTGAGGCAAGAAAACATCCCAAGTGGCAGAATGGCAGTCCATCGCAGGGCACACACACATGCAATGAGCAGAACGTGCAAACTAGACACACAGACAGAGTGGGGGCAGAACCTAAGACGGAAGCGCTACACGAGGAGCCAGCAAGCTGCCTCCAGGGACAGCATGTCCATGAAAAGCCAAGAAATAATGTGTGAATGTGGCCCAGTCATATTGGATCAAGCTTACAGTAGAAATTAGCTTGAGGAAGCATAATGAGTCTGTGTATTAATCAAACAGATGAGTGTGCTTAGCTAATTTCTCTGGGAAGAGTTCCAGCTCTTTCATTTTCTATCAGACTAGCTCTTTATCTTTCAAGAAGATGGGCGTCAAGCCCTTTGTCAGCTGGTTGTCTGCTCCAGGGCTTCGCAGCCCCATTAGCTAACCAGACTCGTGTCTGACGCAGCCAGCACTTTACCAGACCTCAGCTTTCTTTCCTTCCATGGGTCTCTCCTTTCAAAACCATTAGATCTTTTGCAATTACCAAGCTACACAAATGAGAGAACTGAAATAAATTTTAATAATTACAGCAAGTACGCACTGAATAATGTAACATAATAGCTGGTCCATGGCATATTTTGCTTAGAAATCCTCAGTTTTATATAAATAAAATATATAACATAACTAGTTATACTGCCTTGCACTGCTCATTTAGTATTTTTCTGATCCCTTTTGCAATAAAGTTTTGTTTCATTAATTAAGAGTAATGTGATATATGAATAAGTGATGCTGGGCTGGGGACTCGAAAGTGGCTCTTGTAGGTTTGTTTACTACAGATATTCCCTTTAATTTCTCCTGGATTGATGGAGTTTGTGTTACCACTATTCACCATCCTTCATTAATGAGCAAATGTTTTTCTGAGTGTTTTTTCCTGCCTTGAGTTGAAACGCCAGTCAGTGTAATTTTCATGTCCCTGTGATGCATGGGTTTGTCTACCAGTTACACAGTTGTATTATCCGTATTTATTTGATGGAATACTGATTATTGATGGTTGGTACTAATGTTTGTTATTATGTTTAATAGGTGATATGTACTGTTTAATCTTAAATAGGTACTCCATTAGCTACAGGAAGTTCCACAGTGCCACTACTTGCAGATGTCCTAAAGCCTGAAGTAACAGATATTTTATCACTGACACTAAATCTGGGAAGAAAATTAGATTTGTTTAAAAATGTTCAGTGTGTCCAGACCCAAAGGCACATAGAGCACAATCTTTATTAAGAGGACATAATGGTGGCTGCCAGGGGAGTACCTGCAGGGATGAAAGATGGGTGGACCACAGTGAGGAGAGCATAATGAAAAGTGAAAATAGGTGTAAAGCAGAGGGAAGTCTGGCCAGATTAGTACAGCAACTGTAAGTCCCACAAACACAACACATTAAGTTTTTTCTCGATTGCTTTGGAGCATGTCTCAAATGACAATAACATTTGCAGAACAACAAGTGTAATCCCCAGACCATGATGCACAGCAGAATGTCATTTTTCACTGTTTCACACAAATTTCCAAATGTTTTAGACATGCAAATTGTCTTGTACAACTGTCACTTAGCATAATTTTATTTCATTTTAGTCTTGTTGGTCAAAATAGATTATGTAGTTTCCTATTGTAATAATTTTATACCCAAGACAACCTATATAACTGACCATTGTGTAAGCCACTGCATGCAAAATAGCTCAACAAACTTTCAGAATGTTTCAAAAATATATATTCTATAAATTGCAATGATACAGCATTGTTTTATTTTTGGTTCCCACAGTACATGATTTTGTTAACATTTTGCTGGTGTTGTATTATACTGTGCTGTGTGACTTCTTTGTTTCCCATTGCACTGTGTCTTGAGGTTTGAAAAAGTGCTTTTTCTATTATATGTTGAAATACAGAGCCTTGTGATGGTGGAACTGGTGTTTTTGACATGAATAAGTATCAGTGTGCAAAAAATTAATGATTAGTCAATGACAGTGAGAATGTGGGAAAGGGTGATTCCGAATTGTAGAGCTCAGGAGCATACTCACACTGACATTTTAACAATATATCTAAGCGTTTTGTTCAGAGTTAAAATTATGCTGAAGGTACTTTTCATTTTAGTGGCACAAAACAGTTTATGCATATAGAGCAACACTATGGTCTAACTGCAAAAGGCCGTAACTCACCCAAAACAATTAACTCATGACTCAGTACTATATATATATATATATATATATATATATATATATAACAAAATCAGGATCTCAATCCGAAGTCAAGAGACAGGCAGTAGGCTAGTAATGATGGCAGCTATAGCACATAACAACCGGGATAAAGGTTACATGGGCATAGGACTCTGGTACAGTCTGAACAGGATGCCAGTCTATCAGAGGGCTGAGGGTTGGAGTACAGTCTGGATAGGATACCAATCCGTCGCAGGGCACATACACACAGCCACTAAACTGAGTCGCCTGTCAAGAAGGCCAACTGATGGACTTACAGATGTCTGTGGGTGCAGTGCAAGGTGATGTTCATGGATCAACCATCTCCCAGGTATGCGATAAAAAGGGCCTTTATGGGAGGGCAGCAAGAAGAAACACTTGCTGAAAAACCCACACCCATGAGGGGAAACATCACCTACAATGTTCTGGAAGAAGGTTTTGTGGTCTGATGGCCTGAACGCTAAGAGGTATGTGTGGTGCAAATCAAACACTGCACACAAGCCAGGTGACACCATCCTTACTGATAAATATGATTGTGGTGGTCTCATGTTTTGGGGAAAAAAACAAAATTAGGGAGATGATTCATCTTCCAATAGGCTAATGATCCAAAACACACGGCCAAAGCAATACAAGACTGGCTTAAAATGGGAAAAAATAAACATTCTTGAATGGCCCAGTCAACGTCCTCACCTTAAGTCCACTGAAAATCTGTGGTAATACTTCACAATTGCAGTTTATGGCCCTTTCCCAACAAACTTGACAATTTCGCAAGGAGTAATGATAAATATTGCTCCATCATGGTATACCAAATTAACTGGGATGTTTCTACTGACTGTAAGAACTGCTAGAGGTGGTCAAACCAAGTATTGACTAGGGGAATGAACACTTTCCTCTGAGTTTTGTGGGTATTCACTCTACAGAGTACTGTGGGAATAGCAAATACAATTCTCAGTTTAATGCATCACAATCCCTGAACAAAGTGTTTGAGACTGAGTACTCTTTCAAGCCACGATACGTGCAGTTCCCTAATCGTAATAAGCAGTCAGCTTGTGTGCTTATTCGCACTCGACTGTGTGAATAATGTCAAATTGCATACAAAATATTTTTTCCACTAATATGGGACTGACAACACACACAGTACTTAGGGAGGGAAGTACTTCACTGAGGCTATTCAATGAGCTTTTGCCTGCTGTCACCACTAGGGCCTGGCAAGGGAGGTGGGTATCGCCAAACAAAAGTACTGTGGTTTACCATAATACCACCCAAACCCACTTTCCACCCATGCAGGAAAAATATGGGGTGCGTTCTCCGTCTCTTAGCATGTTACAATAGCTTAAGGGATAGCTTCTTAAGTGTGACACTACAAGGTGCTGTCCATGGTGATCTTTGCTTCCATTTGGGAGATGGGCTTTTCCTATCTGGAAAGGATCTTCTGGATTGCAGCAATTACAGGGGGATAACACTGCTCTCAGTGTCGGGCAAGATCCTTGCTAGGGTCATCCTTAATAGGATCCGTGATCACTTGCTTGTCTACCAGCGACCAGAGCAGTCTGGCTTTACACCTAAGAAATCTACCATCCTGGCACTGAGGGGCTTCATTGAGCGCAGCACGAATATTGGCAGACCTTCTTTGCAACTTATCGTTTGATCGAGTGTCTCTCTGGGACATCCTGAGAGTTTGTGGGATCACTCCAAAGTTGTTGGACATCATGGCTGGCCTGCACACTGGTACTGTGAGTGCTGTGCAGAGTGGAGGGAGAACCTCTACATTCTTTCCAGTTGATTCTGGGGTTTGTCAGGGGTGTGCTCTTGCTCCTACTCTGTTCAGTGCTTGCATGGACTGGGTGTTGGCCAGGGTTGTGGGGTCAAGTAGCTTCGGGGCTTCAGTTGGCGAGGAAAGATTTACTGATAGCTGAAAGAAATGTTGCTTTACTATCTTAAGGGAATGTTCAATGTGACTACTAAGGACTATTCCAGGGTGTTTTAGGGGGTCGAATATATTAGACTTATATGTAAATGACCTTGCAGGGTCGACTTATCAACCTTATAAACCAATGGTTTGTTATACTGTGATTTTGGCACATTATAGAGGTGTGTATACTTTATTATGATAGTATTTTGAGTACTTGGAAACATACACACAAGGACAAAATTGTTGGTACCCTTCTGTTAAAGTGACAATGGTCACTGAAATAACTTGAAACTGATAAAAGTAATACAAGTGATTTCTGTAAATCTCAATGAGACTTCTGCACGTGTCAACAGGTATTTTGACCCACTCCTCATGAGCTAACTGCTCCAGCTGTCTCAGGTTTGAAATGTGCCTTCTCCAGGCTGCATGTTTCAGCTCCTTCCGCAGATGTTGAATGGGATTTAGATCTGGACTCATACAAGGCCACCTCAGAATAGTCTAATCTTCTGTTCTTAGTCATTCTTGGGTATTTTTAGCTGTGTGTTTCAGGTCATTATCCTGTTGGAGGACCCATGACCTGCGACTGAGACCAAGCTTTCCAGTCCCGGTTTTTTATGATTTGCTTTCAGCAGTGGTGTCCTCCTACGTCATCCACTTTGCTCATACAGTGACAGATGGTGCGATCTGACACTGATGCACCTTGACCTTGGAGTTCACCTCTA
>JAODKN010000002.1:16255219-16273840 GCA_026774425.1 Petrocephalus zakoni
ATTTCTTTGGCCTGTTTCTTCTCAATTTCTTACTACTGGCTGTTGTAACAAGTAAATTTCCCCAGTGTGGGATCAATCAAGTATCTATCTATCTATCTATAATTTGGCTTCAGTCTTAATATACAGTAGTACACAATATTCAGACGTAATGTAGTCTAATGGTTCAAATTCATACTTTAACTGCTCCATATTTACATAACCTCAGGCAAAAGGTTATTTATTTGTAGAAATACAGAAATCACATGCACACAGTCAATCCATGGTCCTTTTAAACCTTTTCTAATCCACTTGGGCTCTCACTAGTAAACTTCTCAGAGTAAAATTTCACTTTTAAATGTGTCACAATTCTGAGAGTGATGTGATTTTGCTCTTACTCTCAGACTTAAGAATAAGTGGCATGTATAAAAGTTCATAAGTGTTAAGAGTAGGTATCAGCTCCTAAATTTTTTGAGTGCTGGAGAGGACTCCTAAACCAGTTAGGTTTGCCTGTAGCTTTCATGCTTGCTTTGTAAGCTGCGATTTCCTTCCGTGAAGGTAAATAAAACATTATACAGTCGTCCCTCGCCACTTCAGTCCTGGCCACTGACTGGTTCAGCCTCATGCAAGTTCGCTTCTCTCATACACGCTTCTACATCGCTAGGCATCGGAAGCATCTTTGTTTGCGATTTCTGAGAACTTTTATCTAAGCCCCACAATGGCTCCTAAACGTGCTGCTTCTTCTAAGCCTTCTGCTTCTTCTTATTTTCATAGGTTAGTGGTTCTGTGTAAGAACTGTGTGTGTGTGTAATTAAATGTACAATGTCTTATTTTTGCTAATAATAGGTAATACGAGTGTAATGTTGACTAAAAGGTGTTGTTTCATGTCTAGGGGGTTCTAATGTTAAAGACCGTATTTAGAAGCTCGTAAATACAAATGCACTAAAATATTCGATTTATAAATAAAGAATCCTACTTCGTGGAAATTCCCTTTTCTCGGAAGAGAAAGAATGGATTAAATGTGATAAACGAGGGACGACTGTACCACCTTTTTTCACATTCCTCTGCTGCGCGCCTTGTCCGAGGTGACGCAGTATTTATAGAGGTTGCAATACCTCCCTAGCCTCCTTCCATTTAAGCACCATATGTTTGTATGCACCACTTTGGTTTTATTTTAGAATCCATTGTCTTGCTATGACTTGCGTTTGACCCATAATATATACAACATGTGCATCTATTACTGAAAATTGATTGGTGATGTACTAGGTAGATTTTAGTACAACCAATTAAAGGTATAATCACAAAAAAGTGTGTTGTATAAAGCCCTACATTAACGGTTTGATGTCACAAATATACTCACCATGCAGCTCCTCTATTGGTTGAACTCAGTAGTTGGGGCAGAATTTTATTTGTAGTCTTTATTTCACCACACTTAGGAATTGGGCTTAGACTTTGTTGAAACTTTTAGCATCTTTATTCAACGCTCTTAGGTCCTACTTTTTGCTAAGAATTTTTTAAACTCTTAAGTCAAAGTGTACGACCAACCTTTCTTAAGACCATTCTTAAGACCAGTTTTATGCATACCGGCCCAGGTTTTTGGATCTCAGTGTGTTACATATCTGTATGCATAAAACTTCAGATTATAGTAAAACTTCTATACTGACTAAGGCTAGAGAGTAACAAAATGACCCCTTCATATCATTTGACATCTACAAATGAGGGCGATGTAAAACATGATCCAAACAGGTACATTTTTCTGTTGTAGTTTTTCTGTTTATATGTATATTCTGTATAATGGAGTAGTCTACATTAATTTAATCTTCTCCTCTGCCAAAATTTCACAGGTCTGGATTCATACGTAAGTTGTGACCTTTTAACAAAGCAGTCTCTTTTGGAGGGGTGGGGGTCCCATAAGGCATATGAATCACTCTAAAGTAAACATTCATTTTGAAGAGGAGACCATGAGCCCAATTCATAGTGTTTGAGCATCTGAGCTCTGCTGTTTGCCTGAGTGTGCAATGTCCCCCCCCCACCCCCATGTCTCCTATTGTCTCCCCGTAGGAAGCAATGCTGTCAGCAGCTCTGAGAAGCAGGATTAGTGCCTTTCTTTCTTTCTCCTCGGGTCTGAATTAAATATAAGTCCTGCCAGGCTTTGAAGGGTTGAAAGAGATCAGCCAGGCAAGGCCATCAAATCTAGATTGTGGATGCTCCGTCTGTGGTGGCCTTTGAAGCCAGCAGCATTCCCTGCTGCTCTGGAGTGAAGTGCGACGGTGCTGACGCTCCAAAGTGCAAACACTCAACAGAGCATAAGTGGCACCTTCATACCTTTAAAAGCATGACATTTCTCATCAAGCATCATCTTGGTGCAAACAGACAACAGCTTAGACCCTGCCTACCAGAAACCTGGGACCATGCCAATAAATCTGAGAATCTGCACAGTGTACTGGAGAAAAACTGCAAGTGAGGTTGGACTTTTCTTTTGGCAGGTCCAAAAATGTGATTTCAGACAGGAAGACTGCCTCCATTTCCCTAGCTCTCCCTATTCGCTCAGCCTCCCCAGTAAACTCCCTGAATAAGGTACCAGGTGGTTGCATAACACTCCATTTGTGTTGTAGCTAATAATGACTCAAACCAGGGCGTGCACTGTAATACATTAGAGAGCCACTGGAGAGACACTAGTAAACAAACCTTGGGGTGTAAAAGTGCAGGCACAGGGTGTCTTGGGGTGGCAGGAGTCATGCCCTGTGGTGGGAGCCATACAGCCTGACCAGTCCCTTTGAATGCCTACACTGAGTTTATATGACTGTCTGCACCCAGACATGATATAGCTGCGGCATTGTGCCATGACGCAGATCTGCTGCTGTCATATCAGGTGAGCGGTGGTGCTTGTCCTACTGAAATAATTAACTGTGCACTCATATCAGTACTAGTAGTTAGCTGATGCCTGACCCCAAGAATGGAGACAGACAGGAGTTAAACACGGGTTTGTAGATGGTGGATAGTGCCTGTCTGCAGGTAGCAGGGTAGAATGGCTGCTTAAAAGCAGAGATTTTCTCAAGTTTCTTGTTAACATATATTAACTATCCTATATGTGAAGAGCATTCCTTACATCTTCTACATCTTATTGAAACTGGGAAATTATCGTCTTTTGTTGAGTTGTATAGTAACATATTCATTCTGATCTGTTTAGGCCACAAGACAATTCTAATGATATTGATGAGACTAGAGAAACGGTATCAAAAGAACCTTCAAAAATAGCTGATAGACAGATCTTTAAATATTATATAGTCAGCTAATAGAGCATAATGAGCCCCATAAACATGTCAACTTACATCAGCAATCAATTTTTATGCTCCAACTACATAATTGCCATCTCGGATAAGCAGCTGAAACAGAGGGATGACCTAATACAATAAAACAGTACTATAAAACTGGGGGAGTGGAGTAATGCCGTCCCTCAGAATCACAATAATATGGAGTCACAGGATACTATAACATGACAGGACCACAGTATGGTTCAGTAGCTGGGAAGCTTCCAACCCTTTCGAAATATATTAAGCATGGCAACGTCTGGATTGGGCTCGAGTCCCACCTCAGCTGGAAGTGCGTGTGCGGAGTTTGCATGTTTTCTCTTGTGTTGGTTTTTCAGGTTCCCTCCCGTAGTCCAAAGACATGTAGTTTGGCTAACTGACATCCATAAGACGACCCAAATGTGTCCTGTCTAATTGCATCCTAGCCTTGGGCCCTGTGTGGCTTGCTATAGGCGCTAGCCCTGGACTCCCTGCAACCAGGACAAGGATAAGAGGCAAGGAGAAGGATGGACATGAGAAGCTAAATATAATTCAAAGAGATATTTAAAAACAATAGCTTCATAATTAAGCAGCATTCTTGCTGGATAACTTTTGCTGGATAGTGATCCTCCATCAGCTTCTTTAGCATTTCGGGTAGCTTTCGGTAATGGATAATGTTTGAAAGGGACAATTAGGACAAACGCAGGCCAGTCTGTTGTAAAATTAATTTAAAAGTAATTTCAAACATGGCAGAATAGAACAGTTTCTATGAAGTTATGAATTCTTAGGCTGAATTAGTCGTGATAATATTGTGCACGTTTATTGGTAAGTCTGGGAACACAAACGCAGATCTGTAAGCTCCTAAGCTGATGGCTGTAGGGCGTTATGTTGCCTAGTGTCCTGAGCGCAAAAAGACCACTGCTACCAGAAGCGCGTGCCTGATTATCGCCACTATTTGTCCTCCGTATGCCGCTCCTGGGCCGAAATCTCACATCTGAATTTAGATTTCCTCCTTAGATTTCCCCTTTGGGGTTTGCTGTCTTTGCCTGTCTCTCTTTCCCTCTCTTGCCAGCATTTCATCCTAGCTTTCATGGATGACACAAGACATTCATTTTGCACTTAAAGCTGTAGATGTTGTTTCCTTACCTTCAAAAAGCATCCGCAACACAGACACCTTTTAAAGGAAATCTTTGGGAAAATTGCAAAGGCCCTGGCTGATGAATTGCAGTATACATGCATGTAATCCATAAAGCAGCCTAATTATTACGCCCGCTCCAGCATAATGGGAGAGTGTTGCCTGTCTCCATACTGACACACTGTATAAATCACTTCTCAAAACAGACAGTTATATGAGTAACCAAGCAACAAGAGAGCACAGGCCTCCATCACTGCCAGAAGCAAGAGCCTACACAGCAATATGACTACACAGCAACATGACTATGACTATGGTGTATTTTATGGGAGAGCCAGACTGTGCTGTGCAAGGTTACCATGGGTCACAGGTCAGCGTTCAGAGATGCTGTGGACAGTTTACGGATGTTTTCCAGTGAGAACATGGAAACTATCAGCAGGTTAAGGGAGCCTCGGAACCTGCCATGGCATAATAAGAACTCACCACTGCGTTTATTCTGCCCCTCCACTATGCATAAATAGAGATGAAATGGTACCCAGACCTGTCTACCCAAAACATTCTGTAGGTAATTTCCTCCCTCCTGTACTGTAAAATAATAGCCCTGGATCATGGAGACATGGAGTCCAATGCTAGCCTAGCACAGCAGTGTCCTCTCTGTGAGTGATATCTACTATTGTGGAGAAGACAGGTGAGCAGGGCTCTCTCTGTGAGTGATATCTACTATTGTGGAGCAGACAGGTGAGCAGGGCTCTCTCTGTGAGCGATATCCCCTTTTGTGAGATGATAACTCTTCACTCAACAAGCAAAGCAGCTACTCAAAAAATAAACCACAAGAGGAACACAAAAAAGCACAAGAGTATCTGAATTGCAGATAAAACAGCAGGTGGACGTGTCCTGGAGAGTCTCCCTTGCAGTACGTTTTTCTATCATGCACCCAAAGTGCTTTACAAAACAAATGGGAACCATTTCAACCCCCAGCACTGTGTAGCCCCCACCTAGATGATGCGATGGCAGCAACTTGGTGCCAGCACGCTCACCACTTAGTAGCTGAGGTGGTGAAGAGTCAGGGAAGAAAGCACTAGTTATATATAGGAGACAATCAGAAGGTCATATCTGAAAGGGCCACACTGGGGAAATTTAGCAAGGACATTGGGTAACCACTCCAACTCTTTCAAAGGATGCCCAGGGACCTCAGATCAGCAGGACGGCACAATTTTTATAACAGTGTCCCTGTCACTGCACTGGGGCATTGGAATCCACAAAGACCACAGGATGGGCTAACTTGTTAGCCACACCAACACTTATTTCAACAGCAAACAAGCTTTCCTAGTTGGTCTCTCATCCAAGTACTGGGAAGAACCAAAATTGCTTAGCTTCAGGCTGAATTGCACGTGGTACAGCAAGTAACAGAAAACTGATAAACATCAAAATCTAATGCTTCTATTAACATACACTTTATTATTCTCCTTTTGTCTCCAGAATAACTTTACGGGGCCTTTCTGCACCCATTATACTGAGCTGTTATTTTTGTCCATGTGGTATCAATAACGAGGTGTTTTCTGCAACAGAACTGTCACTGACCGGATGTTTTTGCTAGTTGCACTGAAATCCCAGATAGTTGGCTACTTCTAAGATGTTCTAGCTCTAGCTGCCATGCCCAGCACCAACAATCACACCACATTTAATGCTTTAGAGAAGATGTGCCCCTCCTACAATGACCACAGCACCAACATACCACCCTCAAAAAAATTAAAGGCAATGTCGTTTCATTTTATTTTATACTGTTTTCATGTGATAACAGAATAATTTTCTCGAGATCTCAAGGCTGTTTTAAAAGGACTGTGCTACTGTCACTACAGTTCCACTTACATTGAAGAAGTTACCTTCTGATACATTAACAAAATAGCATTACTTCATTTCAGATCCAGAGGCGAGTATATTTTTGTGCCACTTCTATTCATTAATTTACAGGGTAAAGGTTTGAGGAATCTCTCTGTTTTCTGCAGTTTCATTTAACATCTTGGTCTTTTACTCTCACATATAAGCCTACACGTTGCCTGCTTTATCAAATCCTACATTTAATACATTTTCTTTGTACATTAGACATAGACATACACTATATTGCCAAAAGTATTGGGATGCCTGCTTTATACACACATGAACAGTAATGACATCCCATTCTTAATACATAGGCTTTAATATGGAGTTGGCCCACCCTGTGCAGCTATAACAGCTTCAGCTCTTCTGGGAAGGCTTTCCACAAGGTTTAGGAGTGTGTTCATGAGAATTTTTGACCATTTTTCCAGGAGAGCATTTGTGAGGCCAGGCACTGATGTTGGACGAGAAGGCCTGGCTTGCAGTCTCCACTCTAATTCATGCCAAAGGTGTTCTATCGGGTTGAGGTTAGGGCTCAGTGCAGGTGAGTCAAGCTCCTCCAAACTAAACTCACTCTTCTATGTCTTTACAGACTTTGCTTTGTACAGTGGTGCGCAAAACTGTTCCCACAACTGTGAGCATCCGCTTGTTCGATCCGCAAAGATAACAGCATTGTTGGCAAAGTCAAGATCACTGAATCTTTCTTCACCAGCAGAGGCCCCACAGCGGCTGAACCCCACGATGCTGCCCAGCACTAAGCCTAACAGAGGTTTTGCCTCCGCTCTGCACAGCACTCACAATACCAGTGTATAGCAACATTACATCACTGGGGCTGTAACTGCTAAGGTTGTCACTGAGGTCAAAGGTAGGACAAAACGCGCTTATTATCAGGGAGTAAATGCACATTTTACTCAAGCATGCTGTGAATTTTGGAAGGTTAATGCACAACCCATCATTAAAACAGATTTTTTGATACAAATTCAGTTATGAAGAGGCTACATTACATTTTATCTTCAACAATACTTAACAGGGAAAAATATTCTCATAAACGCAGTCCGTTTTTTTCCCAGTTGACACACGCAAGGACATGGAATTCAACAGTCAGTTGCCATGGTGATAATGCAGCCATACTAAAAGCAAAACTACAGGCATTCTGCAAATGCAGGAGACAAAACAGGAAAGGGCGTAATGTTATACTACCAGACCTGGGGCTTGTATAGCACCCTCAAATGAATAATATGCCCACTGAAGTGGAAGCCAATCAGCTTCTTAGTGATTTCGGATCCGGTACTGTATAATTCACACGTGCTACATATCAAGGTGTATTTACATTAAGCTACAGTGAGAGGAAGCGCACACTAACAGCACTCCTGATGCATGCCCAGCTGAAGGGAGTCCCACCTACAGTATATGAATGCAAAGCTGCTCATGCCTGAAACACGAGACGTCATTGCATTTTCTCCCCATTTAGTAGCGAGGAACATGAGTAATGTGGTCTGATAACAATTATGCCACATTCAGTCATTTCAAAGTAATCACAAGTGTGTGTTAATTTAATGTCTGAATTATAAATATCCAGTCATTCGTACTGTTCCTCCGCCTTTCTGAATAATCAGCTGCTATCTGTGCTGCTGAATAGTAACCATTCAGTGACTTATGCATCACTGCCTTGAGCTTTTGTTCACCATTCAAAATGAAATGGTTTATTCAGCAATGGTTTATTTCAGAACCGAACAACAGCTCTACAAGGTCCTTTTCCTGCCTGTAACAAAGAAAGATGTTTACATTCATTTAGCAAAAGCTTTTGGCTGAAGCACCCTACAGATGAGGACCTGAGAGCAGGGTCAGCCATAGGAGGAAAGGGCTTTGCCCAGGAGCCCAAAGGTGCATGACTACACTGCCAGCCACCAACTTGAAACCATGACATTTTGAACACAGTCATTGTTCTCTGTCCTGCTGAGCTACACACCTCCCCCATATACACAGGCCACAGAAGGTGCTCAGGATAACCATAGCCTTCTGGGAGGAATGGGTCTGAGCCATACATTTTTAGCTCTAGTTATAATAGTACCAAACACTCTTCTGCAGTTTCTGGAGCTATGGTGAGATTTGTGATTGCAGTTAGTTCTAGTAGAATAGTGTGTACATGTGTCACATGGACATATCCTGTAATCTGCCTCAAAATGTGATTTAGTCTTATAGCCATAATAAATCATACTGTAGGAAACAATTTTTAAAAGCAAATATGATTCAGGATGAACTTAAGGACAGAAGAATAGCTGTAAGTTTGAGACAGCACATGGCACAGCAGTAAAAGCAAGGTACTAATGGTTTAGCAGTAAGTTCCAGACTGACCTACTTTGGTTCAGCTCTGGAAATAAAATCAGCCCTGTGATGCTGCCTCTGAACCCCACTCGTGTGCAGAGCTTCGTCACACATCCTGCCCCGATTTCACCAGCTTCATAACCAGCCAGCAGGAGCAGCCGCAGAAGCATCCGCTTCAGCTGCCCCAGGGGACAGCAACAACAGCTGGGATGGAGAGGAGATCAGCTATAATCTCTGTGCTCCTATCAGACACTAAGGCAGAGAGGAGATTCTTGCTGAATTGCTGCATGGAGAGTATCTCTATAAAATGGCAGCTGAAACCGAAAGGACAACCATCAATGCAGCAGTAATATACAGTGCTGTGCAGAAGTCTTAGGCAGTCAAAGAAAATGTAAGAACACACCTGCAGATTTGTGCATATGAACCAAGAAGTAAATCTCATTGTAGACTGTTAACACACTGTAACTATGGCTGCTGGTGCTGTTGTACATGCCCTTTCGGTCTACTGACCATCTTCTGTAACATCATGGGTGCAGCCCTCAATCTGCCACCCTACATAGGCTGGCATGGAGAACTGACTCATTGAAGGACTTTGGCTTTGACCTTGCGCACAGTTTACACCTTGGGGTTAGACAGTCTTTTGACCTTGGACCCCCATGGTTTTTTTTCTGGTTACTCTACTCCATTGCCGTCTGGCTTTCATTCTATCTTCCTCTGTCTTCTATTTTCCTTGTTTTTGTATTATTCTGCATAAATGATGTAGTAATGTACTACAACACAGTCATCTAAAGTGCCCTGCGGTGGCTCAGTTGTGAAAGGCACTATATATTGGATTGAATTGTAAATACCATAAGGCTCACTTACGCAGCCACATTTATGAGATAGAGGTCAGGGAAGAAATAAAAACCTCTTAACCACTTCAGTATCCGACTTTTTTTATTTCATACTGTAGTCCATGAAAAAGGGCTCTGCTGTTGTGACTTGAAGGCTTCAGTTTCATTACTGATGTGCCCTTCACCATCATTGTTTTTTCAGGAAAACACCTGATGAGAATGGCAAGCTGGCTGGACCTGCTTGCCAGGCAGCATGGTGGCACTGGAGATTGTCCATCCACCTATCTACATTATGGCTCTCCACAGAGAGAGATGTACACTTGTGTCTAACAATCTAAATTGTTTCTGCAAGATTAAACACCTTCAACTAGGTTCCAACAGATGGCAACCTAATGTTCCATTCCCTAACATGTTAGAAAGAAAAAAAGAAACAGGTTTGATTAGGAGTCAGTGTACTCTCGCACGGCAGCCTTGGCTGGCAGATATGACAGCAAAGAGAGAAGTCACAGATATGAGTGAGACAGGGTAAGAGAACAAGATGGGGCACAAAAATCAGAAGAGGAGATGAAATCTCAGCATTGTAAGTAAGTTGTTTTTGGCTCCCAAACAATCCTTCATTCTTTGTTTCGTCACCCACTGGACTATGGTAATGCCAAGGATAAACATTCAGCCTTAAAAAAATGACCAAAAGCCTATCATTTTGCATTAGTCTAGCTTGAATTGAAAACGCCTCATGAGGAACATAGAGAATATTAGCTGAACGGAAAATATTAAGGAAACATAACAATAGGACTAGGGGAAGAGAGAGGGAGAGAAAGATGAGATGGTGCTGGGCAGCATGAAGGACAAACTCCTTGTCTGTCAGCACAACCAAACTAATCACACATCGATTCTGCTTTTCTGGTTTCTGCACATTTCACACATGGATTCACCAGCAGTGAAGCAGAACATGGAACAATTGGACTTCAGGAGAACTGTAAGGCTTTGCTTTGCTTGGGGCTGAACCCTGATAATAGGAAGTATTTAATGAAATATAGATATCAGAGTCATTTAAGCTAAAATTTAGTGACACTACAACTTAATTTGCCTTAGGCAAGAGATACCATGCTCAGTCTTATTAATTTTTTAATTAGGTGAGGTTGTTGGTGGGTGGCATGGAAGCACATTAGGTACTACAGATTCTTCACTGCACCAGGGCTTCAAATCTTACCTCTGCCCCTGTTTGCATGCTGTGCGGGCTTCCTGCTGTATATTTCCCACAGCGAATGATTGTGTTTGCCCTGCAATGGACTAGCATTTTACCCTTTTATCCTCATCTTAGACCATGCAGGGAAAACACTCTTGGGTCTTCACTCTGTCCTTACAACAGTCAAAGAAACTCAATGAAAAATTGCATGAATAAGTAATAAGTAATACAAGGAAAACATGTATGTACAATTATAGGCTATTGATGATTGGGGAAGTCTCTGGTGCTGGTTCAGTCCCAATAAGAAAATGTTAGACTTAGAGGTATAGATTTGAAGGTTGCTGGTATAGCCTAGATGAATCTGGGCTCGATTAATCACAAATTTCCCAAATAATGGCTGGTGCATGTCTTGTAAACATAGTTACGCCACTTTGAAGCAGTGAAAGTTTGTAGATCTGCTGGCACCTGCTGGTATGACCTATGGAAACTTTTGTCCCACAGTATAAATCAAGGACTGAAATGTTAAGTTTCTCATTGTCACAATCTACCCACAGTACAATTAATTCTTAAAAATATGTTTGTCACGATCAGCCCCGCCCAACGTGTCTGCTTCCCAGTGTTTCCCTCAGGTGGGGCTTAATTGGCCTCACCTGATCCTCGTTGTGCTTGCCTGATGTGTCAATCCCTTTGTTTGCCTAATCACACCCACCTGGCATTATGGGTCATTCCTCCCGCCGCAAGCATCACAGAATAACTGACCTCGACACATGACCCAGCGGCTGCACTCAAGCATCGTCGGAGCCTCCTGACCTGGAGGACTCGGAGAACCCGGAAAAGCGGAGGGACTCTACCTGTGGCAGGGTGATCAGCTTCTGTCCGAGGAGGACTGGCTGTGGCAACAAGCCACAGGCATGGAGTACGACGGGTTCGTCTTCCCAGCTCCTTACCGCACCTCACAACCGGCTCCAGAAAAACCCTGACACTCCATGCCATCGCAACCGAAGGCTTGCCCCTTCCGGATCCTGCGCCAGGTCCCACTCGGGGCCAGGTCGGTGGAGGACGCCATTCCCCGTGTTCCCGTGTGCTCCAAGAAGCCCGTCCCGGCGGCGCCTGCCTCCGTTCCTGCTGCGCTGGATCCCAGACCAGGGATCAGTATGGGAGTCGTCTCGTTCCCTGCTGTCCGCATGGCGGGGTGTCGAGAGGAGCTTCTCTCGAAGCACAGCCCGGCGATGTCCGCTTCGGACGCCGCCCTCGCTTCGCCGCACCTCCCTGTGGCGCTTCCACTCCGGGAGGGTCTGGGTGCGTACCTTACGCTGGGGTTTCACCCCTTCTTCGCCACAGACTTGGATGGCACAATACTTCGACCTGCAGGCGCTGTGGTGGGAGTTGGCGGACGACCCGATGGTGAGGACCGATCCCAAAGCTTCCGGGTTGCTGGACCGGCTGCAGCAGTCTTTCGACGCCGTCACCCCGGGCTCGTCCCCCTCAGCGCTAGACCCTATCAGGGCACTGCTGGAGGACCTGCTTCACTGCTCCCCCGACGGTTCTGGACAATGACACTGCGGCTCCTCAGGCTTCTAGGGGGCCGGATCCTGTTCCCGGTACAGGGCCACCTATGCTTATTCCAGTCCCTGCTCCGGCGTCGCCCAACACACCTGCCGGTTCCTGCCAGCCGCCCGTTCGGGGAGAGAACGCTGCCGCACCCCCGATCTGCTTGCTCCTGTCCCGGCTCTGGCGCCGCGGCCTCCTGTTCCTGTCCCAGCTCTGGCGCTGCCGCCGACTGTTCCAGTGTCACCTGCTCCTGTGCTGCTGGCGGCTCCCGGGTTGCCTGCGCCCAGCATGCGGCCGGGGCTTGCCGGTGTGCCCCTGGCCGGCCCAAGTGAGGAGACCGATGTGCCCGGTGACCTCCCACAGGTGCCGCCCAGTGCGCTCCTAGAAGTCCCGCCTGCGCCCAGTGCGCTCCTAGAAGTCCCGTCAGCGCCCTGTGCGCACCCAGAGGTGCACCTAGGTGCGTCGTCCACACCCAGCGGGCTCCCTGGCGTCCCTTCCATGCCCTGCGCGCACCAGGCCAGGACTGGAGAGGGCACCACCATGCTCCAGGATGGTCCGCGTGCTGCCGATGCGGCCAGCACGTTCCCCGGCGTCCAGTCCGCGGCCAGCGCACTCTCCAATGCCCCGTTCGCGGCCAGCGCACTCTCCGAGATCCAGGCCATACACCCGGCCGGTCCATCGGAGGACACCACAGCCTTCAGGATGGATTCGGGAGTGGACGCTACCACACTCCCCTACGGTCCAGGTGAGGGCATCGCCGCACCTGGGGCTATTCGGGGACGGTTGCCCGGTTCAGCTCCAGGGCCCACCGAGCTGCCCGGCTCTGTTCCAGGGCCCGTGGATTCGCCTGGCTCCTGTCCTGGCTCATCTCCCAGGCCACCCTCGTCGTCTGGTTCTTCCTGGAACTCCTCAATGCCGGGTTAGTCTCCCGGGCCCTCCTCATCACTGGGCCTCTTGCCCGGCTCCTCTCATGAGCCCGTTGCCTTGCCCGGCTCCTCTCCGGGTTCCGCCGAGTGGCCAGGTCGCTTACTGCGGACTGCAGTGCCTCGCCTGCAGCAAGCTCCCCAAGGGCTTCAGCAGCTGCGCCAGTTCGGGCCCGTCATGGCCTCTGGCTTTGAATCCGGCTCTCTGCGGTCCTCCTACCTGGAGGAGGAGGTCCCTGATGGAGTGCTTGCTGAGGACCTCGAGTGGGACCCAGTTGGTCTGTCCCTGCACCCGGGTGCCTGGACTGGGCATTCCAAGCACGGCCTGGGCCACCCCGGTTCCCAGTTCCTGGGGAGGTTACAGCCCCTACCACGAGGGGGGTGGAGGAGGAGAGCCAGGGTCTCTGTCTCTCGCCAGGGAAGACGGGAACACGTACGGAGGGGTGGTCTTTTTCACAGGTCAAGGTCGGCACCCAGCTCAGGGCCTCCAGTTCCCGCCGTCCCTGCAGTCCCCGCGGCCCCCGCCGTCCCTGCAGTGCCTGTTGATCCTGGGGGACCAGGACCCACTGCGCAGTCCTCAGCCCCAGGTGCCACGATGCCCAGTAGGCCCCGGTTCACTGGCCCTGCGGGACCTCCAGAAGCTGGAAGACGCAGACTGCCTAGGGGGCAGTCGGGCGCTCCGGGACCTTTCCTCGGCCCCAGAACATCGCTCCTGCCCCCTCTTCTTGTCACACCCCAGCTGTCCCCTCTGTCCGTCCTGGTAATTTACCTGTCTCTGTGTATCCAGCTGTTGGTTTCTCTGGCCTTGTCTTCCCTGTCCGTGCTCCATTGTCTGTTCCGGTGGGTTCCTTGTCTCTCTCCCGTCTTGCCCTCCTGTTTCCTGTAGTCCTGCTCATCTGAGTCGGACATTGTTAGCCATGGCTGGTCCCGCGTCCCTGTCCTGTCCTGTTCGTTGGTTTCTGGTCGTTTGGTTCGTTCGCTTGTATTCACTCTCGTTCCGTCTGTCCTCTTGAGTCCCCTGTCTCAGTGTGCCCTAGGGTTGGTGTCCTGGGTCTTGTTGTCCCTGGCCATTGTCTGTTCTCTTCTCTGTTGTTCCTTTGTTCTGTCTCCCTGCCTGCCCCTTCTCTTCCCCTAGTCCTGTCTGCGTTCTCCTGGGATGGGTGTTTTGCTTATTCTCGTTGTGTCTTCCCTAGGTCCTCCGTCTCCTGAGCCTGCCCGTCCGCTGTCTGCCCGTGTCCTGCGTGCCTGATCCGTGCCCTGTGTCCCGGCCCCATGTTCCCGTCCTGTCCTCCGGTCCCCTGGGTCCCCTCCCTGGGTTTTGTCACACCCGGAGTGCGTGCCCTTGGGGGGGGGGGGGAGCTATGTCACGATCAGCCCCGCCCAACGTGTCTGCTTCCCAGTGTTTCCCTCAGGCGGGGCTTAATTGGCCTCACCTGATCCTCGTTGTGCTTACCTGATGTGTCAATCCCTTTGTTTGCCTAATCACACCCACCTGGTGTTTCCTCCTTGATGTCTTACCCTATTTAGTCAGTCTACGTCCTGTTCCCCTCATCGGTTATTGTTTGAGCTGTGTTCGTGTCTCCTGTGGCTGGCGTTGCCAGTTTTCCCTAATCTTTATGAATAAACGCCCCTACGAGGAGCTTTAGACCTCGCAGCCTGCATTATGGGTCGTTCCTCCCGCCGCAAGCACCACAACGTTGGGTGATTTGTAAAAGAGACAAGTGCATTTGCACAGGCACTAAGGGAACAGAGCTTAAAATGAGACAAAGAAAACTGGAAGTGCCTAGCGAGGGGGCCAGGGGCTGAACGTGTATGTGGCTTGATGAGATGTTCGGCAGGGAGAGCTCACTTCTGTAGGGACCCACAAAAGCACTAGCCCAAGCGCGTCCCTATATCTACTTATAATACTGAGCTAGAACTCAAAAATAAAATGGCCTTTTGTCTTTTCAGATGATTCTCGTAATTACTGCACCACAAATGTTGTGTTGCTTTACTGGACCATTTCCTCTTTGTCAATTTAAATATACAAGGAACATCTTGTCTGGACAGTGTTTGCAAGCAGGAATTTTCCTATTTCATTCAATATGTAACTAAATATACTGAAAGGAGCACCTAAATCACTGCCATAAAATAGGCTGAATTGTCCATTCAGACACTAACTACAAAAAGCAATGCTTTGCAGTGAAGAGAAAAATAACATGCAGAGCATGTAATGGAAAAAAAATCTCAAAACTGTTTTTCCCTTGGGTTTGTCACTATTAACTTTATATATAGTCCATTGTTAGTGCCTAAAAACAGAATTCATTTATAATAATGCATATACTGAATATGATTTTTTTTCTTTCAGAGGAATTAAAACTTTCCATTTTCTATGACTGTATGACTTTCTATGACTCCAGCTACAGATGCACGCTCTGGATTGCCTGTCTGTGTCTCTGTAGCTATTAGTCAGCTTGTGAGTTTAGCCCAGCAATTGACAAAAAGGGCAGGGCTGAGAACCGGGGCTGTGTGCTCTCTGTCAGACGCATGGAAAGGCAACTTTTCAGAGTTTTTCAGTGTTCACATCCTACTATTACCTAAGTCACTGAGGGGATCTATGCTCCCATCAAGCACTTACGTAAAAAAAGTGCTTAAAAAGTTATGCATGTTTCAGCTAAGTGCATTCTCCCCTTATTCCCTTGCGCAGCCGTGCAAGGAGTGTAATTCACTGAGCAAGAGAAAGGGGTTACGCCCTGGATGATTTGGACTGTTTCATTAATATTTTAAACCTAATTAAAATCCACAAAACCCTTCTGATTTGTAAATGAAAGCGTGGTGGTAGCCTACTACATTTATATTTGGCCATTCTCAGGAATAGGACAATCCTTCCAAAAAAACTAAATTTTTGTGTTTAAATTTTGTGCAAAGTAATTGACGTTGCCTTAACTTAAGTTTATTATATTATGTATATTAAATTTATGTAAAATGTATATAATTTATAACTGATTTAACTCTGATATAACTGATTTAATCAGCCATTATCCCCAAATACCATTGATGCCATTTTAAGATAAACACAAATAACACAATTTAGATAAAATCTTTTTAAATCTTTCAACTTTACTACAGCAGACAATTACTTGGATGCATATTCATTTCTTCAGTTGCTTAGTATTGACAATTGCTTTATTCTGCAAGTTATTAACTACAACTGAGGCAAAATCTATATTTAAGACAAAATCATAATGTAACTCTTGTGAAAATAATTTAAAACATTAGAGAAGCTTGATAGGCTATGTTGTGGTAATGAGTTTGTGAGAATGGCCTATACCGTGTTTCAGAATGAATCTGTATAGTTTTTATGTTTCAGCTTTTTCCCTCTTCATTCAGGTACAATTCTATAAACATGAAAATATGCCTAACCAATAGATATGGTGCAAATATTAGTATTACTAGTAGCATGGATTAAAAGTCTAGAATGCATTACTGATAAAACTATAATGCAATCAACTGCATAGTCCAGGCAAGCTTATATGCTGTAGTGTTGGCTGTAATGTATGATCCTAAAGCAGATTCTAGTCACTGGCACTAAAAATCCACCCCATTGAGCATAGATTATGTGAGTTCCTAGTCAGGTAGTTCCAGTGGGGAATGTATGCATGTAACGCTTGGATTAAGTATATGCATGTGTTAGAAAATACGGAAAAAATCACATCTCGCATTGGTACGAAACATAACGTTTCATGATCCACCTGGAAACATACAATGCACTCAGAGTACATCAAGAGATTGATAAATGGTCAGCTCCCTGAATCAATACTTTGTGGAACCCACTTTTGCTCTGATTACAACCTCAAGTTCACTTCACTACCATCTTCACACACATAGAATTCCTTACAGAACTGTTTAAGCTCTGTTAAATTGAATGGTGCCCATTGGTGGGCTGCAATATTCAAGTCATTCTACAGATTTTCAGTGCAGTTTAAATGGGGCTTTTGACCTGGCCATGCAAGGACATTCACCTTTTTCTCATTCAGCCTCCAAACAGTCAATTTGGCAGTGTGCCTTGGGTCGTTGCAAGGTTGAAAGGTGAAACATCTTCCCAATTTCAAATTTTTGGCATGGAGCAGCAGGTTTTCCTCAAGAATGTGATGGGATTTTGCCACATCCATTTTCCCTTTTATCCTGACAAGTGCTCCAGTCCCTACTACAGAGAAATTCAGGCATGGTGTTCTTTGGATACTGAGCTTTACTGGCTTTCAGATGGTAAGAGTTCGCAAAGCTCAAATGAGACTTTTTTGTGACATTTCTTGTGGAGTGGCTTTTCCTTGCAGGCCTCCCATGCAAGCCAGATTTGTGGCACTTGTAATATTGTCACATGCACACAATGACCACTCTTTGCCATGAAGTCCTATAACTCCTATAACAAAGCTACCATTGGCCTCTTGGCAAGCCTCTCTGACCAGATTCCTCCCCTCTCTGCCATCCAGTTTTGAGGGACAGCCTGATATGTGCAGGGTCTGGATAGTTATAAACACCTTCCACTATTGCCTGTCCACAACTTACACTACACAACTTACAACTTACACACTATTTCCTGTCCTGAAGATCTTTTGAAAGTGCCTTGGGATTGTTCCTATTTCATATTGGGTTATTATGCTGGAATTTTAGGCTAATATTTCTTTCACTTGGAAATTACCAGTACAGTAAATAAAGTAAATAAATTATTATCATATTATAATATATCATATATATCGGATTTTGTAGACTGTAAAGTGACAGTGATTTGTTTTTGATGTCCTGGACTATGAGGATATGTGTTCTGTGGTATGTCATACGTCTGAGGACAGACGTGGAGAGTAGTGAAAAAGCATGTTAACTGAAAGTGCTGTCCTGATATTTAGATAATAACATAACATGTTCATCATTACTCTGCCCAAACTTTAAAAAGTGGTAAACGCAAAAGAGCAGACCTGAGTATGAGTTATGAAGGCAAATGTTTATGACATGGCTGCGAATCTATTCAGGCTACAGAAATGTATAGTAACAACTAGAATAACTCCTGAAGCAGTGGTCAACAACTAGCGGACTCAAGTCGTAATCCAGACCCAGACATGTTTAGATCTGGACTACTTGATGCTAGTAAACTCATGTTTTACGGTCAGGTGACTTCTGAAAAGGCACAGAGTAGCCAGGTCAGCTGGGCTATATGGGTCTGATGGTTGCAGCATATTGTCTACTCATGTTGAAAGACATGATTATGCAAACTAACAGTGGGGCAGACAATACGAGAAACACATCAGATTAATGGCTTGTTCAAAGATCAGAAAAGTCAAAGAAATCAGACTGTTCTAGGATGAGTGGACATACACTCACCTAAAAGATTATTAGGAACACCTTACTAATACGGTGTTTGACCCCCTTTCGCCTTCAGAACTGCCTTAATTCTACGTGGCATTGATTCAACAAGGTGATGAAAGCATTCTTTAGAAATGTTGGCCCATATTGATAGGATAGCATCTTGCAGTTGATGGAGATTTGTGGGATGCAC
>JAODKN010000002.1:16345718-16356291 GCA_026774425.1 Petrocephalus zakoni
CGGCAACTCCCCTCCTGCCTGCCTGCCCTTCGCTCCTGCGATGCCTCTCCTTCCTTCCCTGCGGCTGTGCCACTGTTAATCTTGCCATCAAGCATCAAGCACCCCGTGCCAGCACCTGTCTGTCCCTGCATAGGTACTGCAATTTCAACCCATCTATCAACTTGGTTCTATCACTTTTGTTTGACTCCTCTGCCGGCCCCTGGAGGATGGGCTTCCCCTTTGGGTCTGGTTCCTCTCAAGGTTTCTTCCTTCTAGGGAGTTTTTCCTTGCCACCGTCAACTTTAGCTTACTCACGGGGGGTCGTCACGTGGAAGAAATGTAAAGCGCATTGAGAAAATGTAACGTTGTGATAATGTGCTATATAAATAAAATTGCATTGTATTGCAATAAACATGTGTATAGCAAAACATGGGGTGCCAACAATTTTGGCCATGACTGTATATGAGTGTCATATAACCACATGGCCAGGTTACTTAAAAAAAAATAGGCACAGTAGATGTCCATTTAACAAAATTATGAAAGATCAAAATAAACTAGATGGTTATTAGTTCAAATTAAGATGAATGCTGTAGAAATGAGGAAGGAGAAAATACCCCAGCTGTGCAGAAGAAAAAATAAACTTAGAATGTGTCACTCAATAAATAGATGTGGACATAAATAACAACAAAGACTGCATCTGACATATATTTTTATTAAATTGGGTGAGAACACTGTACATTTACTACAGGGAAAAAAAACAAAGTCCCTCCCACCCCCAAGAAGTCTTAAAAAGCACATTGTTTTCTAGGTTTGCCCGAAATAATACATTTGTATCACCAGGGTTACAATATGTAAATTTTAAAATCACAAATATAAAATATGCAATTAGGGTTAAAGCATTTTTCAAGGTAAGTATGCTTATTGCTGCACTCCAATGCTCATTTTAATAATTTGATAACTAAATAATTTAGATTAACATTTTTGTTATGATAAATATAACAATTTATGGTATTATCGTAATGTTATCAATATTCTGTTATTACAGACAAGCACTTGTGAAAGTGAAAAAGCGCTTAAAAAGTTGTGTTTTTGAGCCAAGCGTATTCTCCCCTCATCAGCATGGTGCCAAAAACCCCAAAAAAGAATGCGCGGTCGTGCAAGAAATTTAATTGATTCATTAAGCAAGGGAGTTACACCCTCAATGATTTTGGCAACAAGCAAAACAGACCATTTCATTTACATTGTGAACCTAACTGAAATCTGCAGAAAGCCTTTGCATTTTGAAAATGAAAGCAATTACACTAGCCTACTACACTTATAACTGGTCACTCTCATGAACGTTTGAATTTTTGTCAATTTTGTGCCTCACACTTCTCTGTCTGGCAATCAGATGGACGAGTCTGGGCTTGACGGATGCCAGGAGAATGTTACCTGCCTGACTGCATTGTGCCGTGTATATGTGCCCGGGATTATGGAGTGGGGTTGTTGTTCAGGCATTGGGCTTGGCCAGTGAAAAAAACTCTTAATGCTTCAGCATACAAAGCCATTTTTGACAATTTGACCCTCCCAACTTTGTGCGAACAGTTTGGGGATAGCACCTTCCTGTTCTAACATGACTGCGCGCCAGGGCACAAAGCAAGGTCTATGAAGACATGGAGGAGTGAGTTTGGTGTGAATGAGCTTGACTGGCTTGGACAGAGCCCTGACCTCAACCCAGTAGAACATCTTTAGGATAAATTTAAGTGGAGACTGCGACTCAGGCCTTCACATCCAACATCAATGCCTGACCTCACAAATGCTCTCCTTAGAAGAATTGTAAAATCAAACTAATAAAATTTTAAAAAGTACTTAAAAATTTAAGAAAATTGATATATTGCAGTTCATGAGAATGACCCATATTCCGTTTAAGAATTCTTTCTTTGTCCCCCCCCCCCCCCTAAGTTTTTTTTAGCATGCCAGTTAGTTGAGTGTCCTGGACAAGTAGTTCAGTTGAAGACTACTGACCTAGTAGATATAGTATATGTATGAAGTATATGGATGTGTATAACGATCAAGACAATGGTGTCTCCGGGCACTTTTACACCACACCAGGAACCTTGCCTTTGTTACTCATAAAAAATACCAAAAGAACAGTACTTCAAGATGTTGGTTTTCCACTGGTGTAAAAATTGACACGGCACCAAATTACATCGTAATGCAAGGTGGGGTATTTTGCACTGAATTAAAAAAATTATCTTCACATATTGTGCACATTTCTCACATTGCTAGTAATCTAGATTAAGATCAGGCTTTTTCATACCTTCATACTGTACAGACATTATAGCACAGGGAGTTCTCTTAATCATTTTCGTCCTTGCTGGTTAAATTACTCCTAGGCGAATTTGTAAGAAATGTGTTGAACTCCATTTTGGCTTCACAAACACACCAACATTTATTACAACAAAATCACATTGTGATATTTGAATTTCTTGCAATACAGTGCTTTGTAGCTATATTATACAAAATACTTTATTTCTTGTTATGCCATCCTGATCTTGCCATTTCTGGGCTTCTGACAATGAAATTTATGCTTGTCTCTCTTCATTTGTTTATCCTTCCATTATTACTACTTGTACATATATTTTTTTTTACTTCAGTTATTGTTTGTTTCTTTTCTCAAAATAGCGGTTGTATGCTTTTCAGAAGAAAGCTATTTGTATAATTCTGTATGTCCCACCACAAAAGTACCAAAGTACCAAAACCACCTCAGTTGGTTTGGCGCTTTAGGTAGATACTTGACCGAAAGTCAATACAGAGCATGTAGTCAAAAACTTAGATCACTGGCAGAATGTGCGTAAAGGTCATTTACATGTGATATTTCTATATTTCGGTGTTTCCCTGCCCAAAGTACATATCTAGCCTAAGTGCACTTAAACCCCATACTGAAGTTGATGGGAGAATACGCTTAAGTCAAAAAAAGCAAGCAGCTATGTACTTTTTTTACTTCAGTACTTCAATGAAAGGGAAAATATGTGCCAATAACGTATATTGGAGTTTGTATAATGTGCACTGTGAACCATTTATTTTGTTCTACATATGACTCATTACAACTCATCACTTTAGTGGTGAGGAAATATAGAAAAACCACCAATATATAAAGAGGATCATTAAAAAAATAGATGTGATATGACATAATAGAAGCTTCAAAGAACATTAGATGGATTAGATAGATGCTATGAAAAAAAGCCATTTGCCTGATGAAACGAACTAATAAACTGCTAAGTAGAAAACATAACACACATGCTAGAATTTTTTTAAATTTTATTTAGCCATTACTCAAGCTAGACTTACAAAAACCATTGACAAAAACAGCATACTCGCCCTTCATTCTTCAGATAAGCTGTACTGAAGCCCACAAACCCACTTACCTTTACACAGCAGTCTTCTGCTGAAGGTTTCCATCACACTGCTCCAGCAAGATCTGGCAGGACAGACTTCTCCCAAGAATTTTTAAATAATACTGAGAGCTGGTAATTGGGGGAAAAAGAAGAGAATATCTGACCGGGTAAATTCCTCTCAAATGAAGATCGTTTTAAAAAGGGGGCATTTCTTTAAAGTGAAAGGAGTAAGAAAATTTTAAGATGCTAAACAACAACTAAGAAATCTTTACAATTTGCCAAAAGACCCAGGTTAAGGATTCCAACATTACAAAACGTCCAATATCTTGACAGGTCTACTTCCCTGCTGTGTTACATTGATGCCTTATTACTGAATCAAATACAAAAGAAAGAATTTTAAATTTCTGAAAAACGCCTAAATAACATTTACATTTATGAAGAGAATTTTATTAAGCCTCATGAAATCATTTTATTTAAAAAAAATTCTTTAAAATGTTTAAGTAAAGAAGAAAGCGTACATTTACTCCTTTTTGGGAGTACTGTTTTTCAACTTTTTAAGTTCAAAACTAAAAGTAACAAAAACAAATGACACTGCCATTTGAATAAAGTTTTATTACTATGCTAACAAAAACGCAAAGTGCAAAAATGTACCTTCCTTTAACAACTGACAGTAATTTAACAAAATAGAAATACGTTTTGGTAGATTTTTTTTTTTAACATGAAAAGGAAATAAATTTTTTTAAACTAATTATACAGCCTCAAACATTTCTCAAAACTATACTCTCCACCTTCCTGTGGCAAATAGCAATTTTATTTTCCCTATTCCCAAAGCTCCAAATTTATGAACTGGGTTATGATCTTGCACAGACTAAAGTTAAAACGTATGTTATACATTTCAGAGATTTAATTAAAATAATGTTAGACGTCTTATTTAAATTCATTAACGATTCAGGCTTGTACAATCTTTAGAATCTACATTACAGCCTTCTAGGGCTCAAAATATGTATTTTTTCAACAATCAAAACACAAAACATGAAGCAAGGTTACACTTTAAGCCAGTAAAGACGAAAATGAGACGAGTGTAAAAGCGGTTTAGACAACGAGATGTCCGCACTAGAATTCCTCCTTTAAGAGCCACAGGCAAACAAAACGCAATCTGCCAGACGAGGGGGTGTATCGCACCAACGTGCACCAGGAGACGACGATCTTGTCACTGATAATTTTTACCTGGGAAAAAAGCAAATCACATGAGTCAACTGTCTTTTCACTGCACACAACACGCTTTGCAAAAAATTTTTTTACCCTTGCTACAAGACGTTTTTTGAGACTATGAAAGCAGTTAGTTTGATGCTTCCCTGTTAAGGTTTTGAAACAATAAGATTTAAGGACAATGTTTTGAGATAATCTTCTGTTTCTATTTAATGGCAGGACTCATCATGAAGGCTTGATTAAGCAATTAAAAAAAAAAAAAAAAAGTCAATCAGGGTCAGCTGAATTTACCCCTGTGCTACAGAAAGAAAATTCCTTCTGTGTAGCTTCATCCTCCTGCAGGAACAAATGTCACCCTGAAGGGCAGCACTGACCTATTCTCACCTCTTGAATACGCAGTGATGTATGGTTAATATGAGTAGCGTGCAGGGGGTGGTGGAGGAACACGCTCACTGAAGGGTTCCCTGGCACGAGGCATTCCAAACATTGATGTCCTGGACATGGATAGAGGGGAGAGGCGGGAGCGCTCATACGAGTATCCATTCCCCGCTGTAACAGCAGAAGCGGGAAGCCCCCTGCGGATGGGACTGCGGTCCCTTGAGAAGTATGAAGAGGGGGGAGGGGGCACAGGGAGGCGCTCACAAGAGTCAAGAACAGATGATGGTGGACGCTCTCTTACGACATTAGAAGGAGGTGGGGGAGGAGGTGGTATGGAGTTTACTCGTCGCTCCTCAAACGAGGTTATGCCATATGGACGAGCACGGTACTTTTCATAGTAATCCACCACCCCACAGTTGGCTCGTTCACGATCAGGGTAGGGACCTTGTCGGGTGGGGGGGGGCGGTGGTGGTGGTGGTGGAGGAGCGGAATAACCATGGGACACAGGATGACTAAAGCGGCTCCTGTAGTAACCTGGTGGTCCAGGTTCAAGCCTGTCCCCGGGAAATCGACGGTACCAGAAACCTGGCCTATCAGGAGGGGGGTGTGGATACTCTTCCTCCTCCTCACCCCTTGGTCGGCTCTTTGACATCTGCACATGAATCCGTTTTCCTTTAAAAGAAACCAATGTTAACTCACAAAAAAATCTTACCTGCCCCAAATTTCTTTTTAAACCTGCCACTTAATGACAAATTACATATTAAAGATTCCATAATACCGTTTCACTCTCTTACCTCAGACGTTTCCCCAAAAAAGGATGAGTGGGAAGATACCCATATACAGACCATACATTTAGTTTGTCATGAAACATGACACTCAACACATCAACGCCTCCAAGGTTTTCAGCAAACTAACTTTTTACCACCTATTTGAAAACACTTAAGGAGACTTGCCATGTGTGTTTCAAACTGCCAGCAATCATACTGATTTTTAAGCAGATCATAAACCCAGCACTTCCTTACCCTGAAAATCAGTGTTGTCTAAGCCTTTGATGGCATCCATTGCTTCCTCAGAGTTTACCATGTGCACAAAGGCAAAGTTCTTGATGGCAGTACATTCGGTTACAGTGCCATATTCTTCGAACAAAGCACGGAGTTCATCATCACAGCCCTTCTCAACATTTGCTACGTGAAGCTTGACAGGACCTTGGTTTTTACCATGGCTGGCCTCCACATTTATCGGTGTGCCATGCAGTTTGTAGAGATGCAGACTGCGGATGGCCTTTGTGGCTGTTTTGCGATCTTCCATGTGCACAAAGGCATAGTTTTTGATGATGGCGCACTCAGTAACTGCCCCATATTGAGAGAAGAGTGCCTGAATTTCATCCGCGTTTGCCTCACGAGGAAGGTTCCCGATGAAAATCTTAACCATTTTATTGCAAAAATGTCTTTAGAGCCTAGCAAAAGAGAAAACGGTAAGCATTTTTCAGGCAGCACACATTAAGTTATGGATTCTGTGAAATTGCCTATAAATTGACTTATACTGCGCCCCTTGCATATCCTCGAAGTAGAGCTTTCAAATTCGTGCACATTCTGTGTGAGTAGCCTAGGGCACAGCATGCATGCATGCATGTACATTGCATTGTTCATTACACAAAGAAAATAGTAATCACGTAATGTGTCTTTAGAATTATTAGCCCATTTATTGCAATGTACACTAAATATACTGAGTGTCTTAGTAATAAAGCATTGTAATTTATATATGGAAACACAATCTGAAAAACCAAGGGGTGTGCCTGACTGTAAATGAATGTGAAGTGCACATACCAAATATTTGCAGAATCTGAAAGGAATTAAAATTCGCCCATAAATCTAAAAACGCAAGAAGTGTGCAAGGGTTAACTTTAAATGCTTAACTAATCTGTCATTACAGCTGAAATTCTGGTTGGGCATTATCACATTTCGATTATATCGCCCACGTGCAACACTAGGGCTTCAGATGATGTGTGAAACATTTGACTGGACACCAGCTTTTCAGTACTATACGGATGTTTATTTATGCCTACAATTTGTTAAGCAGATTAGTAGAACAGCTAAAACATAATAGGATGCATTTTGTGACACCCAAAAGATAGCACTTGGCGTACCTTTATATTTATTAAATTTGGTTAGTAGAGCACACCACATGATATTTTGGTATACTTCAGTGCAATGAGCACTAAAGTGGCAGTGAAGGAAGGAACAGCCACAACATCAAAGAAAAAATATTGTGATTAAACAAGGTAAAAAGACATCAATGATTGGCAGTACTTGCAGTTTAAAGTCTGACATGTTTATTAAACATAAGGATATGCCAAATTCACACAGATTAACCCTTGCACATCATAATATACCTCATTAATATTTTATGTGCACTACTGATCCGTTTACCAAACTGTAGGCGTAAGCAAATGTCCAGAAAGTACCAAAAAAGCAGGCGCCTGGCCAAATGTTTTACCGGTTATCTGAAGCCCTGGTGATTATTGCACATGCACAATATAATCCAGATGTGGCATCACCCAGCCCTAGTTGAAATAATTGCTACAAAAATTGCCCAACTACATTAAATATACAAAGAGAATCATAAAAAAGGCCAATGTGCATTGCTCTCTGTGTATTGGGCACCCAGAATGTGATAAAAAGAACTTTTCTTAAAAAATTACAGCTGGAAAACTGAAAATTGAATATGAGGCTAACTATTGCGGCATTTTGTGTTCTGAATTAAGTTTGAGCAAAAGAGTCCCTAGAAAACTAGATGGCTATTTTTTGTAATTTGTAAAGACTGGTGAGTATTCAAAGGTCACAGCTAAGCCCAGGCCTCTCTGTAATGTTTAGTTTGATCACTGGATTAGCCATTCAGCAATTTGCTACTCTGTTAAAACACCAGGACAAATTTCAATGTTGCCAATATCTAAAACAAATCGAATATCACCCTTCTTCACGTTTACATTAAATATTATAACAGTCAATGACGATGAAAACCTCGTACATACCATTCATTGATTCTGAAAATACAACGCTAATGACATGGGGTTATGTGTTAACTTTTATTTCTCAGTTTATCTTACTTATCTTACTTCCTTGTGTTGCTTTTCCCCTCATAAGTCATAAACTACAACAATGTAATGGGTGGGGAAATGGTTTTTGTATTTTCCGTAAAACAATGATTTTGCAGATACGAGGTATTCTTAATCAGACAACGATTTGCTCATCGGTAATGAGGTAACAGAACGCACAGTAGTTCAGTAACAACACCAGGAAACGATTATCTCGACCAGCACGTTCTGTAGTATTACTGTCCGTTAACTACATTTATAATAAAACGCGTAACGTGCTGATTGGTGACCATTCAAATACTCTCCAAGCAAAGCTCATTGCTCAGGAATCAAAGCAATTAAAATAAGTACCCTGACCCCTAAACTACCGGCAAGGCCCGAAGCAAGAGCAACAGCAGCGGCGACGGAAACAAACAGCAGTTGCAAGAGCACCAATAATGAACTTTTTTCTTGACTGCATAATCAGGAGGATTCGTGGCCAAAACAATTTTCTGAAACACTTAATATATTTGATTTATAAAACAAGTTGCAAACTATGACCAAGCTTCGCAACAAGACTTTACTAGACAAGTACTTTGCGGGATATACAGGTGCAATTATTAGGTATATTTTAACAGGGAATAATTAAGACCACGATAAGCAACATTTATGAAACCGATAAATTATTTGCCAAAAATATCCTACCTCAGCCGTTCTATATGTACATAAAAGAAAATGGCTTCTTTCCCCTTCTTCAGAATTTTTTTTGTGGCCGCCCATCGAAAGGCATCAAGGGAGGGGTATCAGAAAATTGCCAAGTGATTGGAGTATTTTGATGTCACTCGATAGTTTGCTCTCGGGGCGAAAGACCCATTGGCTAAACGGCTTTCAGAAACCAATCAGTGTCTTTCATCAAGAAATATCTCCGCCCGTATAGAGTAAGTATTTGAAATAGCTGTATTGCTTTTAACCCTTAGTACAGGTAGCGTTCAATACGTATAGGTCTCGGCAGCGGAGTGATACTAAAACCTGTTTTAAAAGTTTTGTGTTAGCTAATTCTGGAGAATGTAACCGAGGTTTTTAATGCCAAAAAATATTGCAAAGAACTGTTTACACCAATGAGATAACATTATCTTGGAGGCATCTATTTTGGCTCATAAAGAGGTTTTTCTAGGTCACAGGGGTGCCCAATACGTCGATCGCGATCGATCAGTAGATCGCGCTACATTACAACTTTGTTACGATAGGTTACTATGACTACTTAGATCCCTTCTCATCTAACAAAAACGCAAAACTCCAGCGAGCAAAGTGACCAAGCTATGGCCTTCCAATTTATATGTACTAAAAATTGATATAAAAAATGATTCGGGGACCCGAATCAAGTAAAGAAACATAATGTATTGAATTGTATTGTGCTGTAAGGGTCCATGCAGTAATGCAAGGTTCGCCAACCTATACTGTACATATAACGTATACTAGGTGTATATATATAAATATATATTTAGCATATTTTAATGTAGGTATAGATCATTTTGACCTGGTCATTTTAAAGGCTTGCTATCTTGTAATCCGACAAAGTGTGGGCACCTCTGTACTAGGAAATTAAAATTGTAGGAGGAACCTTCTTTGAACTAAAAAACACTTATAATCCGGACTTGATGGGTTTTAGACCGGAGTAAAGTTAGCAGTGGGTTCGATATTCGCCAGACATTCACAGATCATCTCCGAATTTACTCCATCAAAACATTACAAAACAAAGTAAATTCCACATTCACAAATCCGTGTGTGTTTGTGAAATCACACGCACACCTTATTTTTTCAATTATTATATCCAGTAAATTGTGAAAAAGCTCCTGGTGTGAATTAATGTGTCCGCTTGGGTTTTGACAGACCGCGACGTTTCAAAATAAAAGTCCCAAATGTAAAAAAGCAGTATCTCAACAAACAATTATTACAAAACACATAAAACACCTTCAAACACTATTTCAATGTGGCACATACTTACAAGAAATTACAAGTACATACACGGCCCACTAACACTCGTGAAACAGTAAATAGTGGGGTAAGATTACATGTCCATTATTGGAATATTATTGGAATTTTGGAACATTGAGTATACAAAATTTCAGCCTGTGGTTAAAGTACATGAGTAAAGCTACACATATCATAGCCTTGTGCACTTGTGAAACCTGTAGGAAATTTGTGAAATTAACTGATATGCCTCATATCCATTGTTTTCGGTGCAGGCAGAACATAGAACATCTCAAAACACAAAAAAACAAAGAACCCAGCAACTAAATTTCAGCCTGTGGTTCAAGAACATGAATAAAGTTACACATATCATAACCTTTGGCACATCTGAAACCTGTAGACAATTTGTAAAATTAACCGATATGCCTCGTATCCATTGTTTTCGGTGCAGATGGGACATAGAGCATCCCAATTGTAAATTGCAAATTGTAGCCTCTTTTTCCTATTTTTAGTGGAGATGAGTGGTACCCGGTGGGGTCTTCTGCTGTTGTAGCCCATCCGCCTCAAGGTTGTGCGTGCTGTGGCT
>JAODKN010000002.1:16429873-16440875 GCA_026774425.1 Petrocephalus zakoni
AAAAGTAGCTTTAATGCTGTGGAAAGGCTTAGTTGTTGCAATCAGTTCTTTGATATCACACATGCTTACTTGTCTTCCCTTGTATATCATGGTGATAGTTTGGGGCAAGTAGACAGGGACAGGTCGAACATATTAAATACACAAAACAAATAAATGTTAAAACTTCATGGGAAGAGCTATGAATTAAACTTGACATCCAAGGGCAGAGGGGCAGCCATCATAGTAAACAAATCCTTAGCATTTGTTCACAGGCAAACATATGATTTTCAACATATGGAGAGGTAAATTTAGTCCTGGTAACTTTAGTCAGTTTATTCGGTCCATACTTTGAAAATCCAAATTAGTTTCAAACTATGTTATAGAATATTGGACTGATCTGGTACAATCTCATATCATAACTGTGTTCATATGTCATTTTAGACACTTTACCTTTTTGACTAACACTGCATAAGTTTGTAGAAATGAATACATTTTGGACCACTAAATACTGTAGCTGCAGGACATTCCATTCAGCCAAAAGACATTATTCTTCTTTTTTAACATTTCTTAAGTCAAATTATAGAAATTATTTGTTTGCCTTTCGTTTGAAAACTCCTACATTGAAAGTGTTTGGCATGTTAATAATAAGAAGCCAGGGAAAGAAGTCACTGAGAAAAACTGCAAAAACTGTCTCTTCAGTTTCATGAGCGATAATAAAGGCAGGAAGAGGAGAGGAGAGATTCACTGCATCCTAATTAAGGAAAGGTGACACAGACAAGATTTTTAAGGCAGTTAAATGCATTTATTGTTATTTTTATCAGATGGAACAGTATTTTAAGTATTTTTTGTTCCCTTAAATGGAATTGCAATGTATAGATGTCCGTTATGAAAATGTAAAAATAAAAAAAAATAAATACATTTTAATCATAGGTTTTATTTCATCATATATATTTTTTTGGAGTATATGCTTGTATATATTATATTCTTGTCTCATTAATAATGATACTGATAATTAAAAAAGAGATGTCCTGTTTTTGATGCCTGTCCTGTTATTTTTCCTAATTTTTTACTAAACCAAATGCTGCTTGCATCTGACGTATTTTTATTTATGTAGCACTTTTCCGAACCTCAAAGACACGTACACAGGATATGATGTGATTAAATTTCATGCAGTACTAACAACTGACAGGAATAGTGGGCTTTGCTAGGAAACTTACATACTAGACTGATATTTAGTCAATTCTACAGAATGACTGTAATACTGTAATATGTTCCACAACAGAGACTGAAAAATTGTGTGAATCAGAAGAATAGATAGTCAGTCTGTTGTTAGACTAGTTACTGTTGAGAGGGACACTACTGTGGGAAAAGCGCTGCTCCTGTGTTTGCTGTGTTTTGGCTTTGATAGCCAATCTAGCTCAGAACTTGATAGTCAGCTGCACAACTTCCAGTCTGTAGGGAGACTCTGTGCTTCTAGTTATGAGGCTGATCACTGTAGTGTCACCTACAAATACTAGGATCTCCACAGGCTGCTTTCTGGAGCAGCACTGATTTGTGTAGCGACTGAAGAGAAGGAGGAGAGCACTCAGCCTGGAGGAGCTCAGTGCTGAGGGTCACCGTGTCTGATGTGTGCTTTCCCAGGCTGTCCCCAGAACTCTGGTGCTGGTGTCTGCCCTGTTGAGATGCTATAATATAAAGTGCAGGGCCATGCTGACCATGCTGTTACTCTATAACCAAAATGCATGGGGTCCAGCAGCCTGTGATGGTGCTCCGATAGGCTAGGACCAGGCATTCAGACATGACCACAGAGGTCAAGATAACTGGCCTATTGGCATTAAGTCTCAAAGAATGGATACCCTAGTAGATTCAGGGGGCTCAGCACTTTGCAGGGGCCCCTGAATACAAAATATATAAATATATAATAGCCTATAGGGACCCACAAGGCCCCAAAACTCAAGATGGCATTGTTGGAGGGGGCAGAATTTTAAGCTACGCCCATTCCTGCAACCCTTGTGTTTTGGAGACTGGGATGGTGATGGAGGCGTTAAAGCATGAAGGAACAGCAGATGTACATCTATTAAAGCTGTTCATTAAGAATTAAAATGATCTCCCAGCAGTGCCACCCCCGATTAGCTTTCTGTCATCATGGGCCCAGCCCCCAGCCGTTTGTTTCAGGTAGCCAACAGCCCGAGTGTGTTCTTCCTGTGTTGTGCAAGGAAGAATGTAAAAAGCTGAATTCTTTACAGCAGTGCAGGTAGCAGATATCACCACTGACATTGGTATCCTTCTCAATGTCTTAAATAATCTTGTAGATAAAAATGAATGCATCAATAAAATAAAAAAATCAGTGGAACATTTTCTTTCTGCTGCTGCTTAAATGTGTCTTTGATGCTGCAGTCAGTAATTTTCCACTAGCAGTCTCACCTCTGCACTTTACAGGAAAACTGACCGACTGAGAGAAAGCTGTTTGTGTCACACGTTTCAATGACACAAACCACACAACCATCAGGTCCCCAGCTCAGCCCCTCTGCCTCACTAGAAAAACCACAAAGGGTGTTTTTCATTTAAATGTTATGTTATTGACAGCATGCAGTTATCGAAAAAACTTCAAATTCAAAGCTAAAAACCAGCATGTCCAGGATGCCAATAATAAATCTTAGTCAATATCAACACAGTTCGGTTGCAATGCTGTCTGGTAGAATTTGCCAAATTAAATGAAAATCAATGCATTTTATACAGACAGGGCTTCATCTTAATCTTTCAGCCAAAATCATGCAGGAAAATCTGTGCATCTAAATGCATCTATTTGGTCGGAATGGCATCCCATGCAGGTTGGTCTCTGCCTGTGCTCTGTGCTTCCAGGGACAGCCTCCCCCTACCCGGACGAGAATAAGCAGTTGTTGAATAAATGAATGAAAGAAGATAAAAATACAAAAGTCATTCTTTCTGTCTAAAAGGTCAGCAGCCTAACCTCTGATTACGGCATCAAATATCTGATATCTGATAAGTGGAAAACTTGTTTAATGTCTTGCTTAGTGGTGATCTGTTTCCGAAAGATAACCTTGTGTGCGCTTTGTAGTTTATTTCGCATTGGCCAGTCAAATGCAGAAAGCTGTGTCATTACCGTAAAGCAGGGCTCAGCACAGTGACTGTACCTGCTCTGTACTGTAGATTACAAGCCAGGCTTGTCTATGTGTCTTGTGGGGTTTAATGAAATTTTACATGACTGAGCATAGTGGATTCAGTTTCCTTTGCACTTGTATTAAACAGTGTATCAAATTAAAGGTCTGAGATGCTGGCTCGAGAGTAGCATGGTCACTCAGTGGTTAGCACTGTAGCCTCATATATGAATATGTAACACTAAATGTAAAATTGGCCAGAGGGGCTCAAGGTGACATTTTGTCAGGGGACCCAGAATTTCTAGCTACACCCCTGTGTTACTCCGTTTTTTTGTCCCAGCTATCAGCAACCATGGATTTACTGTATCTCCACCTGGTGGTCAAGACCTAAGACAAAATATGCAAAACTATCTATCCATCCATCCATCCATCCATTTCCTGAAACCATCACAGGGGTCCAGAGGGCACAGTTATGGGCAATTTGACAACTCCAATTAACCTGTTTTTAGACTGGGGGGGCACATGACGACACAGGGAGAACATGCAAACTCCACACACGGAACCTGCGTGGAGACCTGAACCCCAGTCCCAGAGGTGTGAGGTAATAATGCCAACTACTGCACCACCATGCCACCCAATGTGTAACCAACATGTTCTAAAATCCAAGTACAGATTTAGCAGGTGTCATGAATTCTGAGAATTGCCAGTTAATTACTGAAAACGATCTATCAGTACATGAGTTATATACCAGACGCTCAATCCACACCCAGGGGCTGGACGACTGGAGCATGGTGTGACAATCTGTCACATCAAACTGACAATCTGACAATCAGGGGGGTATTCTCCGTATGTGGATTATTTGTTTAGCCGGATGAGATTGTTGACGATTTGGCATGATCCTAGATCTGTCGGTTCTTCAGTGGCACACCGGCACTCCGGTCAGGCGATCACCAAGAAGATCTGGAAGTAGGCAATTGCCTGGAAGATAGAGGAACATTTTACCGCGTATGTATTTCTCACCATGTTAGACCTGGTTTTTGAATTCCAGCCCTCAAGATCCTCAGCGCGTTGCACTTCTTGTCTCCCTTCGCACCGGGCAGACAGCTGAGTGGGCCTCAGCCATCATCCATTCCGGATCTGACATAGGTCACTCTTACCCAGAATTCACACACCAACTCCGCACTACATTTTTCCATCCGGATAGTGAGGTGCACCCTCACCCTTGCAGTGCAAACCACCTGGTATGATTCTGCTCTCCGGACGGCCTATTACAAGGGGCTGGGTCCCCGTATCCGGGATGAGCTTGCCAGACATGAGCTCCCCACCATTTTAGAGGGCCTTATCCAACTGGCACTTCATACAGACCAGCAAATGAGCTCACATCTAAGGCCAGCTCCCCGTACCCTGCTTCCTGCCTCATTTCACCATTCGCCAGCACCTCCTCCACCACCTGCTGGCGTCTTCTCTACACCTCGACCCGTGGACTGCTCAGGATCAGGGGAACCCATGCAGTTAGGGCGCGCCTCCCTCACCACTGTGGAGAGGGAGAGATGCTATAGGGAGGGCCTCTGTGCCTCTCCCAATCATCACCGCGCCGTGTGCCCTCTCTGTCTGGGAAATGGCCAGACTCGGTGAGTCCTGAAAAGAGCTCACTGGGTCCTTTTTCTCTTTATCGCTCTTCTCTACCTCTACGGCTGTGTCCCACCTCACAGTTCAGGTATACGTCCAGTGTGGTCACAAACGGGTCAGGAACCCAGCTTTTATTGATTCAGGGGCCGCAGGGAACTTTCTTGACCAGACTTATGCCAAACAACTGGGGGGGGGGGGCAATGACCTGTCACAACAGGCAAATGCACATGGAATGCATGTGAAATCAAATTAACTCATCAGTGCTAAACATACAAATAGGCTGAAAATGTAATGTGCTGGAGAGAGACACTATGGCAAGTGGAAGGAGGAGGAAGCAATTCAGCAGAGATGAGGTGCAGTGGTTCCTGGAACTCTCCCCGGGTAGCACCCTAGTCTTGGGAACCCTAATTTCGTGTAACCCTAAGTCCTGGAAGGTAGCGGTTCCTGGAACTCCAAGCCGGGCACCTTCCCCGGGGTGGAGTTCCATGGGGCTCCCGGTGGTAGGTAACCCTAAGCTCCACAGCCTAAGTCCCATTGGTAACCCTAAGTCCCAGGCACGGGTGGTTCCTGGAACCTTACCTGACATTGGGTGCACCTTTTCTGGGGTAGAGTACCACGGAGGTCCCAGTGGTAGGTAACCCTATGCTGCACAGCCTAAGTCCCATTGTTAATCCTAAATCCCAGGTACCGGCGGTTCCTTGAACCCCAAGCCGGCTTTGGGTGCACCTTTTCCGGGGTAGTGTTCCATGGAGGTCCCAGTGGTAGGTAGCTATATTTTGTCACATACTTTCATCATCCTGGACGGGAAGTTGGGATGTGCTCTGCTTCGGCTGCTCATCCATTGAAGATCCAGAATTTCTCTGTCAAGTCCGGGAATTCCATCATGTAGTGTCAAACCAAATCTCATCAGCGATTTCTAGAAGTTTCCGATCGAGATATTAAAGAAATAGCAATGCAACTCGAAAAGCAAATAGCAAAGCAACTCGATTGTAAATGTACACGTAACCTATGCGCCTGCACCTTGTCACGTTCATTAGTCAACTAAGCATTTCTCTAAGCTACGAGACGTACTTTTGAAGACGAAACAGTACTGTCGCAAAGGTTTTACAGCACTTACTGTAAACTTACAGTAATTTACTTACTGTAAATTTGCAGCACAGGCTGTACTCCTCTTGCTGCGCTGTGTCATGTGGTTCTACGAGCGGGAAAAGCACCACTTTTATACTGTCCAGCCCAATGAATGCCATTGGTTCATCAACAAACTGACGAATTGTCATGCGCCGGCTGAGGTGCAAATCCGTAATTTCATCATTGTCAGTTTGTTACGTAGTGTAATTTCTGGCCCTCTGCATTTCCAAAAATCCATCGAAATTATTCCGTGACGAGTTCAGTCACGATACTGTACATGCTTCATCATGCATGTTCCAAGTATGACCACATCGAATTTCAGGCCTGTGGCTTGCAGGGGTTTGCCGCAAGAAGCCTTTAGGTTCTCCTTAGGCCTTAACCAGACTAGGCCTCCATTGACTTGCATTGCCTATCTTAATGCATTCAAAAAATCATTAAAATTTATTCTGTGTGGTGTTCAGTGATGGACCTCTGCAGGCTTGCTCATAAGTGTGTCTAGCTTCTCTCCACTAAATTTCAGACCTGTGGCTGATGGGGCTTGGCCTGAAGGGGCTCTCAGGCTTTCTGAGGCCTACTTGGGGTCAGTTCTGAAGGTCAAAGTTTGAACTGTCCGTTCAATGTCAAGGAGGCATAATTTTAATGGACATGTATGGAGGCAGGCTGTCTAGTTTCAGGAACTAATTGAACCATCTTCCTACGTGGTTCCTGTGTCGAGTTATGGCCTGGCAAAGACACTGGGGGGTGCCTCCATTCCCTTAACATAGGCGACCTTGATCATTTAAAAAAATCGTCAAAATTCCTGTGTGAGGGCCACACTCATGATACTTGTTCACTAGTGTCCCTAGTTTGTGTGGCAAATTTCAGACCTGTACCTCCACCCTAGCCAGAGCTATGGGCCCCATTCACTTCCCATTCAAAAAAAGAATGTCGAAAAAAAATGTGAAAATCACCACACACACTTGTGAAACTTTGCAGGTGTGTTCTGGGGAGTCCCTAGATTGCGTGTACCAAATTTCAGACCTCTAGCACCAGTGGAACCCTAACCCTAATCAATTGCTCTCAGAACACAGCAAGACTCTTACAGGGCTTTTTTCCTGTGAGGGTTAGTGTTATTAGGGTTAGGGTTACTATTTTACACATGGGAAAGGCGGTTAGGGTTAGTAGGCTTAGCGGTTCTGGATTTTACACGTGGGAAAGGTGGTTAGGGTTCATAGGCTTAGCGGATCCAAATTTTACACATGGGAAATCCGGCCCCTACTGTTGGCCTCAGCGGGTTCGGATTTTACATGTGGGAAATCCGGCCCCTACTGTTGGCCTCAGCGGGTCCGGATTTTACAGGTGGGAAATCCGGCCCCTACTGTTGGCCTCAGCGGGTCCGGATTTTACACGTGGGAAATCCGGCCCCTACTGTTGGCCTCAGCGGGTCCGGATTTTACTCGTGGGAAATCCGGCCCCTACTGTTAGCCTCAGCGGGTTCGGATTTTACACGTGGGAAATCCGGCCCCTACTGGAAGTTCAGGTTATGGAAGGTAGTGGGTGGTTCCTGGAACCCCAAGCCGGGCTCCAAAGCCTGGTACCTTTGCTTGGGTTGGAGTGCACCTTCCCCAGTGTGGAGTTCCATGGAGGTCCCGCTGGTAGGTAACCCTAAGCTCCAGAGCCCAAGTCCCATGGGTAACCCTAAGTCCCAGGGACCCAGGTTCCCATTTACCCCAAGTGCCTGGGTGGGAGAGGAGTCCTGGACCGGTGGTTGATGGTAGAGGTTACCGGGAGGTTCCTGGATCAGGCATCGAAGTTACTTTAACATTGGAGCATGGGGAGAGGAATGCAAGTGTAAATTCAAGCATTGAAAACTGGTACTTTCAATTTAGAGCATGATATTGGAGATGCATGTATAAATTCAGGCATTGGAATCTGGTACTCCTGATTGGAGCATGATACGGGAAATGCAAGCGCAAAGATTCAGAATTCCTAGCAATTCAGGCGGGGAACGTGTAAATTCTGGCATGGGAACACATGCGCCACCTGGTGTACAAAACTGTCAAGACATGGTGTAAAAGCCGGATAACCTATAAAAAACATGCAAAATGTAGTTTTTGGACTACATTGAAAATCCCATAGGGAATCCACAAAATACATAATGAAGTCCATAAAATTCTGGGTAAGCCAAGGTTTACACAATTCCTATACATTTCAAGATGGAAAATCCGGATTTGTTAGATGATATTGAGGCATATCCCCTAACCCTAAATCCTTCCACTCCAGCAACCCCTTTTTCCCATGACACATGAGGGACCGATCCTCCCACATACCACCTCTCCTGGTCCAGTGCTAAGAGAGCAGACATAACAGCTCTGTCTTCTGCCACATAGAGATAATCAAGCACAACACTCTCGACTGGTTTCCTCTCTCTCTCAAACTCTCTTATCCACCCCGCCCCCCCTTTTCAAGGACTTCAGCAGTGCAATGCAGTCTCTGTCCCAGTCAAGGCATACCTTCCATTTCTGATGGACATAACTATCCCAGCCCCTCAGGCTCGTCGTCCTCATCCTCCCATTAGTTGTCACCCTCTTCTGCCTCGTCCTGGGAAACTTCTTCCCATCTCACAGGAGCCTGTGGTCTCGGTCCTGCTGCCCCCCCCCCCCCTCTTCGGCTGCAGTGGGTTTAGCTCTTTCCTGAGGGGAAGGGTTATACACAGGTCCCCGGGGCAGTGGTAGAGGAGGGGACACTTCAGGCAAACCCGGATACAGAAGATCTGCATTGGGCTTCCTTCTCTATGGGCTTTCTTCTCTTTTCAGCATCCGCACCAGGCGAAGGGACAGCAGCAGTCGGATCGCCCCCCCCCTTTTAGTCCCTGCTAACCATCACACTTGCTTCCTTATCTCTCACCTGCTCCACTCTAGTCTGCAGGCCCTCACCAAGGACACTGTCTTCCACTGATAAAAATATTCTAGTCTGTACATTGTCTTACTACAACCACAACATCCCCTATTACTCTCCAGTATTTTCTGACAATCCTCCAATTCCCCCAAATTTAAAGTGCCATCCACCCCAGTCTGATAATTCCATTTTTTACAGGTCCTCTTTAACCCCAGTCCTGTTGCTTGTTCTGCTGTCTGTCTTAGGGATGGTTTTCCCAGTAGGGGTCCCTGCCCTACGTTTTGTTCCTGTGACATGCCCTCAGGGTCACACGCCAGTGGCCTTATGTATAAATGGTGCGTACACAAAAAATGTTGAGCATGCCCATTTCCACGCTCACTTCGAGATGTATAAAAACTAAACTTGGCGTGCCGCTACGCATATTCTCACGGCAACCCCAGACAAGTCCAAAATATTCCAACTACCATGGCTGGTCTTGTATTATTAGAAGACATCGCAAATGGAAGAATTAGAAGAGAGCGCGTATTTAGGGATCATAGTGATCTCTTGGCTCATGATGATGACTGGCTTCTAAGTCGATTTAGATTCCCAAGAGCTGTGTGCTGGACTGGGGCCAGCTTTACAAAGGCTTTGAGAAATTGCGCTTTACCAGTTCTTTTACAAGTTCTGTCCACCCTTGGATTTTTAGCCACAGGAGTTTTTCAACTTGAACTTGTGGAAGGACCGGTTATTTCTCAGTCATCACTGAGTCGAGCCATGACAGCTCTAGGGGATGGTATAAACTACTTGTCATCCAGATATAATTTTTCCTTACACTGTGGTTGAACAGGTAAACATTAATGTGTAATTCACAGCATTGTCTGATTTTGGAAAATGTAATAGGAGCGATTGACTGCACGCACACTGATTATAAAGGCGCCTTCAGAGAATGAATTTGCGTATGTAAATGGAAACAATCTTCACCATTTAAAGTGCAAGTTATCTGTGATGCGAAAATCCGTCTCATTAATGTTGTGGCAGGATGGCCTGGCTCAACCCATCAATCATTTATTCTCAGAAATAGTACTGTTGGGAAGAAACTTGATGCGTGATGGTTTGTGGTGCGTGATGGCTGGCTTCTCAATAAGAAGTCATTTTCTATTTTAGGATCAAAATTGTAGGTGTTGTGTATGATGTAACCATTTGACAGTTCCTTAGAGGACAGTGGGTACCCACTGAAGACGTGGCTTCTCACCCTTCTACCCCTATCGCAAACCCACAGACTGAACAAGAGTGACATTATAACAGTGTTTGTTCTCGGGCAGTGGTATTGCGTACTATAGGGCAGCTCATCCATGCTGATGATGCTGAGACCCCCTCACCCGCACTGAGGTAGAAGTCTCCCCTCACCCGCTGGCAAAATTGCTGCTATGCTGCTATGCTATGAGTAACTCGCTACTCAAAGGGAGTGTGCCCCGCAATTCCGCTACCTCTTCCAGTGGTGTTGAACTGCAACTCGCTTTTTTACGTCGACTTTAATATCCGACCATTTTTATTTATTTTTTTTTTTATTACTGTGCGACTTTCCTGAATTACATTTTTAAGTGCCTCAGCCACGTTGTGCCACTCTTTCTTTTGTTGCTGATGCCACTATTTAAACCGCCAAATAACAATTTTTTTCTTTCCTCGATTTCGTTAAGATGAGATGATGATGAGATGAGATGAGATGAGAACCCTTTATTGCCATTGCAATACACCATTGTCACTGATCACAAGTACCAGCGAAATTATTTGGCCATCAACCCGACCATACATATACACAGACATCACAATGTGGGAGACAGGTCAGGAAGACGAGGGATGTAAGAAGAAAACGGAGTTACATCGGAGTTACATCGGGAATGAGGAGGTGATAAAAAAAGCAGCTTCCAGACTCTTCTTCAAACGTGCCTTGGCCATTGTTTTTAATGAAACCCAGATCGAAAGGGATCTTTATATTGATTTGCATACTTAAATATGTATAATTATAGGAGGAGTCGGGGCGTGATGGTGCGCTCGTGCACATCCGTAACATTTCGCACTGAATAGAATGTACGAAGGGAAAGAGCGTAGAACTTCACATACACAGAGTTTTATGCATCTGGATTTTTTCTGGCGTACGCAGATTTCTGGTTTTGTCTGTATGCCATGTTTTAGTGTGAATTCCATGCACGCCATTATACACTCACCTAAAGGATTATTAGGAACACCTGTTCAATTTCTCATTAATGCAATTATCTAATCAACCAATC
>JAODKN010000002.1:16440975-16451027 GCA_026774425.1 Petrocephalus zakoni
TATTCCACCCCTAGTCTTAAGTGTATATTTATTTTCCTATTCCATTTATATATGCCTACTCTGTGTCCTGTTGTTCTTTGTGCTGATGTAACTGGAGCCTCGTGGTCTCATCTACCTATATACTGTGATGTATATAGCGGAGATGACAACAAAGTTCACTTTGACTTTGAAGACTTCATACTTACTGGTGTATTTATTAATATATATTTCTTCCCTTCTTGTTTTCTCTACTGTAGCATGGAACAAATATGGTGGAGTTTCTGCTAGAGGCTGGGGCTTCAAAACCATATCCATTTATATTAATGCTGGGAGAAAAGAATGCCTGCTCCCCGGTATTTGTTATAATATCAGGGAATGCACTGGAACACTGCACACTCCTTGGGGCAGTTGATGTGTGCTTCAAAGCATTTTATGTCTTTGACATAAACTATCCCAAGGAGTGTGCCCCTGTGTGGGAGCTGCTTCAGCCTGCAGTCCACGAATTGGGGGGCACAGTTTCACCTGCAGTAAGTTTTCTTGCAAGTCAGTTGATTTAGGTTTATTTATTTTTTAAATGTAATACATTTTATGCTGATCTAAAGTGTTTCTAAATGTTTTTAATGTTAATGTTCTGAATTACCGTTTTGCTACACAATTATTATAATTATTATTGTTGCTGTTATTGTTGTTTAAATATTAATTACTAATGTGCATTATTGTGATTTTATTGTGAATTGTTTGCTTGTGATTGATTAAACTGAAACCATAACACCATTTGCCCATTTATTTGGCATATCATTAGGATGTTTTGGCACTGGTCAGAATATAGATGAGAAGATACAGTATACATTTTAAAACATGATAAAATGTTTTGAAAAATATTTTCAATAATTCATTGATTACTACCAATAAATTGTGCTAACAATGGATAAATTAAATAACGTAATTTATTAATTAATGGCTTAATAAAGTACTTTATTAAATTACTCCCTAATTGGGTCAAAATAACCCAACACTGGGTCACAATAACAAAAAATACTGTGTTGTAAAAGTAACCCAACAGCTTGTTAAAATAACCCAATGGATTGGGTTAGACAAACAACCCAATTTATTGGGTTAAAATAAACAACCCAACTTTCTGGGCTGAATTAACCCAGTGCTGGGTCGGTCCACTATTTACCCAGCAGTTGGGTTAAAGTTGGGTCATTTTTAACCCAACATTTTTTAGAGTGTGGAAGAACTAAAACGAGGCCTGGATTTGAAATCGAGGTCCAGATTTGAAGAGCCCGGCAATAAACCAATCAAATCATACATAGTAATATCCATCAAAGAAAAGCAAACCAACAACAATATGTTGTTGTACGTTGTACTTCACTGTTCATGTTCTAAGTTACAGGCATTTCTTACTTACGGGCACCCCTTGGTCCCTTTCTGCCCGGATAAGGGAGGCTTGACTGTATATCAATAGTTTGTCAATAATGGTATGATGAAATACGTGAATGAACTTCTATCTACTGTATATTAGAACTTGCTGAGATTGGTACTTTCTACTGCAGTAATACATACTAAACCACAGCTGCAATTATACCACTCCAATGTTCCAGATCTGCACTTTCCATATTGTAGTGTAATATGTACTCCAAAATAGTAAATGACAAAACTGGTAATGTCATTAATGCAGTGAGCAGGTTGCTTAAGATGCAGTTTAAATTACACTAGCTTTGCACTAATTACAGTAACTATTCTGCAGTTTTTTTTCTTATCTAGAAAACAAGCAAATCAGGTGGATTCGTTATATTCGTTTCTTTGCATGTAATATTTAACAGAAATCAGGCATATGTCCTATGAATATGATGCTTGGTTAGTCAGGGTACAGGCCCTTGATACACTGATGTAGTGTAATACCCCACTGAGGTATGAGGCTTTATAATATATGTTTAGAATCAACTAGTAAAAATGCATTTAGAAATTGTCATTTATTAATATATGACTATATTAATATATATTCATGATGTGGTGCTGTCACTATTCATTTATCTCATGCAAAATCATGCTGAGGCTAATTGGAGTTACCAAATTACCCATAGGTGTGAGTGTGTCCTGTGATGGGCCCCCTGTCCTGGGTTGTTACCTGCCTCACGCCCGTAGCTTCCAGGATAGGCTCCGGACCCCCTGCGACACTGAACAGGATAAGCAGTTTCAGGAAATGGATGTTTGGATGAATTTTATGCAGGGAGGAGTGTAACAATTTCTGCTTTGCCTCTTTCTTAACATTATTAGTGTCACGTACCTCTTGCATGATCCTTCTGTTTGCCACGCCCCCTCGTTATCCTCGTGTGAATTCATGGGTTTCCCCGCTGTTTCTCGTTCATGTCATTAGTACTGTGTATTTAAGTCCGCGTTAGAGTTTGTTTCTCCAGTCCTGTCATGTTTGTACCTTGCTGCTGTCTCACACAAGTCGGTGCGTATTTAAAAACCCCGATTTCATCTTCAACCTGCCTGCGCCTCTTCCCTCGCCATTCCCGCAATCCGTGACAATCTTTACCATCACCATGCCCTCTAGTGGATTTATTGTTTAACCCCCATGCCAATGTAATGGATGTCAATGCTGCACATAGCACCTTTCAGCCCATGGATATTGCAACAGATCAATAACTCCATTCATACATTAAACTCCATTATCCATTAAATATATTTTTTAATACTTTTCACAAAAGTGTGGAGCGGCTTAAAAAATGTATTTTTGTTCATTTAGTTATTTTATGTTTAAGTTAATATAAACAATAATTGGCATTTAATAACACCTAGACATTTTCCTGCCATTTTTTTTCTTATTCCCCCCCACCCCTATACTTGGCGGGTTAAAGTGGCAGTTCAAACGGAAACTGAAAAGAATGTATTTTTTTCACTGTCCTCAGCAGGGACTTGCAGTCATGTTACAGTTTCTAAACAAGGTAGTGATAAAGCTGGTCAGGACACTCTCAATGGTTCCCCTGTAGAATGTGGTACTGTAACCCGAGGACGCCCTGTACATGTATTTTAAAAGTCCAGTTTTAGTTGGACTAACAATTTGACTTTTTCCTAAAGTCATGTAAACATACTGTTATAGAGAACAAGGGCTTCCAGTACCTCCTTCACATCTTGGAGCCAAGGTATTACATAACGAAAAGGAAGCTATTCACCAAAAAACAAGTCCCTGCTCTCTATGACAAAATGAGAAACGAGATAACTGAGTCATTGAGCAATGCCCAAAGATAGCAATAAGAGTTTATGGCTAGACGTCTTGCGCAACTAAACTCATATGTCTAGGTCACAGCACACTACAGTGATGAGCAGTGGGTTTTCCAAAACTGCGTTCTGCAGTCTTTAATGAGGCTCATACAGGGAGTAATTTAGCAGTTTTATTACAAGGGACAGGTGTGGTTTGTTAAAGCCATTCCAGGGAGGAAACGCAGGAGTCAGGTAGTACAAGACATGACACCAGCTAGAGCGATCCACTGGTAATTTCCCAGATGAAGAAGAGATTCGGACAGGACTTTGATGGTCATTACACACATCTCCAAGACCAATTCCACTATGCCTCAGCACTTGATCCATGTTTCAAAGGCCTGGCTTTCCTGGATGACAGGACATTATATTCATGATGATAAAGATGAGTACAGTATGAAGTTGGAGGGAGAGTAGGAACATACTCAGTACACTGCAACTATACTCTCTCGCTCTCTCTCTGAGTGCCCCTCTCCTATTTGTTACTTTTTATACCCATCTTAAAGCTACATCTATTTTTTTAGTTTAAGGAAATCTAACAGCTAGTCTCTGGAATCTGGATTATGCTTATTATTGTCAGGCAGGGGTCAGTGGCATACTGAAGGGCCAGGCAGCTGAAAGAGAAGGTGACTGGAGCCCCTGCAGAAAAGAAGAGCGAGGTCTGTTCTGAGAGGAACTGTGCCAAAGGTTATAAAACTTTGTTGATTGGAAGATGCATGTATTTTGTTGTGTAGCATTAGATGACATAATTTTTCAACAGAACAGATAATCCCCTTGACAGCCTGGTGGCACAGTGGTTAGGCCTGTTGCCTCACACCTTTGGGACCAGGGTTCAATTGTTCACCGTAGCTCCATTAGTGTGGCGTTTGCATGTACTCTCTGTCACAGTGGGGTTTCTTTCAGGTACTCCGGGTATACACGTGTGGGTGAATGGTGCATGAGTGTGCCCTGTGATGGATTGGTGCCCCATCCTGGGTTGTTCCCTGCTTTGTGCCTGGAGCCTCCATGATAGGCTCTGGACCCTCCCCAACCCTAAATAAGACAAGTGGTTTCAGAAAATTGATGGATGGATGATAATCCCCTGTTCTTTTCTGACCCATTCCATAGATAATGTCCCTCCCAAGAAGACAGACTTGGACCAGATGTTTGGGTATTTCCTCACTGGATTCTTCAACTGCTTTCAGCCTCGGCAAAGAGCTACAGTACCTATTCATCCCAGCAACAAGTGTATCCTCTGAAAGAGTATTCAGCACAGCTGGTGACATAGTTACATCTCAGTGCAGTTTGCTTCTTCCTGATCATGTGGATCAACTAATATTCTTGAAGAAAACCCTTAATGTAGGACATTTGAGTTAAATTTACTGTGAGGTGTTCTAATTGTGAGACTGGTGTTCATAACAGCCTTTGACTGCTGGTAAGTTTATCTTTTTTGCATTTGAAAGCAGTTCTGAAAGACTTGTTTGTGAAAGGTCATTTTTTTGTTGTTCGTACAGAAGCAGCATCACTGCTTTCTGCTCACTGCTGAGTTAGCCTACCTGCTGAAAGTGAAAAGCACAAAAGGTAGCTGGCAGTAGTCACAGCACATTGCACTTCGTGTCAGTGTTAAACCTGAGCTTAAATGAAGGCCCGGTTTAAAACAAGGTCCAGACCTGGTTTTATTTTATCTTTTGTCAGAGACTTTTTTGACTTGTGACAAAGCTGGTTTGTGCAAGGGCCAAGTCAATAGTTAATGTTTTACTTTCTGCTTAAGAAGCACCAAAGAAATACAATTAAACTAGCTGTACCATATTGTATTGCACAACATTACATTGTTTTACATCATATCGTATTGCGTTGAATAAAATCATGTTGAATTGTGTCACATCTTCATAGGGATGAATCATATCGGATAGTAGTTGCTTTATACACTGCCTGGCCAAAAAAAAAGTCACAGTTTGAATTTAAATCAGCAAGTACTTAAGAGCCAATAAATGGATAATTTTTACAGCTCAGCAACATTATGCAGCAATAAAGTGAAGTGAGTACCTGAATGGCCAGGTTATCCCATCAATGGATTTTTATTTCCCTAATGGCATGGACATATTACAGGACGAGATTGCCAAGATGCATAAGACTCAAATTATGAAATTGGCCACCACAGAGTCTTGACCTTAACCCCACTGAAAGTCTTTGGGATGTGCTGAAGACTAGGCAAACACCTATCATCAATACAAGATCTCAATGAGAATTTATATATATAGGGTTAGAAAAGATCCACCATTTGGTGAAGCAGCATCATATCACATTGAATAAAGATGAGAAAAATCCAGCTTTTCATTGAAATACATTTATTCAAAGTAGAACAAATCCTTCATCAAGAAATACTTCTTTTATGTGCTATAAACAATTTGTGCTGAAATATGTAAGGCCATCTGTAAAAAAGACATCTGGAAAGCAGCACATGTTGTATATATGTTGTGCAGCATTAGTGGTGCCTTATCAGATGTGCAACCTACCCAATACATGGGCACAAATGCACCTCCATACCATCATGGATGCTGGCTTTTGAACTCTCCACTGATAACAAACTGGATGGTCCCTCTCCTCTTTAGCCCAGAGGATGCAGAATCCATGATTTCCAAAAAGAATTTCAAATTTTGATTTGTCAGACTACAGGACAGTTTTCCGTTTTGCCTCAGTCCATCTTAAATGAGCTTGGGCCCAAAAAAGTCAGCGGCATTATTGAATCTGTTGTGGTTTTTCCTCCCCGCCAAATGAAAAGTCAGGAGCCGCTTGTGTAGAGTTCAGCCTTTATTGCGACCACAGAGGTTACAATCGAGACTGTCCAATATTGATTTAAATTGATTTTTATGCATTTTCTAATCTTCCAATAAGGACTACTTAAGCATCATCATTACTTTAGCCATTCATCATCATTGTTGCTGTTCCCTGATCCACACCCCTTTGTGATACGTTTTGTCATATTTGATCATATTTTGATTAATATGATCATATTTCTAAACCGCCCAGTCTTTCTGTAAAAAAATAATGATGGTGTGAGAGTCTTTCCCATGTGTGTTAAAATGACCTTCAGTTCTTTTTAGGCCCAGTGGAGCGACTTCCTACTCCTTGATAAGAACATTCAACCGGCCAGCCACCTGTTGCTTAGTTTGATACTCCCTGTTGCCTTCAAGATAGATATGCTAATGAGCTTTATTACTGTGGCCGCCAAGCTAGATAAGCTACAGAGCTCATTAGAGTGGCCTTCAGGATATATACACCACTGGGCTCATTAGAGTGGCCTACATACAGGGCTCAATAAGACAGTCAACAATAGCTGTAAGACTAACATGAAGTGCAAATACATAATGAATTGATTACATGTGTTACATCATGATACAATAATCAATATACGTTCTAGCAATATGGTAATGATTACATATATATACATGATATTATACTACTAAATGTTACACGATACAAGATAATATTCCATAGATCATGTTTAGACATTTCTTCTCTACATGGTAGAGTTTCATCCTACATTTGTGGATGCAGCGATAAATTGTGTTCACAGACAGTGGTTTTCAGAAGTGTTCCTGAGCCCATGCAGTGATTTCCACTATAGAATCGTGTATTTTCAATGCAGTGCTGCCTGAGTGCTGCCTCATCTTAAGCAAAGTGCCTGCACCATTGGCCGAATAGACCCAAAACCATATCTATTTCCTGGAGCCCAATACCACTTTATGATGACTACTCTTATAAAGGGTTCATGAATGGTTTTCATCCAGTTATTAAGTTGTAACACTTTTTAAATCACTAATAGACAATTATAAACAAGTTATAACAATTATTTTTTATTATTAGTTACTACCATATAAATGCAAAGTGGTACCAATAATACTTACCATGCTTTGTCTGAAACTAAGTGTACTTCTTTCCCAGTACAGCATGCTTTCTTTAGTACATATTTCTAGTATATCTTCAGCTCATGTGTTTTTGCTATTAGATGTTATGAATTGTATGGGAAGGTAAATCTGACTTACGTAAAACCTGACTGATGAAAGGGTACGGCAGTCGAAAACTGCATATGAGGGTTGGGCACATAGATGGCCTCAATATCAATACTTCAATTCTGAAATGTTACTCAACTGGCATAAATTGCTATTTGAAAATATTGAAGACCAAGGTTCATTTGCCTTGAAGGTGGCTCCTATGTTCTCTTGAGAACTTCACTTCCACACTTATCAAAAAACGTGGGAATCCCAGAGGCCCAACACATTAAAATTTTTACTTTTACACATACTAAGTAAACTTAATTTTTATTTTGTAATAAATGCAGTATTATACATCTTCACTGGGATTTACTTTGTTAAACATACATTAACAGATGGATAATCATTTAAAATTACAGTCATTATCAAATTTTATTTAAAAATATGAGGTATGTCCATTGATAACACTAGTTCATAAAATCATAAAATAATATAAATGACGATGTCTGGCTTCTTTGCTCCTTCAGTGGGTTTGACATTACTGGACCTTACTCTGAATTTCCAGTAATTAAAACATTTTCATTAATTACTGAATCTTCAAGCTTTCATTTATTCCATGGAGAACAGCTGGAAGGACTGCCAGTTTGTTGTTTTCCCATCTTATAAGATTTTGAGAACAGTGACACCATCACAGTGTAAAATGCATCATTCTTTTAGTGATTTACTGAGGCAAATCTACCTATTGAGGTACTCAGCTGGTGAACTCTCACATGAGGCACAATCTGCTCAGCAAATTTTGTCATAGGGGACCCCCACATCCCCCTTGAAGTATTTTTGCAACTTGACCATTGGTTACTGAATACAGAAAATGCAGTTTCTCATATCTTCATAATTGTCCATTTATGAGTGCTGTAGTTACTGAGTCAGATGCTTTTCATGGCCCTCTTTGGATGCAGGAGAGGCCAAGTTCTCTGGCTTTTTCTGCTGAATTGGTGCTGCATGTGCATATCAAGTTGTACTGCCATAGGAAATACATTCAATGCTTTTTGACCTTTTGACTGTGCTGTTTGGGTCAGTTGTCCATTTCAAGTCCTCAGGAAAAACCCGAATATCTCCATAATGATCAAGGTGCTGTCCTGTATTGTATGAAGGGGCAGTGGCAGAGGTGGTCTTTCAGAAGACAACCATTACCTCCACTGTTTTGTGTGTACTGATCTCCACTGTATTTTTTTACTGTTCCACTGGGTAAGCAAAATCCCAATTTGTAGAAAGACAGTCATCCTGGATGAGACCAATGACTATGGTGTCATCTGAAAACTTCTGAAGTTTGACTTTGGGGTCATTGAAGGTACAGCCACTTATGTATAGGCAGATGAGCAATGGGGAGAGTAGACATTGGGGGAAACCAGTGCTGACTGTCAAGCATGCAGATGTAGATTTACCTTATACTGTATTAATTGTACTGTATTGACAGAATCCGTACTGAAGGGATTAGGAAAATAATTAAGTATCAAGGTGAAATTTACAACAGATGCCCTCCAGTACTCATCTGCTTATAAGTCCTGCTACTTAAACATAACACTATCAGCCTTCCCAGGACTTCCTAGATGGTCAAGAGCTAGCCTGCTGCAGATGTCATTGCACTTGGGCCCATGCTGGGCCTCCAGAAAGTTCCTGATGCCCCTCTCGCCAAAGTTCATCCTGCTGCCTGCTGCCCGGAGAGAATGGATTTGGGGGTCTGTGAGGTAGGTCAGTCCCTTTCCATTTGCGGTCACCCAACCTGTGCAAAAAGAAAGAGCCATAAACTTAGTACAGTTTATGCCAAACAATGATCCGGTCCTCCATTCAAGCCACCGCTAATCAACACTAACCTCAAAATTAACAAAACATTAGTATACACTAGCCTGATAATTTAGTTCAAGACAGTCTAACACACGAACACCCCACTCTATAGTGCTTATGTGGTATAGAACACATAGGCATACCTTGAAGATCTACAACGACTTCTGTGCCACCTGAAAATTCAAAGGTAAAATGGCCAAAGGCAATGGCATAGTCTGTGGCTTTATAATCTCGAACCACTTTCGTTGTGTTGTTGGTCAGCTTGACAAATTCTCCCAGCATGTAGGGCTCCACCGTCATGCAGCCCACAATGATGTTGCCTTCCAAAATCTGATGAATACAGCAAAATTCAAATGTAAACCAACAAGAAGATACTATTGTGAAGGAAGTCTCATACACATCTGTGTCACGAAATTTTCTGACAGAGATTCAACATTACAGTAGTACAGTAAGTTGGTTTTGTAGGGAATAGTTCTGAGGTTTTTAAAAAAAAAAAAACATTGTTGATTACGTATTATTACGGATTACGTATTATTTATTTGAACTACTTAATGATAAATGATTATTCCTTAATGTTGCAAATAAGAGGCATTTTCAGCTTTCCCCATTAGTATAGCTCTGTTTAATTGCATGCTTATATGCATAGTGAGACATGGAGGTCTGGTCAGGTGGGGCCATCCTTGGCAGAAGTCACATGTCCATTGGGCCCTTGAGCAAGGCCCTTGACCCCTCGAAATGCTACAGGGGTGCCAGATGAATAGCTCATCCTGCAGTGTGACCCCAAGCTATGCTCCTTTTCTAGCTGTATATACAGTGGTGGCCAAAATTATTAGAACACTTGGCATATTTAAAAGGTTTCAGATTTAAAAGGTTGTTTTTGTTGAACTGGCCATTAAAATACCCATAAAACAAATGAAATATCTACAAAGTGATCGTTATGCTCTATAAGCGATAGAATAGAGCCTTCATAAGGAGAATCAATGTGCTAAG
>JAODKN010000002.1:16501333-16524125 GCA_026774425.1 Petrocephalus zakoni
GCAAAATGTATTTTCAAATTACATGCTCAGATTGAATATTGAATTGCCAATTGCATGCTGAGATTGAATATTGAATTTCCAATTGCAGAATGAATTGCCATTTGAATTTATGTGCACATAATCTTCCATATGCGGGAGCGGGATGAAAAAAACAGTCCCGCACAGGGTTCTAGTCTGGAGCACTCAGGTGTGTGTTAACACAATGCCAAGGAGGAAAGACATCGGCAGTGACCTTACAGAAGTAATTGTTGCTGCCCATAAATCTGGGAAGGGTTATAAGGCCATCTCCAAATAATGTGAAGTCTGTCATTCTACAACGAGAAAGATTATTCACAAGTGGAAAACATTCAAGGCAGATGCCAGTCTTCCCTAGAGTGGACGTCCCAGCAAATCCATGGTCAGAGGAATTGCAAAAAACCCCAAGGGCTACATCTTAGATATTACAAGCCTCACTTAGCATGTTAAAGTTCATGAAAGTTCAGTAAGAGAAAGACTGAACAAGTATGTAGTATGCTTCAGAAAAGGGTGCTGTCCTGAAACAGGACACTTGAGTTGAATACAATCTAAATCAATCACATCATTGTAAACCGAAGGGCAATAATGTCTCCCGGGGGGGCGTATTTCTGTTTCCTGAGTCGATATTCCAGAACCAGAAAGCTTCTGATGTCACTGGCCCAGAGAGAGAAAACTGCATTAATGGCCAGAACCCTTTTCTAGTAATCAAGCTAATTCCCACAAAATTAAGGAGGTGGATATCGACACAAATGGGTCAGTCAAGGCTTCGGTTTTGCACTCTGAATGGGGCAGGTCAGGATTCAGTGACTGTTTGATTGGACATTTGCTCTTTCAGTATGCTGAAGGTTTGTTGGTTGACTTCAAACCCTCACATTACTGAAATGAGTCAAATACAACCATGTAATATACGGGAATAAACATAGTGAACAGATGGCCTGGGAAGGCAAATGAAAGTAACAAAACAGCCATATCAAAACAGTAACTGAGTAGTTGACTTACCAGATGTAGTCATACATTTTATGATTTTGATAAGACCTCTGATTAATACTACCATCATAATCTTGATGTAAGGCAGTCAAATGAGACTTATAAGGGCCAACTGCCCTGTGTCATCACTGCTGAGTCATACAATTGCCACACCACAGTATTTGTCCATTAGCACATAAAATCCTAATTTACATTCTCTTCCGTCATTCCACAGAACAGAATTCAGCTCCTGACTTTTTACCCTATAACCTATTGAGTTGTGATCTCTTAATTGTGATTAATGGATTTATATATCTAAATTATATACAATTCTTACACATATCATAGAAAAATAGCTTGGTAACACTTTCTATGAAGCCCATATTCATAAAGACTAATAACTGTTGTTATAATTCAGTGTAACACATTCATAAAGTATTATAAACATGGCTGTAACTATTTATAAAGATAAATTCTAGTAATGTGTATTATTCATTATAAATGCTCTATGAAGCTCTCATCTATAATGCACTGCAGATACCCTTATAATGCAGTTCAAAGCACCATTAATGCTTATAGCAGCCATTATAATGCATTATGAAGATATCTATGGTGTATTATACATTCAAGCTTCATGAAGCATTCATAATGCATGATACACACGGCTATGATGTGTTATGCCTTTTGATAAATATTTATAGTCCATGTTTATAATGCTTTTGAATGCATCATTATTTGTTATGAAAGTGTTAATAAATTACGTAAAAAAATACTTAAGGAAACTGTTACCTGCAGTTTTAATGACTAGGCACGATGGGTGGCAGGGTGGTAAACAGACTCAACTATTGCTTCACATCTTAGTGTTATTTGCAGGAAATGTCCTGTCCTGTTACCCGTAGCCCCAAATGGTTGAGATCTGAATTTTAGCAGTGCTGAAATGGCACGTCTCCTCGCATTTGCTCACTCCTGTTTCCTTTACTTTGTTTTTTTGCAGCACTTACAGAAAACATTTTGGCCTAAGACCAATAGCTGTGCATTATGAAAATTAGTATTCATTTTCCCTAATGTGAGTTGTATTGGATGTACAGTGTTTGTTTGTGCGTTCTTGCGTTGTCTGTTTTTAGTCAGCCTGTGCGGTGCTTGTGTCAGGAGATGGTGTATTACAGTTTTCACCGCATGTTGCCCCAAAAAGGCAGATAACATCAAGAACCCCAGTCACCCTGCATAACCAGCTTTCCTGTTACACGTTATTTATCACCACCGCTCCCATTTGCTATTTGTTTTTGTGAGGCAACTTTATTAAAGGTCTTTTTTAACTTGTTTGCATTACTTACCACTAATATTCTCATGGCAGTCTGTAGGTGGAATGCATATATTTCATTTTCCATTGTGTTAACATTATACGACAGAAAAGAAAAACTATACTCAACTTTAAAAGTTGTATGAAGTTACGGTTTCTGTTCTGGAAAACTACAGAAAACAGCAGGTATTGCTGTTTTAGATATTTATTTTTGCAAACTTTACATTATTATTATATTGGAAACCGTACCAAATTATTGCAACAAAGGGTTGATGAGGAAGTCTTAGCTGAACCTAAAAAACAGATATTTTGCACTGTTAAGGAAAACTGTGAAATACTTGGGCAACTGTTACTTAGAAAGAGGGTGCCACTTTCACTTCTGTTGTAAGCGAGGTCCTGCTGGTCTTCAGGTTGTACGTTTGTCCAGAAAAGCTCTTTAATTAAAATTGCCTATTCTTCAGAACTTTACAAATTGTTAACAGATATGACTACATTTTGTTTTGAAGGGTGTATAAAACATATTGTGTTTCCAAGGTATTGAACAACATATACATAAAGGCCTTTATATCATCTGCCTTATAATTACATATATTTTATGTAATACTCCATCCATCCATCCATTTTCCTATTCACTGTAATTTTAATAAGTAGCCGAACTTCTGAGAATAATAGTTACATTTTGTTGAAAAAGAGAACTTAAGGCTACACTTTCTGAAATTGGTGTTTTTGTATCGCTATATCAGTGTAATCAGTGATCTTATCACAAAGCTCCACTCTGGTGCTTCAGAATCTGCAAACTAAAAAAAAAATAAATTTTCCATGCTATGGGCTGACTTTTACAAGGGCTTGATCATGTCACCCCTGGTTACTATTCAGCTCCTCTGGCACCATGAAACAGGAAAATATCACAATTAAATGTTAAATCACAGGACTGGCTGGCAGTGTCTGTGGCTATATGATATGCCAGGTGAGGGTCCACAGGCCACAGCAGATGGCATGTGGAGATGGACCAGATACACTAAGGAGGAATAAACTCTGTTGCTCTATCATCTCGGAGCAGATCTGACCACAGTCTGGTAAATCTCATTCCCACATACTAACCCGTCATTCACCGAGTGCCAGTCACCACTAGGACTGTGAAGCCTGCAGGGAAGGGACGGGAGGGAAGACTCTGTGGGATGGCCTAAGGAAGACAGACTGGAAATGCTGTAAGAGTCCAGGGCGCAGGTGTGTGGTCTGTCCTGAGCATGAAGGATGCTCCATTCAGGTTCACATGGAAATTAAGCAGCATTGCCACAGTGAAACAATAGCCATGCTGGGCCTTGCAGGGAGCGCAGCTGTAGTGGGTGACTGGGAGAGCGCTGCCCAGTGCCCACAATTTTGGACTCTTTTACTCACAGGACAAACTGCTCCTACTCCTGCTGCTGCTGCTGAATTTTGGCAGGCAAACTGGTGCTAGTGACAGAGTGACAAAGAAGGGAAAATCCATTAAGGTGTCCTTCAGAGGGCTGAATCTCTGCGTGCCTCTGTGCCGCTTCATTCCTGCTGACGGGGAGTGGCCGGCCACAATCTTCCAGCGCCCATTGTGTCCCAGCTCCCCTGACAGCCGACTAAAGCCTCACTCACTCAGCGCTGAGCTATTAAGCCAGCTGATAATAGTCCCTGTGCGCCATGCTGGTGCTTTGCAGCCCTGTAGTTAGAAAGGCAGCTCATCGATGGTTTTAGCTGCCAGCCGCTTCACCGTCTCCCGATGGGGCTTGGGGTGGAGATCACTGCTGATGCAGGTTTGTTCAGTCCTTGTTTCCCTTCTGCAGCTTCCTGGGATATACTTGGAAATAATGACTGACAATGCTATGCTGGCAAAGCTTGAGATTGAGATCTCATGGGGATTTATCCTTTTACCTTTGCTAATTGAACCAATCAGGATAATACCAAGAGCAACAAGACCCAATGGGAAGCAGGTGCCCAGCACTGTAATATTTAATTGGGCAATATTTAATTGGTCTTTAGGCCATTCTTGGCTTCAATTAATTTATTTTGCTGGAACAGTATTGCATAAGTGTTGGGATATTCATACAGTTTAAACAACAATATTATTTCTTTTGTATCTTATTCCCAACTCACATTGTGATATATTTTGGTAACTATTTCTTTTTCATCTGTTCTTCTCTGACTTCTCATGTTTTTAGAATGTATAACATATGTAATTATGCTTCACTGATCAATATCTGCTTTGCATTTAGTCAGCATTGTAACACTTTGCATAAGTGTTACAAAATAATCAAATATGTATACCCATCCACCCATCAATCCACCCACCCACTTGCCCTATGCAGGGTGGCAGGGGTCTGGATACTGAAAACTATGGTCGCAAAGCAGGGAATAACGGAGGACGAGGTGCCAGGCCTTCGTAAGGTGCAGACACACACCATTCACACACAGTCCGTTTAATTAACAGAAATGTCCCACTAAAAATCAGAAAGGAAAGTATATTGTGTGGGATATTCCAAAGCACCTGTTCTTAATGATAGCCATCCCTATACGTCACGTAAGCAAACGTGTATATTAAAAAAAAGGCTTGATGAACTTCAGCGGTCGTACTAGCGCAGTGGTGCATCAGTTCCGCAATTTACCGCGGAACACACGCCCGCCCACCGTGCGGTACTGGTGATGATTCTCCCTGCTCTACGCGCTCGCACACATAGCGATCTGATACTCTGAGAGGAGAGAGACCCCTGTGTGGTGCGGGCTGAACTTTTCTGTCGTGGAACGGCATTCCTCAAAGGTAGTCTCTGCTTTTCTGATTATCCGACGCGTCTTTCATTGTTGGGATTGCAGCTCTTCTCTTGTTCAGCATTTACGCAGAAAACGCGCTCTGTATTGTCTGAGCTACAGTTGTCCAGTAGAGATATGTACTAGCTCTTCTAATAGCTGACAAAGAGCTAGTGATTATAATCGCGTCTAAATATAAGTGTAGTGTGAGAGCATGAGAAAAGCGAGCCTTGTTTATACAAGTGTCTTTCCCCAATTAAAAACTGCAAACTGAGATGGGGAAAACTAGAAGTCTGGTAACTTTCACCATGCAAAATAATTATTATGCGAAATAGTTAATATTGGCTATTCATTCTATATTAATATAATGATTGTATATTTTGTACAGCAAATAAATAAATACGGTAAAGTGCTAAAACGATCGTCTTGCTGAAAATCAGGTTTTGACAAATGCCATAAAACATAACACTATACCCACCGAAAGTCTAGGATCATTTTCTTTTTCCAGTTCGATTTGCATAATAAATTTGCTTAAAAGGTAGTTTTATTCAAATCATGTAGATTAGGTTACACTTGTTTTTTCTTGCGTAGGCTGTACAAATATGCAAGACAGATACATATTACCGCCGCTACCTAGGTGGTCTAAATCTATCGTAAGGCTATCGTAAACCTACCGAAAAGGCAAATATGTGTATTAATACAGAACTCCTATTCTAACAAACATCATAGCCTAGCCTAGCATACGTTGAATAGAACACTAGGGATGCAATCAGAACACTTACATTAGCCTACATTCTGGCAAAATCATGAGCACAATGCCTACTTATAATGAACTGTTGCATATCTCGTGTAATTTATTGAATAAATATACAATGGGGATACCCATCGCAAAGTCGAAATATAAACACGGACCATTGTAATCCGGGGAGCGGCTGTATAGGATTGGCATATGTTGACGTGTTGCCTTTCTAATCAATGCATATTTGTGGTGGGTAATAGAGTGATGGAAGAGGTGAAGGAGGTCACCACAATTCAGTCTCAGAGAAACAGGAAAGAGCTTCTGGCATCATGACGAGATCAACCAGAAACTTGATTAGAGGTGTGACTTTGAGAATCTTGATCTTTGAGAATCTGGTGCGTGTGTGATGTCCTCACAATGTGATAAAAACCCATAACTTTTTGCCATGGGGGGCATTTTTTATGTCCCCACAAAGACAACATCAATATTATAAAAATCTGTGACTGCAATTAAAAAACTAAAAATGCTGAAAGTCTCATATTTCCTTTGGTTACTTATGGTTAAGGTTAGGGCTGGGTAGGGGTTAAGGCTGTCATAGTTAGGACTGATTGGAGAAATGAATTGGGAATACCCATAATGATATGAATACATGGATTGTGTGTGTGTGTTTGTGTGTGTGAAGGCAGAGCACACATAATCCCCCATAGTGATAAATTATTTCTTGAAAGGATGTTTATGTATCACCTGGCAAAAGAAAATTGCAATAACTGAGTGCAGAGAGATTTTTTTTACTCTGTTAGAAGAGTCTTGCACTTTGATGTTCAGTGTTGCCTATGGGGATTTGTGGGAATTAAATCATTCACTGCCAAGAGAATACAAACATTATTTGATGAAATGTCAGAAGAGCGAGGTCAAATACATTTATCTGAATAAAAATACAGACCACCCAGGAAGTGCAATAATTATTTACCAACAATTGTTTAAGGAATTCATCAACATTAAATAAAACTTGGACTTATTTTCACTAAAAGCACATGACATGGTGATACATTACTATATCATTGCTGCTGTCACAACCAGAGAAAAGAGCCAGGATCGGGGCAAACAAAATGAGCTTTTGCTCTAGGGAACAAATTGGGGAAAACAAGGGGGCCGCATGGGGCCAAAACTCTGGGTCGAGGAAACTACAGGCACACGCAGGGGGTTGATGTTAATGACCAGACTGGGGAGCACAGGACTGGGAGGCACTCTTTTACTGGATTGACAAGGGGGCAAACAGGCGGCAGCTGGAATGATCCACACGAGGACTGAAACAAGAGGAGAGACAAAACGGGCAACAGGCAAGGCTCATTCGCCACCCTGGGGGGAGAGTGGGAGGAGCAGGAAAGCAGAACATGACAGTCACCCCTCCAGGGACCAAACAACAGGGCAGGAGATAGGACAAATCCAGGCATGGCCATAGGGCAAGAATGGGTGAGGACAGGGGCACAGGACAAGCAGGGACCCAAAGACAGAGACAAGTGACAACATACAGCACCAGGTGTGCAACTGGCCCAAAGGGCAGGACATGGTGAGTCGCTAGGCAGATACGAACACCAGGCTCAGGACCCAGCACAGGATGGACCGTGAGACAGACGGGACACCAGAAAGGACAGGGTAAAGCACTGTACATGGAACTACCAGAGACAGGCAGGGGCTGGACCAGGGGCCAGAGAACAACAGGAGATACCAGCACTGAACAGAACCACACAGAAGGAACAGATCAAATGCAGGATAAAACCCGGGACCAAGGATCAGAGGGACAGAAGGCAGAGATCAGGGAGCGGGAGAGACAGACAGACTGAACATGTGACACCAGAAGGGGTCAAACAAAGGGAACAACAGAGAATGAAACACCTGAGGGAACAAAAAGGGACATGAGGTGGACAAGGATGGAGTCACAGGCCACAGGGGGCAGTGACAGGAAACCACAGAACAGGTGGACCAGACAAGACAGGAGGTCACAGGGTAAGGGGCTAAGGCCGATACACAAGGGGCAGGATACATGAAGGAACCGGGGAGACTGGGTCCCCCCTAGACAGAAAAATACGTGGGAAAGACATCAACCCTGGGTATGGGACTGACCACTGAACCCTCTAGGAGCACAGAACAGATAGAGTCCAACCCAGGACAGCAAGGGGAACCATGGGCACCACACCATGACAGGACAAATGGGCGAGGGACACAAGAGATAACAGACATGACAGGACATTACTGGGGCCAGGGAGTGAATGTACGCAGAGCCAGGGCTGGAGAGATGGTGGAGCAGGAACAGGATGGACAGCACACACGACAGACTCCAGGACAGGACAGACACGTGGAGGGACAACAGGGACAGAGGCACTAGAAGGAGGCACAGGGGAGACAGGTGTGGATACACTGGGGTCAGGACTGGTGACAGGGGTTTCCGTTGGGGTGTGGTAGCTGGGGACAGGGCTAGAAAGGAGGCTCCCCAGGACTCCAGGAAATGGGGTGCAAACCCAGGGATGTGGGGCTTCCTGGGTCTCGGTGGGCTGGGGTTAGATGACACAAAGGGACCTGTGGGACAGAGACGAGAGGACCCCTCTGAGATGGAGGGGTCAGTGCCAAAGTACAACCCGGGAACCATACGGCAGGGGAGTGCAGCTGAGGCCACAGGACCCACTGCACAAGCAACATGGGGGTGACATTAATGATGGATCTGGGGAACACAGGACTGGGAAGCACTTAAATACCAAACTAATGAGGGAGCCGACAGGAGGCAGCTAGGAGTGCCTGACATGAGGGCAGGAATGAGAGGTAAGGCAAACGAGTCCTGGGCGTGGCTCATTAGGGCCACTCTAGGTGGTGGGGTGACAATCATTTATACAGAATAATAAATGCGGGAAGGGAATACTGAAAGATAGCTCAAAGACAACAGAAGAGAGGAACGAAAAACTGCTAACCTTTCATAAACTAGAAAGCGTGGCCCTACTTGCTAAAGGCAAACCTGTAGTTATGGTCAAAGCCAAAGTCCTGAGTTGGTTCTCTGTGCCAGACTATGTGAGTCAGCAGATTGAAGGCCGCACCTATGATGCCACATTTTGTTAGGTCATAATAATTACATACATTATTTTGAGGATTTTTCACTTATATTGGGGCTGTGAACCGATTACAAAAAATAATTCAATTGGACAGTTTTATTTGATTAATCACAATTAATCGCACCTAACATTAAAACTTACAACCATAACTATTTGCACATCAAATCCCTAATTTAATGTGTAATTAACACAAAGTAGAGTATATGGGTCATTCTCACAAACTCACTACTGTAACATATCAATTTTCTCTGATTTTTCCACATTAATTTGAAGACAGGCTCCTATTATACAACTTCATTGTTTAAACTGTCGATTTTGCCTCAGGGATAGTTAATCAGTTTTGTTATATTACCATCTTTTTCTATAATAAACAAAAGTATTTAAATCCAGGGCAAGAGATGCAAAGAAAAAATGTATGTATGCTGGTCAGCTAGATAGGTGACATAGGTGGCCGTCAGAATCGGACCCTGTTTCTCTGTTGCACCATTTTAATCAAGTTCTTGCATTCATGTCCTTTAGTCTTAGTCCATGTTCTTTAGTCCTTGCTTTTGCATCTTCGTTTATGGTTGGATATCCCTGCCTATGTATAGTTTTGTAGTTATGTATCAGCTATGTTTCTGGTATCTGCTAGTGTCTGAGTCCTTAGTGCTTGTAAATGACCCTCACCTGTTCCCTATAGCTCCTAGCCCCTAGTGCACACTATTGGTAAAGATCCACGCCTGTCCTTGGTTAACCTTGTTATTTGTGTATATGCCCATCCTTGATCTGTTTCTCTGTCATGGAATGTGTTTCTTGCATATACCGGCCGGTGTAGGTATTGCCAGGGTATATGCCGCCATTGGATGTTCCCTGTGAAGTACCCGGTTCTGAGTCCATGGTTCCTTCAGCATTTCCTTGTGTTTTACTTCTAGCCTTTCTTAGCTTTTGTTTTTATTACCTGTCTTTGTTTATACCCCTCATGGTCCCTTTTGTTTCATGTTGTTCCGAGTTCAGTTTATAATAAAGTTCCCTGTACTTGTAAGCTCGCAGTGGATTGTTGTCCATCATGCCCAGGATGCTGCCTAAGGTGCCACCATCTGAGAGGGTGCTAACTTAGCAAATCATACCTCATCCTGCATCCAAGAACATGTGAAATTAGACTTTGACCGGCAATGTATGTGACTGTAAAGTTATGTTGTTGTGTTTTCCAGCAATTTGAATCTATATTCATCTATATATTTATAATATATCTATATATTTTATTGCTGTAAAAGGTATTTAATTCTATCCAAATCTCTGAGCGCCATACCGAGTCTGTTTACTGAAAAGGGTGCCCTGATGTCCTTGCCAGCCTAAGGTTTGTGTCCTCGGTTGCTTAAAATCCGTCATCATTTAAGTGTGTTTGAGACGTCTCTTGTGCTGGCAGGCAGCGGGTCAGTAGGCCCCTGGCTTATGGCGCACATTATGTATTCTCGTGTGATTTCAGTAAAATGTGCTGGAGCAGCAGGGCGGTCTCTGGGGTGGCGCAGGTGAAACGTTCAGTTGTGTGTTTTTGTCTAAGTCTTTTGTTATAGTTCCTCGGCTCTCGTCATGCTTTATTCAAGGACATGCAAAGCATATCAGAATGTACCTAATTGTAATTATTTTTAAGACTACTTTCAGAATGAGCTAATCTCCCCGTAAGTACTGAACAGTGTTTCCGACCTGCTGGCATCATGTTTCCTTCCCTGAATCACATCCCTGCCTTGTTTTCGGCCTCTGCAGTGGCAGACCCACAGCCTGCTGGGGACCCTCTTCCTAGCATGTCTTTTGACACCCATTGTGTCGAAGCCATTCATCTCCCTCTGGTCCATCGATTTGCACAATGCAATATACATATTATCCAAGCCAGATGTACCTTTTCAGGGGGCCTTAGGCAAAGCTTTTCTCGGAAGGCCCCCCTATCAAGAAATCTGATGATCATCAGGCAGGTGTCTCAGGGGCCTTTGAGAGCTGCCTATTCTGTCTATAGCTAAAGCCGGCCATGTTTCTGCTTCCTCATAAACATTCTAATTTGTAATATACAGGTTTATTCTTATTTATAAATTGTGTATTATGTGTTTTTTTTTCCACGACTGGGCTTCCTCGTGCTGATCAGGCCCTAGGCAACCGCTTAGTTTGGCTATGCCTGGGTCCGGCCCTGGATGCTAATAATGGATACACTTACTTATCTTCAGTGGTGGTAACTATCTCCTGCCTTAGTTAACTAACCAGCTTTTATTCACATAGCCAGTACAGTCATAATCTGAACTATTTGATGAAGAAAGAAGTTGTAATTAGTCTTTGGAGATCTTAAGAGAACTTGGGGTTATTCATGGCAGAAGAAGCACTTGGGCATTTTTCTACAGCACTGAAAAACCCATTGTCCCATTGTCTTCTCATAAAATCATTGCCGGCAGGATTAATTGTAGCCTTTTTTTTTGTTGTCTTCTGTATCTGTTTCTCTGGTGATTTCCGCTTTTGACGCATCTGGGGAGTTTTGTCAGCTCACTGAAAGGACCTCAGCAGAGGCAGCAGCCAGCGAGCAAGTTAGAAGATAAGGAGCTGCTCTCTTCTGAATCACCACATGATAGATAATGATAAAACGCTGGAGATAAAAGCCTCAGAAGCGTGCTAAGTATATAGAAATCTCACAGGAAGCTTGTTTTGAGAACTATCTTAGCATGGCAGTTTCAGCAGTGTAGGAGACTAATAACCTTTTATTTAATAAGACAAATGACAGAACTCAAATGGAATCTCTGTCACTGATCTGTGAACAGGTCATTTCAGGGAGGATTGGTCTTTTTCAAATGCAGTTTTTCTCATAGTTTTTGTCATAGTCCCTTTTATTTCCGTCCCACACATATTTAAGCAGCATGCCACCGTAACATATTCTGCTCATGGGCACTGACTCTCTGTGCATGGACACTTTTGGCCTGTAAGTAACTTCCCACGAAAAAATATATATGTGGTGCTGCTGTTTAAAAGCCCCCTGGCACCAGTTCACAAGTAGGTGACACAGAATAGGAAGGCCAGGTGCATTATGGGAGGGCACATGGGTGAAAATGGGACCAAACAGCTCTTAGCTCATGTGGCAAAGAGCCCTGGGTGGGTCACAGCTGAATATATATTGCTCCATTCCTGAATTCTGCTCCTGTCCATTAACATGCTGTCTCTTAAAGAAATATATGACGTGATAATTCGGTCTGGAAAGCACTAGGATGCACTTCTGCTAAAACTTTTTAAAGAAGTACAGACAGTTGCATTTTTTTCAGTTCATAATATCCATTTCAAATGTGTGCTGGCCTTACTGCACACAGCCTCTTTATGGGCTTTTCTGTTTTTTATCTGTAACCCTTTATTGTGGCCCTTTCTGTACCTGACAGAGATCCTCTCTGAAAAAACATGATGAAACCTGCCCAGTCCCCCATCAAAACATCCTGTTTCTGTAACTGCCAGCCATGCTAGAGTACTGGGGTGGCGGTTAGCCCATATTTTTAATTAAAATAATATTAATCATAATAACAAACCAAAACAGTGCACACAGGTCTCACACTAGCCAGATGAATTTAGGTGAAGTTTAATATCCTTGATAGATTGTTGAATCCATTTCTTTTATAAATGAGGAAACCATTTGAAGAATGATCATTCAGAGTTGAGACATTTGAGGTATGAATTGTGTATTCATGGTAGAACTGGCAATAAAAAGGGTTAAAAATCATTCACTGATGAATGTGCTGAAAGGAGGCTGATGTGAATTGTGTAGATCTACAGCTAGTCTTAAGAGAGTCAACTGGACAGGCTTGCACGGCAATGGTGATAAAAGATCCATGAAGTAATATACAAAGCCAAGGTCAAAAAACCATTTGAGTCACCATTTGAATTAAAATGTGCAAATTATTAAAAGCCAATGATTGAATCATCATGGATTATTACATCTCAGGAACGTTATGCAGCAATAAAGTGAAGTCGGCTGAATACCTGAATCTACTGAATGGCCAGGTTATCCCATCAATGGATTTTTTCTTCCCTAATGGCATTGGCATATTCCAGGATGAGAATGCTAAGATTCATGGGCCTGGAATTGTAAAAAAGTCATTTAGGGAGCATGAGGAATCATTTTCACAGATTCTGTGACCACCACAGGGTCTTAAGCTTAACACTATTAAAAGTCTTTGGGATATGATGAAGAAGACTTTAGGCAGTGGTTCGGCTCACCTATCAGCAATACAAGATCTGGGTGAGAAATGAATGCAAATCTGGATGGAAATAAGATGCTGCATAAGCTTGTGGAAATCATGGCATGACAAATATGTGCCATAATCAGAGCTAATGGCAGTCCAACCTAATACTAAAGTGTACCTTTTTTGGCCAGGCAGTGTACTACCTTGACTTGAATGGGGCATGTCAGCAAACGACCTTAAGTGATCTCAAATTTTTTCAGCAAACAACAAGACTGTGGTTGCTCTGGGCTATGGAAAGAAAACTATTGTATGCTGATGAGTGAAATAGATTATGTAAAGCCACGTGAGTCTGTTCATCCATCATGTCCTATGTTAGCATTGCACGCTATTGGTGTTGTGATGTGGCGAGGCCTGTTTACGATGGGCCCTTAAATCTCAGTATCATAACACCACAGGAAGTCTGAAGATGATTTCCTGTCAGAGACACTACTGTCTGCCAGCAGTGTATCAATCAGTAAGTGGATAATACCCCATGTCACAAGGCTAAGAGTGTCCAGAAACATCTCCTGAAATATGACAGTTTGATCAGAACTGAAAGGAAACCCCATACAAAAAGTATTCTTTTGTCTTTTATTGCTAAATGAATTTGATTTTCAAGCTGTTTTACAAACCCTAGCCACAATTGGAAGTTCAGGCTTGATTTGATCTGAAAATTGCGTGTTTTCCTCGTGGAAATCTTGGAATTGTGGTTTTGGGAATTGTAGTTTTTGTTGCTCCTAAAACCGTTATGAACCCTACGCAGCCCTGCTCTCAGGAAGTCGTGATTCTGTAACTGCCAGCCATGCTAGAGGGTTTGGGGGGGTTAGCCCATATTCTGAGGTCTTCATCTTCAATCACTCTCTCTGCCACCCTCTTAAGAAGAGATAAAGAGATGTTGAACAGTGGAGAGTGTCTCTGTGCCCTCTGGTGGTCAATAGCGATATAGCAGGAACAGGTGGAGAAAGGGTCACCATTTTTTCTCAGGAGTAGAAACACTATTGTACATTAAGCAGCAATATTTCTAATATTGTATAGATATGTGATGCTGGACGATTAATTAAACATCCAGGTGATGTTATTGATGAGAGTAGCAGGTAGTAAATTGGCAGTAAGTGTAAATATTCTGACACATGTAATATCACATTGGCCAGGGATTCTGTCACGGGTTGTTGTTCATATTTTAAAGTAGTGAGGGACAATTTGAGAGGATTCTTCTCTGAATTCTTGGAAATATCGTGGATTCGGTGCTCCATTGTATATAGTTTTGTATATATGTACAGTGTTGATGTACATGCATGTAGAGTTGTATTTAATGGTGTTACGCAATTAAATTACAAAATATACAATATTTTGCCAAAAGTATTGGGATGCCTGCCTTTACACACACATGGACTTTAATGACAACCCACACTTTCCAGCTATAACTCTTCTGTGAAGGCTTTCACTGGAATTAAGGAGCCAAGCCCAACCCCTGAAAAACAACCCCACACCATTATCTCCCCTTCACCAAACTTTACACTTGGCACAATGCAGTCAGGCAAGTACTGTTCTCCTGGCAACCGCCAAACCCAGACTTGTCTATTGGATTGCCAGACAGAGAAGCGTGATTCATCACCCCAGAGGACACTTCTCCACTACTCTAGAATCCAGTGTTGGTGTGCTTTACACCACTGCATTCAACGCTTTGCAATGGACTTGGTTATTTATGTAAGGCTTGGATGCAGCCTCTCGGCCATGGAAACTCAAACCATGGAAGGCCAGACGAAGTTTGGAGGTCTGTAGATATTGACTGTGCAGAAAGTTGGCCACTTCTGCACACTGTGCGCCTCAGCATGCGCTACTGTGGCCAAGTTGCTGTTGTTCCAAAATGTTTCCACTTCGTTATAATACCACTAATAGTTGACTCTGGAATGGACTTTCATGAATGGACTTACTGCACAGGTGGCATCCTATCACAGTACTATGCATGAACTCATCCACACACACACAGGCACACACACACACATACACACACAGACCTGCATACCTATTTAATGGGGACTATCCATTCGCTTCTATAGGAAATACTCTAATCCTAATCATGACACCCTTAACAACCCAGGATGGAGCTCCAACCCATCACAGGGCTCATTTACACACATACCTATGAGTAATCAGGTACCTCCAATTACCCTTAGTATGTTTTTGAACTGGGAGGGGGACCAGAGTACTTGGAGGAAACCCCACAATGACATGGGGAGAACATACAAACTCCACACACACGGAGCCATGGCAGACACTCACACGTTCACTACACGCATTACTATCTGCACTGCTCATGTGAGATCGAATTTTGCATGTCATAAAATACATTACATTTCCATTACAGTTCATTTATTTAACAGACGATTTTAGCCAAAGCAATGTACAAGAGAGACCGATAATTCATTACAACCTTATGGCTGTCAAGGAGCCAGCTAGACATAAGGCTGAGCTTGCAATGAATGCCCAGAATCATGTCAGAATCATAGCAAAGCCATACAATACATACAAGCACAGCAAGAAGCTAAAGAGGGAGCTATTCAAATTGATGACAAAGGGGAAAACTAGTTGTGGGATGACAGAGCAGGACAGTGTACATCTCTCTGTTCCCACAGCACATGGATCCTGAAGCGTTTCCTGAAGGTCCCATTTTGAGTCATTAGTTACTGAATAGCTGGGACACATGGTGTGACTTGCGCACACAAAATATAATGTTTATTGGCAGAGAGTGAAGCTTAACTGTGCTGAGAAGATACAGTATCTAGAGATACTTTGAGGAGTGGTACATGAAAAATAAGAGCTTAACTAATGAGAAGAACTAGCGACACTGACCAGGATATGTGGTTACAGGATAGATGGATTGGTAACATTTCACTTGGGACACAAATAATGCAGTATTATGCTATTACTTATGTATTAATTAAGCATAATCTAAATGTTAGTTACAAACCGATCTCACGTTAATTCATCATAAATCACAATAAATCGTGATGTTTTATCTCAGGTAGTGGCTATATGTAGCGACTATACAGGGGATTCCAATGCATTAACAGCATTAAAAAAGCAGCAAAAGATATACACTTTATTCAACATAAGCTCATCGCTGAAGAACTCCGGGGCCTTGGACTTTAACCATGTGAATGTAGTCTGCTTTCAATATTAGGAAACTAAATAAACGTCAGAAGGAGCCAAATCAGGACTGTAAGTAGTAGCACTAGATGGGGCACAAATACTTAGTAATAACTCAGTCACTATTTAAGTATAAATCATGAACAAATATAGTTGCTACTTGAGATAAAAGATGCACCCTGATTCGTTAATGATGACCAAACCTGAGCTCAGTATTTCACTTGTGTTATTCATGACTTATTCCTTCAGTAGTAGCAAATATAGTAACTGCTTGAGACGAAAGATGCATCCTGTTTCATTAATGATTACTGTCCTAATTTCTCCCTATACCCCCAGGTTAAAGGTTGAAGTGCCAACAGTGAAGGGTATTATAGAAGCGAAAATGTCAAAAACATATTGTCCACTCATCCAAGATATGATGAAGTCCAATGAAACAGCGAAGCAGGTTAGCACAGGGACAGTAACTCTCCATGGCCTGGTCTCAGCATTTGGGATTTTCGAGAACCTTCTCATTCTATGGGTCATTGGCTTCCGTGTTCCGTATTCAGTCCTTAGCATCTGGATCCTTAACTTGGCTGTGTCTGACCTGCTGGCCACTGCCTCCCTGCCCATCTTCACCGTCTACTTAGCCCAAGGCAGCGACTGGAAAATGGGGACCATCTTCTGCAAAATCCACTCTGCGATCTTCTTCCTGAACATGTTTGCCAGCGGCTTCCTGCTGGCCGCCATCAGCCTGGACCGCTGCCTGGTGTGTCTGCGACCCGTCTGGGCTCAGAATTACAGGGATGTGCGGATGGCAGTGATGGTGTGCATTGGCCTCTGGGTCTTAGCATTCCTCAATACAGTGCCCTATTACCTGTTCCGTGATCGAGTCCAGCGTCAGGATGGACGAAATATGTGTTATTACAACTACATGCAGTTTGCACCGGATGAAAACTCCACGGAGGCTTGTGGAATCTGGCAGGATGCCACGGCCAGCAGCAAATTCCTCATCGCCTTCCTGCTCCCGCTGCTGGCCATCGTGGGGAGTTATGTGGCCGTCAGTTCCAGTATCACTCGGCGTGGCCGGCGCCGCACCTACCGCTTCTTCCGCCTAGTGGCGGCAGTAGTGGTGAGCTTCGTGCTCTGCTGGGCGCCCTACCACCTTTTCTGCCTGTTGGAGGCAGCAGCGCACTACCGGCCCGAGCTGCGGCAATTCGTGGCCCGGGGGATGCCCCCAGCCGCCAGCCTAGCCTTCATCAACAGTGTGCTCAATCCCGTGCTCTACGTGTTTAGCTGCCCCGACTTCATGGCCAAGATCCGGCAGTCTCTGAGCATGGTGATGGAAACCGTGCTGGTGGAGGACCTAGATGACTTGTGTCGCCGGCGCAGCACCACCCGCTCCTCTGTCAGTGAGCTCTTGCAGCGGGGGCAACGGTCATGCTCAGCCCCCATCCACAACAACAGCGTTGGGCAGGAAGAGGAACCCCCTGTCTTTTAAGGTAGTGTTCCCCATCCTGGTCCTTGGGAACCCACCGGTAGGCCATGTTTTTGCTTCCTCTCAGCTCCCTAAACATGTACTTTCTGGGGGTACTCAAGGACCAGTTTGGGAAAGACTTAAGAGTTTACCCCCCATTAATCGACTGACTGGCCTAGGAAGACACCTGTACTGATGCTCCGATATTCCCCTCCTCACTGTGCTTAGGTTGTACCTCTCTGACACTTGCCTTGCCTCTATGCCTGATAACATACAGTACTTAGCCTCTGTGATGATTATGCTATAGGGCCTCCATGGTTGTGCTGAAGGTGTCCAGTGTGGAAACAGTTGAAGTAACAGTATTAAAGATTATAGTATTATGCAGCCTGCAATCCATGTGTAGTTTTCTTTGCTGTGCGCTGTGTGTCTGTCAACTACTTTTAGAATAATAGTCACAGTCATAATAACAGGAAAATGTTCTTGGGTGCACAGCCAAGGTGAATTATTTTTGTACTTCAGCTTGATGTGATGTGTTAATGTGCCAATTGCTTTCCTAAATGGTTTTTACACATTGTTTTCATACATGTTGTGAATATACTGTATTTACGACTAATATAAAATAAAATATAAAGGGCATGTCCTGAAGATTTTGGCATAAAATTTTATTTTTTTTTAATTTAAATTTCATAGAAAATGAATTAGTATGAATGTGTGTGCATCCGTGTGTGTGTGTTTCTTTATGTATTTAAATATCAAAGGGCGTTTGTCAGTGCATTACAGGACACACATTGACAGACACTATGGACACTTCTAGCTAATTGAATGTTTTGGGACTGCAAGAGGGAACCAGACTACCTGGAGAAATCCTACATGAAGATCTGAATCAAACTCCACGTAAAAAGACACAAACAAGGAATCAAGCTCGTAGTCCTGCTGGCATGTGACCACAGTACTACCCAATAAGGCAACATGACACTTCTGTCTTTTGCAATTTATTTTATTTAAGTAGAAACTGCTCATAATGTCTTTAACAAGTTACTATATTGTTATTGGAGTGAATTGTATGACAGCATCTTGTATATGTAACTGAAATGGTAAATCATTAGGCTAATCATCCTAGCTTTTTATTTATGGTTAGCATACAGTATTATTGTAAATAATGAAACAAATGAAAATGGCATTGACACAATTACTGGGACCTCATAGAAGTTAAAATGACTTTCATTAGTAGGACAGGTTGTCTTCAATCACAGAACCGGTAACGCAGCCTATGTGAATAGAGAGAAGCGCTCAGTCGGCTGTTTCTGTCATTGTGTGCGTCACGCTGGCCATGGACAAGAGAAGGAAAAGCAACAGCTGTCTGAGGAGGAGAGGAAGAAGGTAATAGCCAAGCATAGTCAAGGTAAAGGATGTAATGTCGCAGCGGGTCTTCTGTATGTTACAAGAAAACAAAGCATTATTTATGAGACGCTTACTGTATATATATGATTAACAAGGGAGCACACGCAAGGCAGCTGTGACTGGTTAACCAGAGGGCAGGAACAAGAGGTATAATTGGGTGCGTTTGACACGGGCTTAGGTCTGTCTGCAGCTGACGTGACGTACCGCGAGATCTGCCCACGGCCGCAGGCGTGGAGAATAAACTGACTGACAACATTCACTCCTTGCAGTGTGTGAGATGGTTGAGCTTCCTACGTTGGCATCATTCGTGACAGACGAAATAGACATCGTGGAAATTCCAGTGTTCTTGTATGGAGAATACGGCAAACAGCAAATGTTATTTAAAATTTGTAAAAATAGGCTTAATATTATGTTTATAACCTTATCCCTGTAGTTTCCGTTGGTTTATGGAACAGGGCAGATTAAATCTTAAAACACCTCCATAACTCTTTACTCTTTACTTTTCTAAGATAAGATCCCCCCCAAATATATAAGATAAATAAGAGGGGTGATTTTAGCCTAGATAAATTTAAAAAAATGCTTAACCTGCGAGGGGAGGAGTAGCTGATAGACTGTCCACCTGATTTCAGATATCCCTTTCCCTACATTAAGGTTGACTGGTAAAGGTACCACTGAGGTACTTATGAACAAGGTACGGTCCCCAAGCACTGCAATGCACAGAGAATAAAATACATTTATTTCAAGGATTCAGAGTTTTTATTGTCATATGTACAAAGTACAGTGTACAGAGTACAATGCAAGTCTTACTTACACAAATAAAGCAGTGCAACATTACAGTAACTAAGAATATACAACTAACAACAACTAATGGGTACTATTACAGTGGGCATATCTTTTTATTTATTATATTTTATTGCATTATTTATTTATTTATTTTCACTTAATTTTACCAGGTAAATTAACTGAAAACCAGTTCTCACTGCTTCACAATTCTTTTCGGCAGAAATACAGCATAGTTAAATTATACAGATAACGCATCGGAACTTCTTGGGATACAAACATCACACACATCAAGCGTGTCTCTAAAACCTTCAGCCAATAAATGCACAGTTGGGTCGTCACTGAGGCGGTTCCCAGTTTGTTCAGCTGGGTGAGAGGTGCTGCACGATCCGTCTTAAGTAGTCTTGCTCTTGTGAGAGTTTTGTACCGCGCCAGCTGAAAACGGACAATAAAATTAACCATCATGCATTGCGTTAGCCAGCGCTGTCAGCGGCTGCTTGAAGTCGAACGCACCAATTGACAAGCTTCACGCGCAGCTGATTAGAAGCCACACCTGAGGGAAACACAGGGAGCAGACAGGCGGGGCGGGACTGAATGTGACATCTCGCGGAAAATCAATTACATCAGTAAATAACTGAACCTCCAATGGAAAGGGTTTGAAATACCACTTATTGACCCACTTACAAGCACTTCTGTTGTTAGACTGGTTTCAGCACTGGTTGAGTAAGGCCTTTAACGCAAACAGCTCCAGGGACTGGCTGACCCTGCTTTCTCAATTTTACACTATAAGGACAAAAATAGTGAGACACCTGGCCCACACCCACCTACACCCACAGGAACTTTTATCACATGCCATTCTAAACACACTGCCCCCCACCCCTTTACAGCTGCCACTCTTCTGGGAAGGCTTTCCACAAGATTTTGGAGTGTGTCTCTGCCAACTTTTGCCAATTCATCCAGAAGAGTCAGGCACTGATGCCCTCAATCTCCGTTCTGCATCATCCCAACGTCGGGTTCAGTCCCTGTCGGGCTTCATCATTATGTCTGTTCCCTGTTTAGCTCGCAGGTTTCATCCTGGCCATCCTGTGTCCTTCACTCCTACTGTTTCCCTGCTCCCCTGGCCGCCTTGTTGCTAACAAGCTAAATGGGTGGCTGTTGTCCAGACTTCCCCTTTGTTGTGTTTTTCTCGCTTTGTCATCGTGTGTTTGCGTGTTTCCTTTACAGTCCCTTGTTTTTGCTCCCTGTTCCTTGTTTTACTTTTCCTAGGTATTTGGACCTCTCTGTGTCTGTGGACTGACCCCATCCGCTCCTTGTCACCCAAGTCTGTTCATAACAGCCCACACCTGCCCTGTGTTAGTCCTCATTATCCATGTATGTATATGTCCTTGCCCTGTTTCCTTAATTAGTCATTTTGTGGTTGTTACTTCCTGAATTTTTAGTATTCTGCCCCTTTCTTGGTCCCCGTATGTCTGCTTAGTTGTATATTTAGTGGGTTAGTTTTCTTTTTGATTAGTTATAGCTAGTTCTTGTTTTATGTTTTGTTTTTGATCCTTTGCATCCCTTTGTTTTCTGGTTCTCCCTTTGTGTTCTGTTTTGTATAATTAAAACCCTGCATATTGAGAACCAGTATGTGGAACATCCATCCTTCGTCATGCCCCACCATAACACCCGAAACTGGTTGATGAGATGGAAGTCAGGGCTCTGTGCAGGCCGGCCAACTTCAACACCAAAGCCACCCAACCATGTCTTTATGAACTAGAGCACAGTCATACTGAAACAGAAAAGGGTCTTCCCCAAACTTTTCCCACAAAGTTGGAAGCATTGAATTTATGCTGAAGCATTAAAAGTTCTCTTCACTGGAATTCAAACTATGGGGCCTAGCCAATCCAGACTCATCCATAAGACTGTCAAAGAAATAAGCGTGATTCATCATTCCACAGAACACATTGCCACTGCTCCAGAACCCAGTGACGGCATGCAAATACCACTCCATCTGACACTTAGCATTTGTGCTTGGCGATGTGAGGCTTACTGTACATACAGCTGCTCGGCCATAGAAGCCTATTCCATGACGCTTCTGGCCTAGTTTTTGTGCTGGGACTAATGCCAGAGGTAGGGACTGGGAACTGGCTCACAACCAGACTTGGATTCAAGTAACAAATTTGACGATGTGTGACTCAACAAAACTGATGGAAAGACTTGGATTCGACTTTTACTTGAAGGCAGATGACTGGAGACTTGGACCCAACTTTGACCCTATGACTCGAGAAGACTTGAGGTTATAGTCTCCCCTCTGGATACCATAATGTTCATTTTATCATTTCAGTGCATATTAGTTCTCTGCTGTCTGCATTTTCATTTGGCTGAATGCAAGGTCTCCTGAGATAATTTTTTGGAAAGATGCATCACTCCTTGCATATATGTAACTGTGTAAGGACAACAGAGGCAGAGTGGAGACTCACTTTTCAACCTATCTCTGCTGTAGGATTATACACACACACACATATACAGTGAAGGCACACAAATAACAAGATAAATAGAAGACCAACATTCCAAGTTTTATGGCCCAGAGGTTTGGAAACCTTTTTATAGACAGTCTGAGCTAGGTACAATGTGGTACCTCTTTAGCAGCCTAGCCTAAGAGAGGATGCACCATTAACTACTGATTTAAGGATGGGACAAAGGAGGCTGGCCTTCTCTACTCACACACACACACACACACACACACACAAACATATACACCCCACACACTCAAGGCAATCATTCTTTGTAAACCCTAGAAATGGTTGTGCGTGAAAACCCCAGTAACTGAACTGATTGTGAAATACTCAGACCGGCCCGTCTGGCACCAACAACCATGCCATGCTCAAAATTGCTTAAATCACCTTTCTT
>JAODKN010000002.1:16578616-16592810 GCA_026774425.1 Petrocephalus zakoni
CCTCAACTACATCGCTGTCTCCCACACCACTTATGATGTAGTACAGGGTGCCTCAACTACATCGCTGTCTCCCACACCACTTATGATGTAGTACAGGGTGCCTCAACTACATCGCTGTCTCCCACACTTATTTTTCACCTCACACAGGTGTAGCTGAGTAACTCTCTGCCTCTCTGTGGATCATGCACCTGTGGTGTCATCAACAGCTGCTGAGAACCATGGTCTCACCTACACCCTGCCCACCTCATCGCTTCCAAGCACTGAGCACCAACATTCATGCTTTGCAACAACGACTGCAGCCACAGTATTGTTTAGGCAGCCATCGGTCACACATATTATGAAATCTTAGCTCGTCACATCAGTTTTAGCTGAGATATTGTCATAAGACCACCCTACAGAAGCTTGCAGCGTTCAACAAGAATAAAAGAACTATTGCTTAAAATATTTACTTATTTTGTTTTTCTGGGGGATAATATGTCTTTATAAGGAAGAGTTCTATCCATTAAGCATGGCTGTGCGCAGTGAGGGAAGATCTGCTTTCACCTGCATCAGGAGGCAGGTAGAAGACAAAGATGGCCAAAACGCTGGTGAGAATGCAGGGCACGATGATGTTCACGATGTAGAAGAGTGGCTTTCTTTCAATGATCAGGTAGAAGGTGATGTCCTCATACAGGTCCTCCCGGACATTCTTCCTGGACGGCTTGTGACAGATCTGCCACTCCCCATTCTCTGATAGGATCACAGCAACCAGCACGTCATTAGGTCTCATAATGTGCCATTTATTATGTTTCAGTTTCGGGGTTTCACTTGGCAGAAAGTGGTCAAGGAGCACAGCTTATAACCAAAAGGTTTACATGATTAATTTACATTGTAATGACCCTGAAATACCTTTCTGAAAAGATGACCTGCATGTAAACAGATAGACAAGTTATGTGAATGTTTTTCAAGGGAGCTTAGGCTAAAAAATAAAATTGTCTGACAAATTCAATATAAGTTCAAATGTGTCACAATCAGTTCCTGCCCTGCCATTTCCCTGCCAAGCTGGGAAGTGTCGCTCATCACCCCTTTCCTAGTGTTTGAGTCCTTTGTGATTATGACCTACACCTGAACCTCGTTAGTCCTAGCTTCAGTGTTTGTGTTGATGAGCTACACCTGAACCTCGTTAGTCCTAGCTCCAGTGTTTGTGTTGATGAGCTACACCTGAACCATGTTAGTCCTAGCCCCAGTGTTTGTGTTGATGACCTACACCTGAACCTCGTTAGTCCTAGCCCCGGTGTTTGTGTTGATGACCTGCACATGTACCTTGCTGCCCCCAGTCTTTAGAGTTTGGGTAATTGTCAATGCCAGCACCTGTGTATTGTCCAACCTCATGACCAGAGCCCTTGCCCTGTTCTTGAGTTGGTCACTGTGGACATTGTTTGCGGTTGCTTGTTACGAGCCAGTGTCTTTGGCTCCTGTATGTGTTGCTGTTGGGTGTTCCCTGCATCTTTAATAGTGTCTTTAATAGTAGAGTCTTGAATAATTCTGCATTCCTGCCCTTTTGTTTAGACCCCTTGTGAACCCTTTTAGTTTCTGGTTCCCTGAGTTCTATTAATAAAATCCACTTTTAAACTTTTAAAGCCACACTACGGACAGTCCTTCTGCCATGCCTTGCCATAACAATATGCACATATTTTGGTGGAATATCCACTTTTAAGTCACTGAAAGCACAGAAGAAACCAGGAAGTGGCAGAGGGCAACAGCGAAGATTTTGATGTACGGACCTGTAAAGGCATTCTCATCAATTATAATTTCATGGATCTCCTGGCCGTGGTCATCGACAGCATACTGAAGATCCACCTCAGAAGAGTCGTACGTGTATGAGCGGAACACCATGGAGCAGTTCTGCCAGTCAAAGGGGAAGTACGCCACCTGGAGGATGGAAGGTGTTGCAACATGTCATGTGTTGTCAGTATTGCTGTATTATGTGATAGGAGTGTTACTGTGTTTGTTTTCATAGAAGGGTCTTAACACGTGAAGGAAAGAAGACCCGCTACTATATGTGTGCTGTCATCCACCTGCTTCTTGTCACTCCACGGTAGCGGCAGAGTCCAGCTTAAACAAAGGACAATTCTGTATTTCCCTGGGCCTCCTGGGTAATGATGGCCATGAGCCAGGGGTTCCAGGTGTACCCAGTGCAGTACTGGGGGGAGTTCTGCTCCTAAATATCCCGATGAGCAATCGACTACAGGTTAACAATGTCCAAACTGGACAGCGCATACTTACAAACAGACTGCCAAAAAGCCAATTAAATAAAAAAATCAGCTTAAATATAACGGTTTGCCCACACTACTTTGTGATAAACATCATGACATGAAAACCAATGGTTCATCGGCTCAAGGTGCTGTACAGTATCATAATATGTAATTATATATATTATCTATCTAATTATGTACTGAATCATTATTTTCCTGACTTGTCTACATATTAGACTTAAAGACAGACCTGGATCTTATACATAACCTGGGGACTGTCAGAATAGATTTGTAACCTAATCGTTCTAAGAATACATCATATTGAGTATGTAAAAATATGGTAAATTTAATTAAGAATACACTGGTTTTATTACATCTAAGATATAGTAGATATAGGAATAGTGCATATGAAATTATTATATTTTTCTATAAATCCAGGTCAACTATGACCAGATCACACTACACCAAGTCAGAGTTATTCGTAAGCCATAGAGAAGGACAGATAAATAAAGCTGGAGGTGTGATACTCTCATAACCAAGGCACTACAGCAGGGTAAGGACAGGAATTTGGCTGGGGAGGGGGCAGGTGGAGCCCCTAATACCTCTATGGAGCAGGTGCTGCGGTAGATGGCCGGGGGGAGCCAGGTGACAGTGCCGTCACTGTACACCAACACGTTCACATACAGGGCCACATCAAACTGCCCATCGTTGCTGCAGGACAAAGTAAATAATTACTATGAAATTACTATGCTGCCTGGCTTATAGTGATGTTTGTCAGTTTTGTTAGGTCATATAAAACAAGACAGATCACATTATGCTTCAGCAAAACCATGAGATAAGATGGCAGTGTGTACATGTCAGTCTTGTGTTATAGGTGTGTCTCAGATTTCCACTACACTGATCATTCATGGCTGGTCATGGCTGCACTAAATACTCACAAGTACTCACAGAAGCTGATCACTTGATGAGACCTTGACAGAAGTTATTAGCAATCGCTTGGAATTGCCCTTCAGCTGTTAATAACGCAAACTTACTTGTTGATGAGGTAGATGTCTGGACGCCACACAATGTTCGGAGGGATTCTCAGAACCTGAATGTTGTCATATTCCTCGGGATTCCAGGCAAGTCTGTAATCTGTCCAGTTCTGGAGAGGGAGTATAACTGAGACATCATGTTCCCAGTATAATGCAATTACAGGCAGGCTCATTTGAATTTTATCAGCATTTGGGAGACCTGGAACGGAGGATACGGGATGGATGGGAGGCTCATAAGGGAAATTAAGATTAAGTCAATTCTGTTAGAGGAAGTGACAAGCCAATTGCATAGAAGGAGGATGCCGTGCGTGTCAAAAACAGACACACTCACCAGATTCATAAACACGTTGGTCGTCATCTCCCCATTCTTCTCATTCTGCGGACGAGAAGGGCAGCAAAATGAGGACTACATCTGAGGACATGCCAGTTCCCTCGCACCACCATGATAAACCCCATGATTAACTGCACCTGAAGCTGCTGCTCTCACCTAACTGTGCGTGTCTGCATACTGTCACGCAATACACACGCGAGGCTCTGGCAGCTGGCGGGGGGAACCTAAGCCCAAATTAACCAGTTCTTCGAAGAGCTTATACCCCTGGAAGCTACAGCTGAAAGTGTGGCCCCCCACGGCAGAGAAAAGGTGAGGGAGATATAGCAGAGAGGCAGGCATTTTATACAACGGGGGATTTTGTTTGTGAGGGCACATAACTCAAAGAGCAGCAGAAATACTGAGGAGGGGCTTACTTTGGGAACTAGGCAACCATACATAGTTCAGTCAGCAAAGGCCATTTGCTTTGCAGGATACATAGACACAGGAAACCTGGACACTGGAAGAACTTAATTTATTAGGAAATACTGATCGAGTTCCCCTCTGCACCATATTGTAGAAACATATTTCAGTTATTTCTCCATTTGCTCTGCTGGTGAGAAGGCAGAGTCCTTTCCATTAAGCATGACGGAGAGCATTGAGAGAAGATCTTTCTCTCATACATGTGAGAAGTGAAATGCTTTTCTTCACATGCTCCCTGGATTGTGCTCAAAGGAAAATAAGTAACAACGAAAACAGAATAAAAATATAAAATCATGAAACACAATGAAATTAAAACAAAAAAGCCACGAATTCCTAAAGAATTATATAAAATATTAACAGTAATAGTGATGCCTCAGTGATGTTTATTTTTTGTATCTTTACTGGTTTTTGGTTGTCTTTTTTAATCCTTGGCACTTGGATGGGCTTTCCGACTGAAAGCGGCTTTTTGCTACACCCCTGGAGAAAGCAATAACAGCAGTGTAGCAATAGTTCACCACAGGAAAATTCTTTATACAGACTTCACTGTGTTGAACTCTAGTTTATGCTGCACTGTATTAATAAGTGCAAAACAACAAAAAACCTTGCAAATTCTTTCCACTGCAAAGGTCACAAGCCTTAAATTATTAGAATTCAGTGTATTCAATTGGATTAATGATGCTGAGTAATCATAAAGTATTTGATTTCTTTCAGTATTTTCAGTAAAAAATGTAAGTGACAATTCAATAGCAATTACTGATTGTTAACCTTGACAAGGGACTTGACACCCTTCAGAGGCAAAGGTCATGCCAGTTTCGTTTGGCTTCAGCTAGGTGCTGTTTTACTGAAGCATTTTATCCGTCATGTCACCTAGCAACATGAGTCAGTATCGTGACTTTATACACTTTTTATGTGACTCCTAAATGGTTTGGCCTATGTCTCAGGAACAATGGAACGACCGACCCCCTTCTAAGGTAGATAACAGGCACAAAAGCAGTTTCACGATCTGACTCTGGCTCTCTGAACACTCGGCTCCCTCGTTAAAATGGCTCCCCGTAGACCTATCAGGTTAACAGGCTTCCTAAGTGCATCCCACGCCCTCCCATTTTGTAGTATAAAATATTATTAGGGCATTTGAAAGGACTATGGGAGTATGCTTGTCTGTGTATGTGACTGCAGGAACATAATTATCGGTAGCTATCACTGAGACTTTGCGAGCAGCTGCATGTGTTCCGTACGAGCGAGACGATGGGGCCGCAGTGGCGAGCAGCACGGCGACCTGAGTCCGCCAGAATCATACCAAGCCGATGAGCTGCGAGAGAGTCATTCCCACTCTCACCGTCACCTTCTCCTCCCAATGCCGCGCTGGCCGCACTTTCAGGTTATAGTCCTTGAAGATCTTCTGCAGCAAGAGCTTCTCTGTTCCTGAAGCAGCTAGAGAGGGAAGCACGTGTGCGGAGAGGTCATCAGGGGCATGAGGGACGTTACAGGATGAGTATGAACATTACAGCACCCATAACAAATAGAAACAAATGAAGACTTTGGCCAGTGGCATGTTATCCGAATCGGTATGCATATTGTAGCAGATGCACCAGAACATTATCTAAAAACAAGTTTTAACACCACAATATTGGCATCACAATAATGCTGAACGTTTACAGCATTATAACCTATTAAGTTACTAGAATTTATTTCAGTTTTCACTATTTTCAATTTATTGGTTATATATTTTTTTAGTGCATAATAGTGAGAGGCCCTTCAGCTCAGTTCCTTAAAGCCCTAATACCCCCCCCCCCCCCCACCACTGTGACATCATCGCGGTCGCAACTTTCCCCTTCTCCTCTGGAGGACACCAAACATCATGACCCGACTCCGACTTCCACTGTTCCCAGTATCCAGGCACAAGCACAGTCCCATGGGGGGGGGGGGGTTGTGGTTAGGCAACATGGCCGCAGGTCACAAGCGCAATTCCATCATCGCAAACTGGCATTTTAACCTTGGAGCCCTCCCGTGACACCTTCCATCTGAGAAGCCCCTTAGTAGTGCTTCTCTAATCGGTCACCGTCTATCTGGATTCCAAGCCTTGGCTCTGCTGACCACACACAGCTTCTGCACAGCTACTCTCTCCTTCAAACATACACAGACAGTGGTCTGGCAGACTATCCTACCTGAAAGACTGAACAGACAGGAGCTCCACACAGTCCACAGGAGAACAGCCACCATTTCTCTCATCATTGGGGCCGACGTAAGGCATCCAAAAGGGGCCATGCATGCGGTCACGTCCCGGCGGGCAGCTCGGTCACCCGCGTCTCTCGCCACAGACACCTCCACTGACAAGCTTTGGTCTTTGTGCAGTTATTCCAACCTTTTGCCCGAAACGGAACGCAGTGGGCCCTCCTTCGTGCATGTATGTTTGTATGGGCGTCCAGTTTCTACCACAATGGGCATCCTTTATTTCGAAATGTCCCTTCCTGATTGGCCAGGCACTGTGAGTGACAGCTGGGTGGAATGCGTTTCATCTTCTGAGAGTCTCCAGCAGGCACCTGTTGGTGTTTGCAATGGAGAGGGAGGGGAAGCATGTATAAGGACTAGGGGGCAGCAAGGGCTCTGGGTGCATGACAATGGGTGATATTTTTGGGACAACAAAGAGAGAGTGGTTCAGATGACCAGTACCCTAGAGGAGGGGGGATACTCCAGTTTAGACCTTGACAAAGCAAGCCCTCTAGGTTAGGTCAATCAAACTTGGTGCATATCCAAATGCCATCAACTGATTAGCTCCATCTCCTCTGTCCCTCCTGGGCAGTGTCTGTCTCTGTGTCTCCACAGCACCACCGGCATTTTCAGCCCAGGCAAGAACTGGAAACAAGTTCTGCAATGATCTCCACAAATTCCAATAAGACGATATTTCCCATTGGTGTACGCCACGTGGAGGCATCAGAATAATAACGGTGTTCCAGCGGCTAGGTCAGTCTGAATCAGCGGGCTTAAAGAAGCGTACAGCATAAAAAAATTCTCCCCTCACCGATTTTATGTGGAATTTGAGCTTAGCTAGCAAAATGGCAAAAGTACAAATCACATTAAAAAAACAAACAACGAAAAGGACAAAGTGAAACAGGATCACTAGTATGTAAACATGGCCTGAAGCTGCCCGTTGCGTCCCATTCCCGATATAAGCATATTATAAATCATGTCTTAGCCCACGTCCTCCCCTGTCTCTGCCAGTCTTCTGCAAGGTGGGAACACATCGGTTTAAAGCGGTTAAATAGAAAAGAACATACCCAGAGTCCACCCCCCCATTTCATCTGTCTCCTCAAGCTAAGCTTCAGTGGGGCAGGGAGAAACAGTCACCAAATTGGGGGGGGGCATGGTGGCACATTAGTGTGGTGGGCTGCACCAGAGGCAGAAAGGAGTATATAAATGTCCCTAAACACAGGAAGAATCTGGAACAGGCCTGATTCTCGCCCTCGGAACGGCCAGCTGAGCGATGACACAGGCCCGCGCCGCGCTGTCCGCGCGTCCGCAGGGCCTCCCGAGCGGATAAATATAGGAGTGGCAGGCGACTGACAAAAGGGCAGCGAGGCAGCGGTGGGAGAGACGGGGGGGCGGGGGGCTGCCAGCCGCTCGCCTCTGCTCTCAGATCTTTATTAAAACGAAGCTGAACGGGACAGGTGTCTGCGGCTGCGTGTGCGTGCCAGCCGGTCTGGGTGACGAGTCAGATCCTAAAGAGTGCTTCTTAAACTGAAATCCCGTGGTGTGTCTGTGCAGCTCTGAGGGCATGCTTGACACTGCTGCTCGCACACGTGCACTACGTGGAATACAAAGCACTCACTCCACATGTTCTCTTGAAGGGAACTGCATACCAAGTCACCAGGTCATCACCAAAACCATATTGTATTTATATACACTCACAGGATTAAGCTAAGGGATTAACCTGAAATATACAGAAGGGCTTCCCCCTGGCATCTCAAAGACCAGGTTCGATATTTACCCACGCTCCAGGATTTAAAGGAATAAAAAAAAATCCTACCAAAATAACAATACTTGCATTTTACAGCTTAGACAATGCTTATATTAACAGCTTATATTGCTTATATTGCTTAATGCTTATATTAACTGACCAGATTTCAGATCCGTGAATGCTACTAATTTAACGCTTTATAAGGTAGGCCTACTATATATTTGCTAACTGTAAGCTTTAAATCGTGAAAGAGCAAAAGATGTTCAGTTAATTGTGTTTTAAAAAGCCTGCGTCAGTAGCGAGCGCGTGCACTTCGCCGCATTAATGCGCTGCCCGGTGAGCCCGAAGTAGACGCGTACAGCACTGCACAGCACTGCGCTGTAAACAGAACAAGTTTCACGTCTCAGTAAACAGAACACAGCCGTCCATATGGACACTACCACGAAAGAATAAACGTTGTCAGTAGATTAAAAATTAAGATACTTTAACGAGCAGGAAAGACCTGGACTATTCTCGTTACAATGGTTACAATGTACTTACACTAAATATATATATTATTACAACTCCTTAAATTGGCCCACATATTTGAAATCTCATTTTATTCATTTATTCCATTATACGTTTTTTAAAAAAGGGATACATAATTACAAATAATCCCTAAACGGTCACAAACTGGATATAAAACATAGTAAAGAAAATATCTTAATAACGAATGTGTTTTTTGTACGCGAAGGTCGCTTGTGTATTGAAGCAAAAAGCGTCAGACTTAAGGAGCTTTGCCTCCCTGAACTGCCCAGTTAGATGTGATCCGCCGCCGGCCATATCGCGCAGGTTGCCGACGGGCAAAATTAGGACATTTTACCATATACCAGCCTCCTTCGGACAACAGAAGAGAAAAAAGACAGATTTTAAAGATAAATTACCTTGGCTTTTACGAGTAAAACTGGGAGGAAGTCCTGGGTTCAGGTTCCCGCATTTGTGAGGTTAATTTGGCGGCCGGTCGCCGTCCAGCAAAGCCGGGCGGCGCTTCTCGGCTTCCCATCACCGAATGTCGGCGGACGGAGCAACAGGCACCGTTGAGCCGAGCCGCCAGCTCCCAAAACGCCTCGAAGCGGGCAGCCCATCCTCCCTCTTTGGCCATAGAAAACATAACAAAAGCATCTGATTGCCTATTCCAGACTGATTAAAAAGTCACATTAAAAATGCAAATATAGCCGGTTCAGGACTCTCTTTCAGGCGGTGCTTCAGTGTTAGGACGGTTGTTTCATTCAACAGCATGCAACTACAATTGATGTAATAAAATGTGAACATGATTTGTTAAAGAAATCTAAGCGTCGTATTAGGCAGACGCCTATCACGATATATTCATGATGAACATTCATTCAATGAGCTGTAGCGGAAGTTTGTCTTAAAGTGGCTAGATATGTTACACACCGCACGCGTATATAGTGGCTGTGTTGCAGTTTTAAAAAGAAGATTATTGCATGTCTGTGAAAGACTGTAAGGGTAAAGTAATTGAAAAGCATGGAAATTACATGAGAACAAAATTATATAAAAATGTAGCTTTTTTAGATGATAGGCATGCTTCTAGAGAGAAAGTGTCTAGGTCAGATTCCCCCACTAAAATACAGAGGTAGAGGAAATTAGTGATACATTTTGTACCAGAGCAAATTTAAGTGCATAGATAAATGAGTCAAGAGAAAACACTGAGCACACTTTAGAAATATAATCTCTGGTCAGGGAGCAAGGAGAGAAAATGCAAGTTGGAAAATGTACACCTATCTTAAGTCTGAAGCAAAAAAAATATTTCTGAAAAATGTGTGTGAGCGTGACTCAGCTATATCCTTTTGGTGTAAAGGCTAAGTCTTGTTTTAGTGCAGACCCACTGCACATCCATGGTGGCCCTGAGGTGCAAAACGTTACATATTACACAAAAAAAGAAGATAGCTGGTGTGCACCACCTCCAAGATGGTGCTACGAGAAGGGCACTGCTTGCTACCTTGGTAAATCTCATAATGCGCAGTAGTTCTCAATGGGAGATAAGTCAGGAAACCACCTTTCAAGCCTTTCTCTCTTGGAATAGTTTGTTGCACTTGAAGGAGCACTGTCGTACATGAATATCATAAACTTTTTGAAAGCTGCTGACCTCTTCCTTTGCTAGTGTTTGGAGAAGGCATCATCTAGTGATTGGCAGTAGATCTTGTGATTAATTTTTATACCATCTGTAAGGTCCAGCACGTTCATCACTGATAACTGCAGCCACACCATCACTCCTCCACCACCTTGAAGCACTTGATGCTTGCCTTAATGCTAATTCCTCATTACCATGCAATATGTTGGATGATTAAGGTAACAGTGAAAATGTAACAATGTTGGGAATGTAGGGAATCACATTAATAAGTAATAATTATAAGAAAAGAAATTAGCATGATGCTTATTACCAAAACCAGCTTTTTATTTATTTGTTCTTCAACGAAGATCTACAGAAATTCACAACGTCTAGCCAAGTCAAGAACACTCTCCAGGAAGCTGGTTGTTGAAGTTTACAAGCAAGGCTACACGTCATGAAGGTGCATACAGACGTATAGGCAGGGGCAAAACCACCGTGAAGCCTTGGGAATCGCAAGGCCAGATTAACTTTGCTTTGCAGGAAAAACATCCGAAACAGCCTGTCTAGCTGTGGAACGGTATTCTTTGGACAGGTGAAAATAATGGCTGTGTATGGCTGCCAATGAAACTGGGTCACTAGTGTTTACTGATGACATGGCTGCTGACAGAAGCCGCAGGATGAACTCTGAAGTGTATAGGGAGGGCCTCAGTATCTGCTCAGACTCATCCAGATGTTGCAGTACTAATAGGATGCCATGTACAGATGGACAATGACCCAAAACAGAATGCAAAACCAACCCAAGAGCTTATCAAGGTAAAGAAGTGGAATATTCTTCAATGGCTGAGTCAGTCACCTGAACTCAACCCAGGAGAAAATGTATTCCACTTGCTGAAGGCAAAACCGAAAGCAGAAAGACCAACGAACAAGCAGAAACTGGAGATAGCTGCAGTAAAGGCCTGGCAGGGCTTCACTAGGGAGGAAACCTAGCATTAAATGATGTCCATGGCAAATTTATAATTATGCTTGTCCGGTTACATTTGAGGCTCTGGGAATAGGGGGAGCCATGTATAAAAATGGCTGTATATCCTAAACAGCTCATATGATTTTTTTCAAAGTAATTGTGCTGGTGTACAGAGCCAAGATTACTAAAATTGTGTCACTGTCCAAATATGTTTGTACTTAACTGTAATTTGATATCTGAACAAATATGTTCATGCCATATTTATTTCATGTTTTTGTGCACAAAGACACTCTCCCACACACACACACACACACACACACACACACACTCATAGACAAATACCTATATTGTTTTATATTATTATATTATGTTATGAGAAACCATACAGACCGCTAGCTGTAGCGTAGACGGCTCATAGCCTGACTTAAGCCTGGGGATTATTCTGCTCCTTTTGTAGGTTAAGCTCTGCCTATAAATTCAGTTCTGGGTATCTTTCTCTTGCTGGGTAACAGTGCACCCTACTGGGCTTTGGGCTTTGACTCAGAACACTGACAGCAGCTTTCTGTGCTGACCCTACCTCTGACCTTGGTATTGGATGAATCTTGAGGGGCCTCCTCTTTCTTAGTTTTCATAGTCACTGGTATCCCGGGACCAAGGCCAGGTGATGGTGCTCGGATCTGCACAAGCCTCCAAGCCATAGGGCCCAGTGTCTGGACCATATAGGACAGTGGAGCAGTTATTTCGGCAGGTACTCACTTTGGGTCCTTGGCACTGCCCCTTGGTTAGGGACGCTCTACCTTTGGCGTTAGTTGCTCCTCTGTCCACTTGAGCTTGCTGTTGTTGTTGAGCTATGTTCTTGATGGCAGGTGGTTTTTGCAGGTGAAAGGTGGCTCATGGTAGACATTTTAACCACTGGCTCATAATTAAGGAGAAAACTCTTGCAATAGGAATTGCACTCATTGGCACTGGTTATTATTAACCAGCTGCTCTGAGTAGCCGAAGTGACTAAATAGGTGTTGCAGCTTCTTGATGGCCGTTTATTGTGTGTATCAACTACAACCAAGAACATTTCATCTTCAGATGGGCCAGCAAGGTCTATATGCAAACAATGCCAGGGACACTCTGGCCAGTTCCATGAGTGTAAGGGTGCAGGTTGCAGCACGTCTCTGATTATTTGGCATGAAGCACATGTCTTGGTTTTCTCTCTGATGTCTCCATCCAGCCCCAGCCACCAGAAGGAGCTTTGCATGATCTCCTTCATCCTGACTATCCCACAGTGACCTGAGTACAGCTGCTGTAGGATCAGTTTTTTCAAGCAAGTCACAGCAAGCACCCCAACTGAGCTGAAGGCTCGTAGCCTCTACCCAGCTGGGGATTCAGATGTGGCAAGTCTTATGTAATATGACCGGTAGTGATCATTTCCATCATCTCCAACAGAAACAGGTTGTTACGAGAGCACTACTGTGTCTTCCCAGAAGTCACTTGTAGGATTGTTGGCTATAGTTTTTTTGGACGTGTTTCCTGTGAAGGCCATCTCAAGAGGTTGCATTAGTCAGTGTGGCATTAGTCTGTCCATTTCTACTTCTTGTGTTGATGGAGCAGTTGGTGCTGGGACTTTAACCTGTAGGTAAATTTCTGATGAATATTCTATAGTAGCTTAGCGGCCCTAAGAATGAGTGGCGCCAACTCATTTTCTGGGGAGCTGGGGCACAAGGTTACATCAGACAGGCCACACTTTGGTCATGTTTCCCTTCCAGTGGTATCATAATCATATATATATAATTCTGATGAGAGCCTCAAACGCAGTTGGGGATAGATAGCCACTTTAAAAACTTCACTGCAAACCTTTATTCCATTCAGTCAACATACATAGAACTACATATTTCTCTGGCATATTGTTTGCTCTATGATGCAACAAACAGGCAGGTTGTGTTCCAACAAGGACTGGAGTGATTTCATGCAGCGTCTTTCTACACCATGAGTGATAACAGTGATCATACAGTATATTTTCTGTGTATGTTTTCCAGACATTCCCAAGAAAGGCTGCCTGTGTTTCACAAGGTATAATCCTAACTGTTCGTTTTGCCACATAGTGAGGACATTTGGTTCTCACATTGTGGTAAAAACACACACAAACACACACACAATCATTGATTCTCTGCCTCCATTCTCAGTTTCCACGTCATGGTGAGTGTTCGTTACAGCACTGTTTCTCAACTGGGGGGAAAAAGTGGATATTTTCAACAATCCGACAGGTAAGTAATGCATTTCATAAGGGTTCTACCATTAATGTTGCTATGTCCAACAGTAACTGTAAACAACCCAGGTGTGAGAACTCTTCAACCAATCAGTCCTCTAATTAGTAACCTAATTAAGGAGCCCGCTTTTCCAATAGCCCTTTCTGATTGCCTTCCCCTGCTAAGGGGAGATGGAAGGCTCATAGGTGAGAACTGCGAGCATGCCATTGTAAGCATGGTCAATGCAATAAAGCTGCCAGAAATTCAGACTAGAACCGTAGAGGCTATACTGGCATCATGTATGTAAACGGGGCAGGATTTAACCTGGCAAAAATGGGGGAGCCGGGGAGAAATGTTGTCAGGAAAGGGTGTTTGGTCTTGCCGCAATGCCAGAGCGGGCCCTACAACTCTCAGTTGGTGTTTGGACAACCTCCACCAACGACTGGTGGCAGAAGCAGAATGGGACCAAGTGCGTGGACACATGAGGACATTTTAGCATTCCACCATTCACATGCAATCACAAACTGGTTTCCAAGCATGGATTCCCATTTCCTCCCCCCTACTCAGTCCCATTTCTTCTGGCTGGAGGTGGAAAGTGTACACTGCCAGAAAAAGGAACACAACCTTGGTACAGTTTTGTACCCCGAGGTACAAACAACATTAACGTGCCTCCAATGGTACAAAAATGGCCATCAGAGTCTGAGTCTATATTTACCTACAGCTAGAGTACAGCTGGCAGACCCTTGAGGGTAAATCCCCAATTGTACACTTCTACACAATTCTACAAATATCAAAGTTACACATTCAATTTAATTGTCCTTTTTGGCTCACAAAAATCCATCTTTATTTTATCGTTCTTCTAAGTCAGACCAG
>JAODKN010000002.1:16613655-16623794 GCA_026774425.1 Petrocephalus zakoni
TCCACTATCGCCTCACAGAGGAACCCGGGCCAGTTTCACTATGGAGAGAGATGGCAGAGCCTTGGAGAGATATACAGCATTTTGTCACCATAAGAAAATATAGCTCATTGCTACGAGATTCAATCTCATTGTGGATAGACATACTGTCCACCTTTACTGCAGAGAGAGAGACACGTTATTGTTACCCAGGGAAAAAGGTACTGCCATTCATTACTCTGAAGAGGGAGAATTCATTTTAACAGTGGCATATGATACAGCCCCTCCTAAGGAGTCAGGCAGACACAGACGCCTATTACTGTGTGGAGATACTCCGGCACATCATTGCTGTGACGGAGGCTGCCCACAGATACCCTATTGCTATTACAGCTCTCATTGTTCATTTCCTAGATTACAGTCCATTTCTAATTTATTCCAACTTTCCACCCAAAATCTCATGACCCGCAGCCCCCAGTCAGGTGTGTCTCCCCCCCCGCCACGGCTGAGAAGTGCCTGGCTGAGTAACAGGGCTGCGGCTGAACAGGAAGCTGAGATCCAGCGGCTGCTTCGTCTCTCGCTCCTCTGCTCGTTTCACCCAGGCGCTCCATCACTGAATGGCACAGATGCAGGGTCTATGCTTTGGAGAGGCTCTCGAATGACAGATACGGAGGTGCTGCTGGGAAGGAATATATTACATGGCCCTATAATACAGTCCTAAGCCTTATCATTGCCTTGGATACAGTCCATAGAGTAGTAATGCTAATATACATCATATAAATATCCTAAGCTAAAAGACAATGTCCATGTAGAATAGTTACAAAGGGTGGCTATGTGGTGCATATAGAACGTCACGCAGACACATTTTCACACGCCCAAACTGTGGTACACATGCACCATTCCAAACCCCCCCCCCATCCCCCGCGCACACACACACACACACACACACACACACACACACACACACATATATCAGTCAGCCTGAGTTCGTGAGGCACATGGACGAGCCACAGGACGGCGAGTCCCGGCAGCACCAGCCCGGTCCCAGCCAAAGGAGCTGGTCTGGGGAGCCTCGCTGTTTAATTGGCTGCAGGGCAGTGATGTATTGGGTACAGCGGGGATATTTACTCCAGAGTGAATGAGAGATTCTCCGTCCCGCAGTGTGAGCAAAGGGCGGGGGGCGGTGGGCGGCGGGAGGGGGGACAGTCTCCCCCGAGAAGCTGCTACACCTACAGGTTTAACCTACACAGCTACACAGTGACTGTACCATTCACCTCTGCTTCCCAGAACAAGAGCTGCACTTTGTTTATTTCTCAGAGCCCAGGGCAACGAGATAACTCGTTATTTCACAGCACAAGAAATGAGAAATTGTAATCTAATATTACTCTGCTGGCAGGAACAACTGCTAAAGGGACAGCACTGCAGATGCAGGTAGAGACGAGAGGCCCGGTGCCCCGTATGGAACGGCAGTGCTCCCGGGCTGCAGGGGGAGTGCCTCTCTGCTCCAGCTGAACATTATACTGTACGAAGAACAGCTTCTTTTAATTGAGCTGTCGACTTGAATCATTTTAACAAACAAATCAGAATAATAATGAACTTTGATTCACTTAAACTATCATTTCTATCCATTATATACTTCAACATCTATGGCCAAGTAATCTATTAATACATCAAGATAACAAGCATTAACAGAACGAAAAAGATTGTTTCCACTAAAATCTTTACTTATTGCTTCATTACTGTAGATAAACTTTACAATAAGAATTTGCTTTAATACAACTTAAATAGAGAAAGAGAGAAGCTTTACCTGAAAATTTGGGAGTTTAAGACAATCCCCATATTGTGATACAGTAAGTCATAAGCTCAGCCTAGGGCTGCAACAACAAATCAGTGACATCGATTATAATAGGTAATAAAAATAATGGACAATGATTTTTTTCATTGGTTGGTTGCATTTCTGATGTGTAAAATGACATCAGTGCCTAGCAACCTTAGCATTGGTGTATTAAGGTCATTTCACACGTTATGGTCATGAGCGTGGACTCTTGTGTAAATACTACATTTGTCCTTGGATGCAGACGGTCGTGGTCAGTGCACTAACGCAGCAGTGATATTCCACCAGGCCAGCAGAGGGCAGATGTATTGCAACAAACACAAATACAAGCAGTGCAGTGAAATTGGCAAACTGTTATGACAGGGCTGCCAACACTGAGGAATTTGTTGGAGTGAGTGAGGCGTAGTTGAGCGAGGCAGGAACTTAATATTGGAGGTGGCCATGGCTTAACCTGAAAGTGTACACTTTTGTGGATAGTCCAATATGATAGTCTTATTAGACTACATACTGGACTATTGAAACTAATTTGTTTTACATTCACCATATTCTGTTAGCATACTGCACCAATATATATACGCAACGGTAACCATAAATGTGACACCACTATTTTCATGTAAGTGGCAGAGAGCAGGGTTGCCTGCTACATGCCAGTCAAGTGGCTCTTTGACAACACTAGCAAAACCTAGCATATTAGATTAAAGATAACATGGAAAACTTTTTAAATGCATACAAAGGAGAATCAGCAAACACAACTTGAACTATGAAATGTGCATATGCTCAAAGCAAATGTGCTTTCTAAGCACAACAGACTGGCCACTGCTTTTGAAAATACCAGCAAAACACTGTGTACCATGGTATAAAGTACAATTACTAACAAGCTTAATATGGCAAAGAGAGGATATTTGTTTCTATGCTACTTTGTCACTTTAAATAGAGACTCTCTACACATGTAAAGGTTTTATTACAATTGTAACTTAAAAAAATCTCTTTTTTTAAATAAAGCAATTTTCTATAAACATTGTGTTTTGGCCCAAATAATCAATTAGTTGATCACTTGATCATATGATTCATCGATTATCAATATAATCATCTTTGCAGTGCTGGTTCAATCACATACAAAGAGATTAAAGGCTTAAGAGCTTAGCTGGAATGAAAGCAGGCCTGTGAGGACTGGGGATCGAAGCCCCATTTTCTGAAGGATAGAAAAGCAATGTCATACATTAGCACATTCACCTGGATTTACACCTGGATGCAGGTTCCCTGCATCTCCCTGCGCCTGAATGTCAGTCAAACAGAAGCGCGAAGCAGCGGCACTCACTTGTTGATCAGCACGATGTCAGGGAGCCACACCTTCCCGGAAGGGATCCTTAACACGTCCAGGCCGTCATGCTCTGCCGGATTCCAGGACAACCGGTAGTCCGTCCACTCCTGCAGGAAAGTCGGATGTGGGAGAATGTCACGAGTGGAGCGGGCAGCAACACGGGGCACCAGTGTTGTGCAAGTCGAGCATGAACTCACCAGGTTCATGAACACGCCGGTGCTCATCTCCTCCCCTATCATGTTCTGTGGGCGACAGGAAGGTACTCAGTCCCAGAGCTGCGCTTAGTCTCACTCACACTGCTGAGGAATGTACAGTTTCACATGTTTTGAAAGCCACCCACAGAGTGTCATGACGCATTTGACGGTAGGGATCACCCCCCCACCCCCCCATCAAAGGTGTAAATGTGAGTATAACAGCAGAGGTTCGCTGAAACACCTACATTCTTGCCCTAGACTGTGCTACAAGAGCTCCACAGTCTAGGGTGACGGCCTACTCTAATACTGTAAACAGCAATTCACAGTGACACTGCCCTCACATGCTAAAGTGCTGTAAACACTGCTCCATGCCACCTTGTACGCTATTTATGTCGTCCACATGGTTATTTGCGACAATCTATTTATTGTTATTTACAGAGCTCTATTTCTGCACGCCTCATCATTGTAGCTCTCTGCCGTCGCTCGCTATCTGCTCTGTTTACCGCGTTAGTGGCAGGAATAGGTGATGCGAGGAAAGCCCACGGACACGGAAGCGCCGGTGTGATCGCGGGCCGCTCCCGCGAAGGAGGCAGTCCCGGCTTGCAGGCCTCGGGGCCTTTTCAGACTGTCGGAAACCTGAGAAGTGCTGGGGGGCAGCTGAAACAGGACAGCTCCGCATGGAGACCGGCTGCCAGCCGATTCTATTTAAAACTCGGGGTGAAATTAAATGGGACAGCTGCTCTGGTCAGAGGAGGGGGCTCGGAGTGGGTGGGAGGAGGTTGGGTTTGCAAGCCGGCGCTGACCTTCAGCAACCCGGAAGGGAACTGGTCCATCACTAGGCCCCCATGTTCATGACAAGATGCCTCAACAAAATGGGACAATTATGCAACTTCCATGTCAATACAAACACAAAATGGGGTGGGGGGGGACTGTCTCTACACTTGGGGTGCCTTCTTTAACCCATTTTCCCAGTTCCCTTCAACACAGCTGGTCCATCAGAATCCATGGTAAGTTCACCTAGAAGCTCTCAAGATTTTCATCACAATGGAAAGCACTCTCCTAAGGACAAACGAAGCGTCAAACCATAATCCACAGTAAAAACAAAGAAAAATACATATAAAAAGTGGAGCTGGATAAAAGTGTGAAATATCAAATTCTGAAAGTCAAATTCTGTCATTAGGAAGTTAAATGGTCAGGAGTTTGTGGAATTATGAATAACTAAACAAATGCTGGATAAGAAAATGTCCAGAGTGTTCCAGCCCACTGTGGGAAGCCATTGGGAGCTCCTTATGCAGCAGGGCAACCAGGATCACAGTGGGCAACTCAATGGATCATAATATTCAATTAAATCTGAAAGAAGAAATTGATTCAAAAAGAAATTACGTCAAATGCCATTTGCAGGCAAGATATCCATCAAACCAGCCAAACCACGGAGAACTGGGACTGGAACTTGCTCATCGTGGCTTTGCAACTTTTGCCCAAAATTCAGCTCGAAAAGTGGGAGATGAAGAAGAAGGGAGATGTATCAAGATGCAAAAGGCGGCGCGTCTCTTACCAGACCCACGAAGGAAGAGAGGGTCATGCCCACCCTCACCAAGACTCGGTCGGTCGCTTTTTTGGCCGGCCGCACTTTCGGGTTGTAGTTACTGAACACCGCCTTCATCAGTTTGCTCTCCGTATCCGTGGCACCTGCGGCATCCATTTCAGGAGACAGGTGTTTTTCCTTAACGACAAACCCATTCAACCGAAATGACTTAAATCGGTAACTCTATGTTTAATCGACACAGCGCTGTGATAAAGCAGAGATACGTATTCATCATGTGTTTCCCCTAAGCTGCTCTATTTATATAGCCTAGTGACACCGAAAACATTTTAATACAGCTAAAACATTGTGTTTGTGGTTATTGTTTTGATTCATGTGTACATAATGCATCTCGTCTGAGAGATTAAACTAGTGTCAATATATTCAACTAGTTAGCCGGGCCCAAAGCAGAAGTGCAAATTAAGATAGCAGCTTAATATGTGTGAAAATACTGTAGGTGCCCAACAGCACACGCAAATTCTATCGCAATGTTTAGGTGGAAAATATTAATGTAAAATAGCCCATAAATTTTATGTGTTCTTAAAGCGAATGAGATATTACGTTTCACCAACAGAACTAGAGTGTATGTTAATGTTGCGTCTGACAGGTATCAAATAAACCGGCAAATGAGTGATGTCAGCAGATTATTTCAAAGCTGAAGGTTATTAGAGTGGATGCTGGCATTTTTTCTGAGCCGGTGCCTTGGTGGGATCACGCATGACAGGTACAAACGACGCCGATCATCGCAGGCGACGCTCCCAGCAGGGGCTCCGAGGGCGTCCCGCAGCCCCGACGCGCATGCGCGGCCTTCGCCTTTGCGTGCGTTAGGCGAGCATCCTCACCGGCTGCCGACAGCCGCCTTAAATGTTAAACCCTTACATATCAGAGGAAGATTTAAGTTTTATTATTTTCATATTTATTTTATTTAGCCACCGTAATGCGATATCCCGCGTTCCGCAAAATATAAAGATATATTACATAGTCTAAAGGACATGCGTTTATCAAATACAGCAATGGGTATAATTTAGATTTAGTATTGTGCTAATGAAAAGTTTTTTTTTATTTCACTATTAATGTGGGGGGATTCGGTGTTTTTAGCAGAGCTGTAAAAAGAGAGTCGTCCTGTCAGTCGCACGCCGGTCCCCTCCGCAGGCCGGTTTCCTTCAAACAATCTGCTGACTCACGCAAATATAATTACTGTTGTTAACCTTTATGAAACGCGGAAAATTATCGATTAAAATGTGCTGAATGTGAATCTATTCCCGTCTAGCTGTAAAATGTTTTCCCCGGAGAGCCATTCATACGTTAATGCGGGAGGTTATACGCGGGGAAAATGGAAGGGACCCTCTGAATTATACTCGAGCGGATTTGAGCAAACTGAGGGACTGACTGTGTTTCTCCAAGGAAGTGCCAAATGAACAGCGGTTGCGGAAAAATGGTGTCCCTCTTGCCAGTTTTCCTGGGGCCGCCCGGTATCTCATGCGGAGAAACGACCGCTCTGATATCGCTGTCACAAACGGCTGTCTGTTGAGTGGATCAGCTTTTACGAGTCAATTTAGTTAAAATACTAACTTTTATGAATTACTATATAGACTAAAATATATAATTTTACTACGATTATTCCGAAATGATTATGTCCTTCTTGCAAGTCCGCCTGGAGCTGTCTGGGATCTCATGCGGGGAAAATACCACTCTAATATCGCTGTCTTATAGTAAAACTGGTGTCCGTGGAGAAGATCGGTTTTTATGAGTCAGTTAAAATGGTAACTTTTATGAATTACTATATAAACTAAAAATATATATTTTACTGCAATTATTCCAAAATAATTATGCCCTTTTTGCGAGCCTGCGTGGGGGCGTCTGGTACCCCATGCGGGGAAAACACCGCTCTCACATACTAAAAGTACTGCCTGCTAAGTGAATCAACTTATACGAGTCTTTTTAGTCACAATTAGCTAACTTAATAGCCGTTTAGACCAAAATATATCTCTTAGCACAATTATTCAGTGGAATGGGAGTGTGTTCGGTTAGTCTATAAACAAACTAATCAAACCAAGCAGTTTGTTAAGCCTCTTTTTATCTAGTTATTTTCATCGGTTTCACTTACCTCCTATTTCACATAAGCCATATAAAAAGTAGGTTGTCAACAAGAAATGAAAGGCATTCATTGTAGCCAATTATCCAGTATCCAACTTAGAATGCCCACTACTGTTTACTGTCCCCTCATACAAAATACTAAATTAATAGTATCGGTATAAAATGAGCTCGGCGAGCTTGCGTTTGTCCCAGTATTTTTCTCCAGCAAACGCAAAGTTTGTTGCTGCCCGTCAGTCAGCCGGGGTCGCCTGAAGTGCGCTCGTATTACTTTTTTAGCAGTGGGCGGGGGTATTTGCAAAGGGTGAACTGTCCAGATTTCATTCAGTAAACCAGCATCAGACTTCCTATAACGATCGATTACTGAATTTCTAATGCAAGTAACAAGTAAGCATTTAGAATAGATTTCATTTATAAACACTACGATAAGTTAGACATTAGTAACAATGAAATGAACGATTCCTGTAAAGAGAGTTCGAATGACGACCAAGTGTAAATTTGTAATTATTCGATTATTCGATGACCAGGGGGGTGATTCCTTAGTGTGTATTTTATTCATCTGTCCTGATCACGTTCAGACAGAAATTGTGTGACACTCTTTTGCTTCAAAGAACAGTTTCAAGGGATTTGCTAAAAAAAAAAGTAGGGCTATCATAAATCAAGAAAATGTCTGGGGAAAAGGGGGGGGGGGGGCTAGGGTACCTGAGCTCCTGCCCCTTTCGCCCAAACCACTGAAAGTGCACCCCCCCAAAAGGTTCTGAATGCCCCTTTTCCATCACCGATGTTCATGACTGCTCTGCAAAACATAGCCTACTAGGGGAATCAGCAAGTCAGGCCCATCACGATATTCTATGGATGGGGGCCCTTCCCACCGGAGGCATGCACCTGTCCCTTGAAAAGTCTCTGTACTGCACTGGTTGGTATAATTATCCTATTTAGGCCTACACGATGCGAAAAATAGAAAAATATTCAAGGGAGACCCCAGGAGAAAAAACTATAACTAACTCCAAGGTCCTTAGTAATTTATATAATCACACATTAGTGGTAGGGGATCTGTTTTATTTTGAGGTGCCTGGTTTAAGAAAGGTTAAAAACTCCTGCTGTGTTATAATTCATAGCCAGGACTATTCATTTGAATAAGATAATAGAACCAAAAAAGTAGTGTGTTTTGAAATGCATAGGGAATAAAATTAAAAATGATATGTGTGAAGCCTGAACATATGTGTGACAGATCCGATTTAGGCTAGACTAGCTAATTGGAGAATTAGCATGAAGATTAAGGCATAAAATAGCCATGGAAATTTGGTCGTAACATGTACAACGTGGATATTAGTGGTAAAGTGGATAAGGCGGGTATTTCTACATTCACCTCTCTGGAACACCCAGTAAGGCTAGGTCTGACATGGCTAATGTCTTTCCAGCCTTTGCAGATTGCGAAGGTCTTAATGTCAATGAGGTTGCTTGTGCTGTAATTATTTAACACTGGAGAGCACTATTGTTGCACAACATTCCACAAGATCAAACTACTCAATACTTTCCATTTGGAAGAATGAGGTTGACGCCCAGGTTTGAGATATTACGGGCAAGTGTTCATCACGTCATGGCAGCATAAACTTCTCTGGGAAGTGTCTTATCTCACACTCGCTGTCTCAGTGGAGGTTGGCTCCCCCTGTGAATGAAGTGAGGAACAGATGTCTGCGACGTCGGCGGGTGAGACTGCAAAAACCGAGGCTGTCATAATGGAGGACGTAAACCACGCCGGGCAAAAAGGTGGAATGAAATCGAAAGTGAAATTCATAGGTAAGAGTCTGATAAAAGTTGCTACAGATGTAGAAACATAACCCGTATAGACAGGGCAGAGATAAGAAATGGCCAGCATGAGGTCAGGCGTGCCATATGCGCGGTGGTTGAAATCACTTCTCCAATCAAAAAGAAAAGTAAGCAAACTGTCAACACCGTTGGTGTGCCCTCTGACTATCCCTATGCCATCACCAATGATAGCCTGTCCAACAGGCTGAGCGTATGCCTGGGGGGCCCAAACCTAAATATGCTCATACTCTCAGCTGCAACCTGTAATATTACTGAAAAGAGAGACTAAGGCATTAAATGTCATTCATATATTGTATAGACAGAGAAAACCATTCTCCCCTTCACCTAAACAGCCATTTTGAGTAAAATAGCAAAAACAATAAAAGGATATTATTATTAGGATATTATTACCTGCTAAGTTGAACATGCATTGATCATTCTCATTATAAGAGTGGGAGACCCATTGTGAGGGTTAAAATACTGTCAAGAAATTAGCGGTACGAAAAATTGGCAGCAGCACTGCAGCAGTGGCAGAGTGTAAATAATCACTTCAGGAACATGTTCTAAGCAGGGACATTATCCAATACCAGTAGTAAATGATCTTCTACAAAATATGACACACATTGTTTTGCAAACTGTAGTGAGGCTGCTACCAACTGCAACTGAGTCATGTCATATCACATCCTTTTCAGGCAATAATGGAGTTTGCAGTTCTTTATCTCACACTATTTGGCCAAGAATAAGTGGACACGAGTTTATCCAGCGTCTCATTCCAAAAGCATGGAAATGAAGTCAACCTGCCCTTTGTTTCTCTAACCGCCTCTCCTCTTCTGGGGAGGGTTGCCTTGGAAATGAAGATGCTGGAACATTGCTGGTGGGATTTGCTGCCTTTCAGGTTGTGTCGCTGTTGGCTAAGCAGGTCAACAGTACTTTCTCCTGGGCGTGTCCACTTCATAGGGCAGCTCTATCCTGGCAGAATTGTGGTACATTTACACATTTAGCAAATGCTTTTGTCAAAAGACAAGTGAGACAAATAGCACTTTGCAAACATAGATACTGTCATAGAGTCAGCTAGGCATAAGCACAGCTAGGCTGACTTTTCCAATTAATGCCCAGTTACTAGTCTAAGTAGTACCTCTAACTTCTAACAAAGTAAGACCCTAATAAGACTATTCAAGACCATTCTATCCTGTGATAATGCTAAGTTGAAATCATCAGTTAATAGGGATCTCTGCATTCTTTTTGGCAGTGTATGTTTGATATGTCCTGTTTCCAGTTAATAGGGATCTCTGCATTCTTTTTGGCAGTGTATGTTTGATATGTCCTGTTTCC
>JAODKN010000002.1:16653189-16679058 GCA_026774425.1 Petrocephalus zakoni
GACCTACTCTTAACACTTACGAACTTTTATACATGCCACTTACTCTTAAGTCTGAGAGTAAGAGCAAAATCACGTCAGAGTGAAATTTTACTCTGAGAAGTTTTATGCATACTGGCCCAGGTTTATATCACATTGTGGGGAAATCTGGTACCAACAATGTAATATATACATAACCCACACACACACATTTATTCTTATTCATATTCTTATCTCAGTGAAGACCATCCATTCAGTTCTATGGGAAAAACCCAAATATTAATCACAACACCCTTAACCCCTACCCAGCCCTAACCCTAACCATGACCAACCAGCCAAAATATGAGACTTTTAGTTTTTCGATTGCATTCACACATTTTGATAAAATTAAGTCTGAAGTAGTGAAGTAGTGTGCTCACTAGTCATGTTTTTTGATGATTTGATTTATACTTGTGAGGTCCTTTGGTCCTGTACACACAGACTCAGACACACACACACACACACACAAAATGGAAGGAGTCCAACTCCTAAACCTGTAGGTAACAGGCAGCAGTGCCCCACGGTGCCCCCCCCCACATATTGATAATGCTGATATTAATGATCCTGGTTACATCTTCAGTGAGAATAGTCACAGTCACGCTAAGTTGATAATAACAATCTTAAAAACACATCTGTTATACCGATAGCATGAATCACAGTCACAAAGATATTCTCGGACGATAATGAAAACACTTCCAATAAACACTAGGGACTTACTGAGGTGTACAGGTATCCGTCGCTGTTCATGCCGATGTACAGGCCAGACTTGGTGCCCTGGATGGCCACGATTCGCAGACCCACCGGGATCAGGTTGAACTGCACTGCCGGGGACAGAGGAAGAGGAGGCGGCACGTGCCAGGTTAGACGTCAAAGCGGCCGACGCTGTGCTAGCATTTCAGCTCTCTCCTCCCAAGAACGCAAAATAAAATAGAACAACTGAGATCACTAAAATACCACCTAAACACAAAATGAGTTGTCCTTTCTAACTATAGTGCTGATACTTGCCGTTCTGCCCACTTTACCTTGCCCTGAACTGTACCGAAAACCCTCATCTACTACACAATGGGAGTCATCAAGCATCAGCTACCAAGCCCCATAGCTAAGCCGAGACTGGGCTGCTCTCCCAGGCCTGGCTTCGCTAATGCTGGCTACCCGTATCTTTTCAGTCATTTTTAAGATTTTATTAATTACTTTTAAGGTCGTGCATGAATTATTCCCTGAACACATTTCAGAGTTAGTGCCTCCATATGTTTCCCCTTAGGTCTACCAACAAAGCAATTCCTCGGCTCCAAAGGAATAAATTTGTAATGAGAGGGGACTGTGCCTTTGTAGCAGAGGCAGCAAGGCCCTGAAACAGGCTGCCGCTGCATTTTAGGGCTGAAATCTGTTTCCGCATTTAAAAACTGCCTTTTAATTAGACTTTTGTTTTTAGTGCTATGTAATTAGCATTTTTTACTTTTGATGTTTCAGTTCTATATTTATTGTGCTTTAACTTTATTGTATCTTATTGTAATGTATTTTAATTGGTTGGATGTGATGACACTAATCGGGACAGTTACAATCTGTATCATTTCTATAATTATTTTCTATTTCTATGGAAAGTATGGAATTTACTTTACAAAAAGTGCTATAACCTATAATGATGATGATTTTATAATAAACCTTACGATTATTATCTGTATTTCGGGTGGCAGGGTGACGGTGGTACCGTTGCCTCACACCTCCGGGGTCAGGGGTTCAAATCTGTGTGTGTTGTGCAGGTTTCCTCAGGGCAAGCAATCTAAGGACATGCAGTTCCTCCAAAAAGCCTGTTGTGTGTGTGTGTACATGTGCTTGTGCGTGTGCGTGTGTGTGTATATCGCATCTACAGTGAGCACTGGCCAAGTTCCCTCTGGGGTACCCTCCAGACTGTCCCGTGACCCTGACCAGGATAGGCTGCTAGACGATAGATAAATTATCTGTCTTTCCATTCCACATCAAGAAAAACATTAGCAAGTGACAATAATCCCAGGAGTAATTTCATTTCCCCCACAGAGTTCCTCAGAATCAACAGAAGGCCTGTGCAATAAGATTTCAAACTCAACATATCTGCACATACTGAACATATCTCCACACACTGCAATGCATCCGATGACAGCCCAAAATCTGCAAGAATACAATTTAACTAAGCACTATTCTCCTATCCTGTTCTGAGGGCAAAGGAGGCTGGGTCAAAGATGCCACGTGGCGCGACATCTCCGTAAGGATGGCTGTCGCATAACTGCTAATTGACTAACATTTGTTTATTAAGCTTCTCAAGGGGCCAACTAGGCATAAGTGCAGCTAGTCTAAGCTTCCAGTGAATGACAAGTATCAAGTGCAAGTTTGCATCGGAGCATGACCTTGACAATGCATTACAGGAAGGAACTGCGGGAAGCTAACAGAAACATCTCTTCAGAACTCAGGTAACGCACATCGACATCCTAGGATGTACAGCCAACCAGCGAAGGGTTAGTCGACGACATCATCTTACGTCACCGAAGAAGAGGTGAGTTCTGCGACAGGGGCTTGTTTCTGTCATTATTTATTCGCAAGCGGACTCCGCAGGATCGATGAGGCGTGACTTACTGTTCGGCTACCAATTCATAAATAACTGATTCGGGCTACTGAACTTGTACTCCACCTTATCTTTGATTTTGGTGTTTGCCCGTCCACAATGGCACCGGAATTTCCCAAGTGTGAGACACAGTAACACAAATCCTTTCGTTTCTGCACACAGCTGGAGCAACAACGGATTTTATCCATAACGTAATAGACAGAAAAATACAGGTAATATCTATAACCTCTCACCTCCCCACACAGATAATCACCCCCCTCTATCTCTGTTTGACCCCCAAACATCTTGTGCACTGCGACAACATCGCCCCCCCCCTCCAACCTGGGGTAGTGGGGAATCCATTCAGCCACACTATAGCAGTCTGTCCTCCTTTCTGTCTCAGCAGGGAGATTATACCTCTCCCTGCCTGCCTATCGGGTCACTGTCTGCCTTTCTCCCTGCCCAAATATTCTGATAGGCACAGAGGAGCTGCTAGATTAATTAAAGCCTTCTGAGTAGGAGAAAAAATGCGGAGGGGTGGGGGGGGGTAGAGACCGGGGTGACGGTGAATCAATTTCGCCAGTCAATTCACAGCTTGAGATCGGTAGGACAACAGGAAAGCCGGAAGAGGTGAGAATGGGTGAGACAGGGGGGCAGAGAGGTGCACCGGTCGTGCTTTTTAAAAGGGCTAAGGTGATTGGATGCCCTATACGGCAGCTGAGGTCGGATTGGGAGAAGAATGTCACCTTTTCCCACCATCCCACAGGGTTTTGGAATTGGGTCTGAGGTCAGGCAAGGTTGCCAAAACCTCAGACTGCTGCTGCGCCCTTGACAGTAGATGCCTTAAGTTAATACATCATCAGCACATTAATACCAGCTGTCCAATGGGAAACACTCCAGCCCCTAAAAATACCACTCCTGTCCAATAAAGAAAGTGCAGCCGATAAAAATACAATTTCTGCCCAATGAGAAACAGCCCAGACAATATGTTACGTTTGCAATGTGCTATTTCCCTCACTTGTATTTCGCTTTGGAGAAAAGCATCTGCTCTATAAAGTAAATGTAAATAGATGCAATGGGAGACTGGAATGTACAGCATGACGTTACTGAGGGAAACGTATTAGGGACCCATTTAAGTGTCAGGAAAAAGTACAGGAAGCACAAACGATGTGGCAGCATCAGTAGTCATTCATTACTATTACTCAGTGAAGATGTGCGGGTAGGTACATCCTCACACACTCCCCCCAAACGCCTACAGAAAGCAGGCACATGCGCGCTATCCCACATACACCAGCCACGCCATTCCCGAGCAGTACGAGTGAGTACGGGCGTACAGACACGCAGGGAGGCCTCAAAGCGCAGCTCTGGGGCAGCGCAGGCATGTCTGCCGGTGTCGTGTCGGATCGGGTTTCCGGGACGAGCGTGATCCTCAACGGCCAGAACCGTGCGGCCGCCGGGAAACTTACCGATCGGCCGGACATCCGACAGGCCACATTACTAAGCACAGGATGGACTGATGGAGTGTCAGGATGAATGGACACACATGTGGTGTCTCGCACCCCCAGCCTGGGCTGCCGGGCCCCATTCCCTGCCATGCTGGGCCTGCCTGCTACAGCAGCTCAGAAGCAGTCACAGGCCACTACATCCACCCTTCTTTCCACCTCAGTCTTGTCCCTGTCTTCTCCCCCTTCCCATTTGCCCGTCTCTCTCAAATGCAAATTTTAAGAAGTGCTTTATTTGCCTGACAAGCAGGCCTGGTGTTCCTAAAACAGCCAGAGCGATACAGGAAACACAGGAAAAAAAGGATTTATAAATACAAAGCTGAGCAATACGAAAGGCTGTATGCCCTCCCTCCTGACTTTTCTCCGCTGTTTGCTCTCTCCCTCTCTCTCTCTCTCTCTCTCTCTCTCTCTCTCTCCATCCCTCTCTCTCTCTCTCTCCCTCTGCTTTACCTCCTCCTCTTCCTTTTATCATCCAGAAGCCGGTGCTGTCAGAGGCAGCATGCAAAGCAGGTAGTAAAAGGCTCTCTGGCTTTTAAGCGCATCGGAGACTCAAAAGGAGAAATTCGATTGGGGGGGGGTCAGAGAGAAGCCCCCGCAGAAGGAGATGAATAAACTTTGCTATTAACAGGGTGTGTAATTAGAGGGCATAAAGGGAAATACAGCTGACGTCCTTTATAGCTCTCTGGGGGGGGGGGGGGTATCAGGAATGTCTATGGAGCAGAGGTGCAGAAAGCCGGCCTGGAGGTTCATAGGCAGCCTCCTCTGCGTCCTTTGCCTTCTCACACCCCCATCTGTCTGGGCTGTAAGCGCCCCCCCCTCCCCCCCACATAGATCTCTGCAGCTGTTGTTGACTGGCACCCCCCACATCCCAGTCTCTAGCGAGTCACAGCTGTAATCTGCTGACATCCTGTCACCTGGCGCCTCTTTCTGTGTGGTGCAGAGAACAAAACAAAAATGGGGGGGCGAGGAGGGGGGGCCCTGCATCTCCCGCAGGAAGGTTGACCTGCTTGTTTGGCTGTCGTTCAGTGACACGGGACAATTTGTGTCACTTCCTACCTCTATGTGGGGGGGTCTGAGGCAATCTTTAGGACCCCCCCACAGGTAGAGAGCACTGCCACCATTTAGTGTTATTATGCAACCCCCCCCCACTGTCCCCTGGGATCTGAGTGAGGCAGCCCATGATGACCCCCCCCCCCCCAGATCAGACAGTGACGGAGCGCCCATCAGTGCCGAGCCACCTGCTCTTTCTGGCATGCGTGTGGGTGGGGACCCCCGATCTCCAGCAGGGGCCTTGGGCGTCGGCTGCGGGGGTCAATATGACAGGGCGGCATTAGTAAAATGAGCAATTAACTGGCAGCGGCGAGCAGCCGCAATGTGTAACGGCCCTGGCTGGGAGCCAGCTACAGGCAGGAGATAGAGGGCGGACGTGCTCACACCCAGTGTCCTCTGACAAGTCCGGCGGTCAGCGCTACTGTCTCTGCTTCTCTAAGTGTGTGTATGATTGTGTGTGTGACTGCCAATGTGTCACTCACTGCGAGTGTGCGCGTTTTTGTAACCTGTAAAAAGAAAACAAAGGAAAAAACGAATTTACCTTGGGGGGACATTTTTTCAGTCAGTAAATTTTATGAAAATCTGAAACTGCAATCAAAAAAGTAGAAATCTCAAAATTCTGTCAAAATTATGTCACTTATCTTTAGTTATTTAAATGAAATAACTATGAATATTTATTAGTCCTTCTTTGGCATTTTTAAGGACTTATTTACGGGTTACATCAAAAACCGGCTTACGACGGGGCTCTTGGAACCAATTAAGGACATTATGCGGGGTACGACTGTATTTTGTTTGGTTACTTATGGGTACGGTTAGGGCTGAGTAGATTTAAGGTTGTCATTGTTGGAATTAGGGTTATGGCCATAGAAATGAATGGACAGTCCCCACAAATATATGAATATAAACGTGTGTGTGTGTATAGATCACATTTGAGGACCAAAATGTCCCCAAAGTATGGTAAAACCTGAAATTTCCCTAGTTTTGGGGACATCTTTTCCAGTCCCAATTTGGATAACCTCAATTTATCAAAAAATCTAAAAACTGCCAAAAGTCTTGTATTGTCTTGGGTTGGTTACTTATGGTTAAGGTTAGGGCTGGGTAGAGGTTAAGGTTGTCATGTTGGGATCGGAGTTTTCCCCATAGAAATGAATGGACCCCACAAAGATAGAATTACAAACCTGTGTGTGTGTGTGTGTGGATTATGTTTATATTACATTGTGGGGACCAAATGTCGCTCACACTGGATGGGGCAGTGTGAGGGGCATTTTTCAAATCCCCATAAAGATCTGTGAATCACAGTAAAAATCAAAAAGGTAAAAATGCCATAAGTTCAGGTTCAGGTGGTCATGTTAGGGTTAGGGTTTTCCCTATAGTAATTAATGGAGAGTCCCCACAAAGATATAATTACAATAATGTGTGTGTGTATATGTGTATATATGAGTTTATACAGTATGTGTGTATGTGTCTGTGTGCATTTGTGTGTGTGTGTGTGTGTGTGTGTATGTGTATGTGTGTGTTTGTGTGTGTGTGTTTGCATAGATCACTTTTGAGCACCAAAATGTCCCTACTTTCCTTTATCTTTTTAGGTCTCCATTTTGATAACCTCAGTTTTATAAAAATCTATGAATGGAATCAAAAAAGTAAAAATGCCAAAAGTCTTGTATTTGGGTTGGTTACTTATGGTTAAGGTTAGGGCTGGGTTGGGGTTAAGAGTGTCATAGTTGGAATCAGGGTTATGCCCATAGGAATGAATGGAGTGTTCCCATAATAACAGGATTACACACTGTGTGTGTGCGTGTGTGTGTATGTATGTGTGTGTACCAATACTCCTTATCCAAAGAATTGGCTATCTGTTCCACTGTAGAAAAGAAAAGCTTTACCATCCAGTAATTAATACAGGTGTTCCTTACTGTTTTTGATAACAACAACAACAACAACAACAACAACAACAACAACAACAACAATAATAATAATGATGATGATGATGATGATGATGATAGCAGCAAACCTGAAGGTGTCAGCAATGCCAGGGCCAATGCACTCACCCCCCCAGAGACTCCAGCTGCAAACCCCAGATGCCAGTGGGGGGGCTGCTTCTCAGCCGGAGGAGAGGATCTCACTCCCATCTCCTAAATTATTTATCCCATTTGCTGAATTTGCCATTTTAGGGGTTTTTGCATAATCCGCAGTGAAGTGCATAATTATTCCCCTCTGTGAGTCTCGGGGTCTCCCCCCCACCCCCCACTTTCTACAGCCATGGGAAATGGCCCCTAAACGTAGGCGGGGCATGCTGACTGGAGGCGCACACACACACACACACATGCATAGCCATTTTCATTCATTCATTCATTTCTATGGGAAACACCATGTGAGGACCGAAAAAGTGGCCCCAGCAAGGTCAAAATTACAGGTTTTTATCCCATTGTGGGGACAGTTGGTTGCCACAATGTAATATATACATTACCTACCTACCTACCCACCCACCTACATTTCTATTCATATCTTGGTGGGGACTGTCCATTCATAAATGTGCCCACACACACACGCATGAGCAGATGCATATACGCACACGTGCGTGCCCACATGCGCGCACACACACACATGCTGCACTTCAGACAGTCACACACGTCATCTGTAATTCGCACATCCCGTGTGTGTGACTCACAGGCAGCGAGAACAGTACTTGGGTTTACACTAGCACTCCAGTGCACACACATGTGACCACACAGAAGCGCATAAGCGACGGCTGGATCCTGACCTGCTACCTCACCCTACATCCACCCTACAGCCATGCTGAGGTCGGCCACACACTGCTGCTATTCCAAGGACTGTAATGTTTCTGTAACCCAAAGGAACATCACAGCTTACCTTGGCAAATGGCACTTGCAATGCATACTGACAGGTACAGAGCCCACACACACTGACGTCCACAAACACACACAAGTACGCACACACACACACGTACATTTGGCCTCAGTTAAAACCTAATAAGATGGCTTTTATTCTTTTGTTTTCCATTATTCATAGATAATAACTAAATTACTATTTTCACTTATTTATTATTATGCCCCAGTGAAGCCTTTTTCTAGGTCAGAACTTTGGTCCAAGTGCTCAGATAAAGAGCTCTGGGAGATGATGACACAGACAGAGGCCCGTGGGCCTGAGCAGACACACTGCTGCTTATCGAGGGGGCCTTGTTTACCCAGAACACCCCAGAAAAACTGACAGCCAAGCAAACACACACACAAATACTACGCCACTGTTATGCCAATAGGCTGACATTAGAGCAAAAACCCAAATAATTACTTTTAGGGTCCTCTGGTCAGACAAAAGACTGAGACATATTAAAATTAGCAGACAGACACGGATTTTGAAAGCAAGAGAGTGAGGTAACATACAGTAGCTAACATACAAGAGCAGACAAAGGGACAAGAGCAAATAGCACTAGAAAATACTTTACAGTTAAAAGAGAGCGAGCTAGAGAGAGAGAGAGAGGTTGATTCACAAAGGCTTTACTGACACACGGGCCGGCAGGCAGAGAAACAGAAAGTTGGTGGACGGATGGAGGGACAGACTTACGGAAGGAGCTGCTCTCGTCCTTGGTGCCGTCCATAGTGCCGTCGGGCTGCATCTGCAGGTAGAATCCGTGGCGGCAATACAGGCGTGTGACGATGCCCTTCAGCTGCGGCTCTGGGGAGGGAAGGGTTAAGGAGAGGAGGGGGTGAGGCAGGGCCGGGCTGGGACAGGACAGCAGTGCACTCCCCGGGACGTGCCATTTGCACACAGTCACGGCTTCCCCCGCCCTGACAGCACCTCTGTTGACCAAAAGGACCCGGCGCGGGCACAGGATCCATGCCACCGAAGGTTAAAATGGCCGTATTTCTAATGCAAACAGGCCACGTCCAGCAAAGTGCTGAATGTTTTATGAGCTGGGACTCTCTACCTTCCTTTGCTAAATGACTTGCTGCCATGCCCAGCCACTCAGCCAAACTCGAGGGCCACGTGGGGCCCCCCACTACAGCTTCGCATTTGGGGGTCAACCAGCGCTTATCAGGAACACATTTATCAGGGTACTGTCTGCCCGAGTCCAGGCTTGCCGAAAATAATGCTGTTGAAATTACGCCCCCCCCCCCCCCCCGGAGGGGAGGGGGCCGGGGGGGGATAGATGAAGGCGCTAATTTAAGCAGGTTTCTGGGGATTTCTGGGAAGACAAGTAACAATCAGGGTCCATCGGGCTGAGGGAGTAACGACCAGAGTTAAGCGTGTGTGAGGAGCGGAGTGGCCAAAATGCCCCCAGCTGTTCTGACACACAGCACGGTTTGAGTTCCTGTGAAACAGTGAGGAATCCCCCCCAGGGCACCAACAGCTGGGGGGCACAAGAATGTGCCTCAGCACGTCGCAGCATGGTCCATCTCTACCTTTAGTATCTGGACTCTGACCAGCATTACAGAAACATGGAGCATCCAACTTGCTGATTGGCTGACACCTCGAGGACCAATGAACCTCCGGCAGTCCCCTGCCCCCCCGGCTGTGTGCTTCCCTGCTCCTTTGCTTATCCAGCCTAAGCATTCTTCACTCTCATTAACGCGACTGAGCAAACAAACACCCTGCAAACAATAACGATTTAGGGCAGAGGACGCACAATAACAATGTGTATTTATATTGCTCATTCCTCATCTCGCTCAGTGGACCTGCTCAGTGAAGCACGTCAGGACACTGGTAAACTTTCACAAGTGGGTTTGGGGGGGGGCAGCCCCCTCTAAGGTGCCAGACAGTGCACATGAAAAGAGTGGAAGCCACATGCAGAGATGGGGGCAGGGGTGCTACAGATACACGCAAGAGCAGGAAGCACTGAGTGGGGGCCCGGGATAGCGGCGCTCGCTGGGGGGGTATGTCTGCCGGCCATTTCTGTTGTGTGTGTTGGGGGGCTGTGTGGGCCAGCTTCGCTCACTATGCAAAACACTGCAGGCTGTGCCAGGCCTCTGACTGACCCCCAGCCTCCCCCCCCAGGGGGTCCTCACAAGCATTACGGCTGAACAGAGCCATTCTGGGTCTAAGTGATTATTCTGACAGTAGAGAGCGGCTCGACTCCTGCGCTGTAGATCCTGGAGGGTGCTCCAGCGGAGTATTACAGCATGCACCTCCTCAGTTCAGTCATTAATCAACAGCACAAGAAGCAACCATCCCTCTGTGCTTCTCCAGTCGCCTACTTTTCTACCTCCTTGTAGTACTAATTAATGCTTTAATCTAAAAGCACTTCTGGTGTCATGTATATAGACCTTTGCAGGCGTGAACGTCGTTGAAAACATTTGGTTGGCACAGGAGGCCAGCATTATGCAGGGAAAAGGTGGCACTCTGCTTACACTGGCACTGGGGGGCCCTGGCACCCAGCCCCAGCCCTGACCAGTCACTCCACAAAGCCAGTCTGCAACCCTGCACGGGGAGCTCCTCTTCAGGCCACCGGCATCCAAACCAGCAGCAAAAGCTGACAAACACACAGGAACAGCAGCAAGTTTAGAAGCTCTCTCTCTCTCTCTCTCTTCTTGCTCTTACTCTCTCACTTTCTCCCTCACATTCTGAACTCCTGAGTTATGTAGGTTTGCGTCCCACTGAATAACACCATATATCACCCAATCAGCAGGGGAGAGCAAGTCATTACTTTTCTCCACTGAGAGGCAGTGAGCACGATGGGAGGGGACCAGTACGTGTGAGTGTGTGTGCACCAGTGTGACGCGGGGGGGACAAGGCAGCAGTGACATGGCGATTCCGTTAGAATAGATTCACGGTCTAAATAAAAAACGAGGCACCTTATACAAGCTGTCGATAACCTGCCCATGCGCGACGGTGCTTAACAAAAGCTAGCTTGTCCAGGGAAACTCAAGCCCTGATATTTCACTTGGAAAGAGCAGAACAAACCAGCCCCCAGCCTGTGCCCTTGCCAAGTGTCGCCTCCGTATGCAGGTACTGCTGCTGCTGCTCCTACTGCCACTCCCACTCTTACTATTGCTTCTCCTACTGCAACTTCCTCTCTTACTACTGCGTCTCCCACTCTTACTACTGCTACTCCTACTGCAACTCCCACTCTTACTACTACTGCTACTCCCATTCTAACTACTGCTACTCCCACTATTGCTACTGCTGCCCCTATTGCAACTCCCACTCTTACTACTGCTACTCCCACTCTTACTACTGCTACTCGTACTGCTACTCCTACGGCAACTCCCACTCTTACCACTACTGCTCATACTGCCACTCCCACTCTTACTATTGCTTCTCCTACTGCAACTTCCTCTCTTACTACTGCGTCTCCCACTCTTACTACTACTACTCCTACTGCAACTCCCACTCTTACTACTCCTGCTACTCCTACTGTGACTCCCTGTTTTACTACTGCTACTCCCACTATTGCTACTGCTGCCCCTATTGCAACTCCCACTCTTACTACTGCTACTCCAACTCTTACTGCTGCTACACGTACTGCTACTCCCAATCTTACTATTGCTACTCCTATGGCAACTCCCACTCTTACTACTACTGCTCATACTGCTACTCCCACGCTTACCATTTCTACTCCTACTGCGACTCCCACTCTTACTATTGCTACTCTTACTGCTCCTACTATTCTTACTACTGCCACTCCTACTCTAACTACTGTTACTCTTGCTGCTCCTATTATTCTTACTATTGCTACTCCTAATCCCATTCTTACTACTGCTCCTCATATTGTAACTACTGCTACTCCTATTATTTCCACTGGTATTTATACTGCTGCTGCTGCTACTCCACCTGCTTCTGGTATTTCTGCTGTCAACCTCCGTTACTGCTGCTGGTACTTCTATTACCAATTCTGCTGTTATTCATACTGCTGCTGTGATTCAGGAGTGCGTTACTTGTATTACAAGCTAGATGCTTCTGTTGCTCTTAACTCTACTACTGAAAATAATACTTATACTAATACTTCCAACAATACTGCTAATATTAAGGCTACTAACACAGCTAATAATAGTGGTACTGACCCAATGCTGCTGCTTGTGAAACTGTTCCTGGACAGAGGGCTGCTTTCATGTGTCCCTGCTACCATTACTGCCATCACTTTTGCCGCTGGTAGAACGGCTAGTTTTTATGGAGAGCTGTTGGTTTGGTCTCCCCCTGTATTCCAGGTTGCAGACTTCTCCTGCAGTTAAAACTTCGCTGTTTGCACGCACTGTGTCAGACTGTCTCGGCGTCCCAATGCAGAGGTAGGTGGCGGCCAAAAACTCCTGCTGTCTGCACCCGGAATGTCACGCTTAGTAAGATTCACAGGAGGAAATGCAGAGTAAACACACATAATGGCAGTATTTACTGATGCAGTTAATCACTCTGACCCATATTCCCCCGGCACTGTCCATGTGATACATGAAAAGCAAACTAATTCTTTTACGTTTCAGGCTAATTTGCAGCGCCACCTGCTCTAATTCAGCTGGAGTGGCTAGAGCTCGACGGGGGCACAGGAAGCACAGTGACAGGAAGCTGAGGTAGTAACAGTTCCCACGTTCCCAGCCTGTGACACGGCGCGTGGCTGTGCACAGACAGGCCACTGCCTGCCTGCCTGCCTGCCCACACAAAGGCAGACCAACTGCTGGGTGTGTGCTATCTAACTGAGCGAGCGACTGCCTGTCTCCATCTACTAGGGCAGCAACATGAGGCTCGACAGAGAGTCACCGTGGAAAAGAGCTGATGGGCGGGAAAAGAGGAAGCCAGCTCCAGGGGTCTCTCGCTCTCTCTGTCTGACTTAAACGCAGACACACAGATGGACACATTCACACACCCCCTCTCTGCAGGCTGTCTCACACTTGTGCACATACAGTCACTCATTCAAACACATATTGTCTTTCATACACAGACAAACACATATCCCTCGCCCTCTCACACCCACAAAACAAAAACAAACTTTCAGCCCAGTAACACACTCATCCTTCACGCACAGCTGTAAACACATTTCAACATATCGGGGCATCCCAAGCTCGCCAAGGATTGTAAATAGTTTCTTGTTGGTGTAAATAGGTTTGGTGTTAGTGTAAATAGGTTTGGTGTTATTGTAAACAGTTTGGTGTTAGTGTAAATAGGTTTGGTGTTATTGTAAACAGTTTGGTGTTTTGGTGTTGCTGTGCCTGGGGGTCTCCCTAGGGGGCAGAATAAGGGATGGAATAATAGATGGCTGGGGGACTGTAAGACCCTGAAGCTGGGGGTTTCTGCCACTGAGGGAGGGTGTTTAAAGAAGTGATTTGCGGGCTTCCGTGCTCTCTCTTACACATTGTTATCCCTCTGGAATACCGTACAGGTTTGTACGGCGTGGCTGTGGCCGACAACAGCCATTCTTAAACTGTTTATAGAAAATGTCCAATGTATTTAGTAGCTATCGCCACAACCCACTTTCATCTCCTCACGTAAGCTCACTGACACGCTCTCACACACACTCTGATAGTGACAACACACTCCTTTCCTTTCAGGTGTAATGATCTACAGCTTCTCTTGGGCGAAGGGCAGGAGATAAACAAAGGAAGAATGAGTGGATAACAGTCATAAAAGATAGAGGGAAGAGATCAGGAAAGGGGGAAGTGTGAGAAGGGAAGAGAAAGGGAATGAGGGAGCAAATAGAAGGGAGAGAAAACTAAAAAGCCAGGAGCAGAAATGAAGAAGGGGACAGAGATACACAGGAAATGCCTTTATGTGTGTCTCTGCTTTTGAATGTGGATTTGGAAACGGAGGAAAAGAGAGCAAGAGGAAAAGGTGACAGCTGAGGGAGAGAGCGAGTGAGCTCCAGCTGGCTTCAGGACCGACACGTGCGGAGAGCAGAGCAGGGACGACACTTCCCGGGGAGGTGGTGGTTCCCGAGGGCGGAGGGACGAGCAGGGGGGAAAAACCACTGCAGAGGCGCGGAATCCCAGGCTCGCCGAGGCTAATTACGCTAATGACGGCTAGGACAGAGCCCGCGGGGGGAGGGGGGAGGCAGCGGGGGCCAGCGGCAGGGATGAGGGGATCGATTCGGGCAGCCTTGGCATTGCAGCAGTGGGAGGTGTCAGGATGGAACGGCCGCAGAGCGGATCCTTCGCAAGGTACAGAAGCTGCTTTTATGGCTTTTGGGCTCACCGAGGTGACTGTCTGCCCCCCCCCACACCATCACGCCTTAGCCCACATGTCACGCGTGATGATCCCACCCGCCACAAAGGTGGAGCTGTCCACTGCACATCCCAGAATGGCCACCCCCACCCACACTGAAATGTATTCACCTTCAGGGAGCACAGTGGGCAGAGATCTGTGACAGACATGGCCGCAGAAAGGTGGATATCCTGACAGGCACACCGGTATGTTCTGTAAGTAGCTTTACATAATGACATTTCGTAAACAATAAACACGTGATTTTACTTAATTACAAATAATTTCCCATCTACTCAACACGTCCTCCTGATAGGCTGCTCTCAGGCTAACAAACGCTACGCTGCTCCACCTGGCTTTGCGGCCCGCTGGCTCAACCTTGTGCCCGGCCCCTGATTCGCTGAGCGGAACCGAAAGCAATCTGTGCAGTTGCTAGGCTGTGACCGCGCGCACTCGCTCGGAGCGACCAGAGCAGTCTACTCCACAGTGCGGTGATCAATGCTCAGTTCCATATCCACTCGATGCAGCACCATGTTTGTGCTGCCCGGCCCAGCATTCGCACCCATGTCAGCTGGGCTCGGTGGGGGGCGGATTAGTACAAATTAGTGGCCCCACCCTGTAAAACAGGGCTCTGGCCTGCCTTCGGAAAAAAGCAATTCAAGTATTAAAAATGGAATTTACTTATTACATCAGGCTGAGTGATCTGTTGGTGCGCCACCCCCTCCCCTCAGCAAAATGATGCTTTTGGGGGCCCCCTACCCAAGTTAGTGCAGCACCCCCTGAAAAGTTAAGTGGCCTCTAGTGGTAGCTTCACTGTAAGGCTTTCACTAAAAGACCATGCTAGGGCTTTCTGCTGTCAGGCCGGTAGAGGTGACATATAACTCCAGGTAAACCATTCACCTTCCTGACGGTTACTGCTCCATGTTAATTATATTAACTGCGTTCATCTTGACACCTGCCAGAGAGTCAGCATGAATGCAGTTAATACTGTAAGATTAAACTCCACATCGTAATTGGGCCTATGGGCGACTCTGCACTGCTTCTCTCACCAATATAATTACAGGGAGACAGCAGCAGGCCGAGACAGAGGCTGACAGAAAGCACGGAGAGAGACCTAAAGAGGGAGCACACAGACGGAGAGAGCGTCGACAGCTCGTAGAGGGAGAGAGCAGGCAGAGAGAGACTTACCATAGGTGCAGACTGATTCCTAAAGACAGAGCAGACGGGCCTAACGAGTGCGCAGACAGCGCCCTGAAGTGTGAATGCACAGCACTGGGTTAGTGCCTTTCAATTCAAGGTGAAGCTGTTGTGCTGCTCTTAGAGACTTTCTCGCTACACACAGAGAGAACAAGACAGGAACCAAAGAGGCTGTCAGCGGGCTGGAGCAGAGCGGCCGTGACACTCGGGCTGAGAGCCGGCCGGGCGGCCACCTCCCCCGCGCCTGCGAAACGCTGAGCCAGCAGACCTGGCCCCACCCCTCCCGGCTGCCAGGCCGCACGTGGTGGAGTCACAGCAGTGGGACATGGACTTCAATGCTAATCAGGGTCCCCAGTGCGCCTCCCCCCCCCCCCAACTCCGCCTTGCCAACGCCGAGTGGAAAAACCCCCGTCTTCCTCCTGTCAGGAGCCGTAAAAACAGAGAGGATTCTGCCTGCTTTTCTGCAGGGACGCCCACGCAGGCCGGCAGACGTTCTCCAGACTCACCGTCGCTGCACCCAGACGTTTCAAATAATTTCACAGTTGTCGCTCACACCAATGGGCTGATAAGCAAAGTGCAGCGCGACGCCATGTTCCTCTCCCGCTATGAGCTGCCGAAGCGCATTAAGGTTCTCGCAAGCTGGTCCTGTCTCTAAAGAGCAACCGTCCAATTTGACTGGAGCCAGTGGATTTCATTGGTTAACGTTCATCGGGGTGGCTGGACATCCGCTCGCATTTAATATCACCACGGTAACAGAACACACAATTGGGTACCTCAACCAGCATCACTCTGCCCCCGAGTCCGAGGGCACCGCACATGTTTACATGCGATGAGCTTCCTGACTCTCAGGCCCTCCATCTAATCTCATGCATCGATACTCTTTAATTAATCTGATTTGCCAGCTTCCTCCCTTGCCCCCTCCACCTAAAAGTTCCTCCGTCGCCTGCAGTCTTTGACAGTGCAAGGCCAGAAAATAAGGTTTTGAAAACAGCACACCTTTTCCCCGCAGATGGCTGTGGCGGATTTCACACTACTGTTAAACATAGGGAGCTGTGTGCCAATGCCCAAAGAAGGATCTTCTCTATACTTCTGATCCTCTCCATCTTAAGTAGTCCAGCTGTCCTGTGGGGGGGGCAAGCATTGGCTTAGGTTGAGCACAATAAGATTTGGGGGTGGGAACCGGAATACACCTACAGTACCAGTCAAAAATCTGGACATATCAGCTGAAAATCATGTGTTACATAATGACCCTAAGCACACCTCGAGGTTGTATGTTAAGTATTATCCTGTAAACAAGGAAAGAGATGGAGTGCTGTGACAGATGACCTGGCCCCCACAATCCCCTGACCTAAACCATAAAGAGCTGGTTTGGGACGAGTTGGATCGAAGAGTAATAGCAAGGTAGCCAAGTTGAGCCCAGAATTTGTGGTCACTCCTTCCAGACTGCTCAAGAAACACTCCAGGTGGCTACATCTGGCTGCTGGCTGAAAGAGTGCCGAGCGTCTTGCAGTGCTGTCATCAAAGCCTAAGGGGGCTATTTTGAAAAGCCAAATAAAAATTAAAAAGATGCTGAACACTTCTCTTGGTCAGTGTAGTATTTAATATGAATACCTTCATTGCCTCAAAGCCATTTACTATGAGGTTAATAACATAGCTAAAATAGAGACAAATGCATCAGCAGGTGAGTCCAGACTTTTGACTGGTACTGTAGCTGCCACAAGACAAACTCAGAGCTGGTGGGGGGACATAGAGTAGCCCCCATACATGATAAGAGTGATAATAATAAGGATAATACGGTAATCAATATGGCAATTATTTGTAGCCGTGGAAGGAGAAACCAGAGTTAATTACTTTCTCTTACATCCCTGAGGGCTCATTAGAGTACACAAAACTTTTTTTTTTCTATTGTCTGCTTGTAGAAAAGAAAGGAAACTCTCCAAAACACGCTCCTCTGTTTCGCTGCTTACACTTTTTAAATTCACCAATAAGAGAGAGAGAGACGCTCAGATTTGTTTCACGCCATTTTCATCTGTTAATTAAACTTAGATGAGAGTAATCTGATGTGTAATTAGGAGTGATGTAGATTTCTGTGGGAATGGCGATCTCAGGAATTGGCTACCTGCCTGGTACGAATCCAAGAGGCACCGGCCACCTTCTAAGGGGTGTGGACTTAAAAAAACAGCTGGTTTCACTTGCACACATCCAACACAAAGTGAAATTGAATTGCTTGCACCCCTAGAACTACTCCTGCCCTCTGCACTGCCAGCACAGAGCAGCTTTCACTTTGTGACGGACAGGGGCACTGTCAGTGGCGGAGCAACTGTACACTGAGCCCTGGGGCAAAAATGGACCACGCCCCCTCTTCCAAATGCACACCTAAGGCCAGCTGCTACAAATATCGTGCCCATCATATACTGCATTATTTTGCAAATTCCACAAGCAAGCTTTTTTGTTAAATACACACCACAAGAACATAGTGAACAGCAAAACATTATTAAAAATATTTAAATTATTTTAAGAATTGTACCAAATATAATTTGTTTCATGACTCCCGGCATTATGACATTTTGTACACAGAAAGACAAGCGCCAATTAAATTTCGACCACGAAAGCATTAAGAGTTTCCTTCCTGCACAGAAATCAAATGCTAAGTTTCACTTTGTGCACAGAATTGATATCAGCACCTTGCATTTCGTGGACAGAAGAAATCCATTTTATGCACAAAATGCATTTTATGGCCTAAAGAAATTTGTTTTGTGTAGAATGCATTTTGTGAATGAAAGAAAATCATTTTACAGAAAAAAATGCAAGAATGTTATTTTGTGGACGGAATGCATTTTGTGAATGTCAGGAAGTCGTACAGGAAATGCACTTCATGAATGAAAGAAAGTCATTTTGTGAACAAAATGAATTTTTTCAACTTAATAAATTCATTTTGTGTACAAAATGCATTTCGTGAGTGATATAAAGTCATTTTGTAGGTGAGATGTATGTCATGAATGATACACAGTCATTTTGAGGACGAAACTGATTCTGTGTAATCATGAAATTAATTTCCTTTTTTACTGACTCACAAAATGGATTTCGTCCTTTTTCTGAGTCATGAAAAGCACATAGGAGGCGTGTGCCAGGGGAAGGAGTAGCTTCAGATGACCAAAAGGTGGAGCGCCAGGTTTGAGTTTGCAGACCCATGTAATTACGTTTACCTTGAATTTAATTTTGCAATAAAAATACAAATAGCCATGCAGTCATACTTTTACTGTTGTATTTACACATTAGTGTCACTATTTTGTATTATATTGTTAATATTTAAAAAAAATATATATTCTTAAAATTGTATTCTTAAGCCAAGCCAATTCCCTCCAATGTTACCCTGCCACTTTCCCCTAAATAACGCCCCGATAACATCCACCACAGTTCAGAACAGACATGCGAAATGGTGAATCTGAATGGGCCTATACTGTACAAGGAGTAGCAGATAGTCTGTGAATCCCTAGTTTTACACACTGTAAATGGAGGGTTCTTGTTATGCTGCTAATTAGCTAGCGATTGCTTAACGTTATAACGTCAGGTTAATATATTTATAATTTTTATATAAACCTCACAGCCTACCTGTGGCACTTATAACGTTAAGTAATCTCTAGCTAATTAGCAGCATAACAAGAACCCTCCCCACCACAGACAGGTGATGGTGGCAGTCCTGTCCTGGCCATCTGACCCCTGAACGCTCTGTGAAGTGGCTCCATTTGCAGTTTAAAAATATAATTTTATTATAAAATTGAATTCAAGTTAAACGTAATTATACCGGCCTGTAAATGCAACCCTGCCACTCCAACTTCTGGTCATTTGAAGGTACTGTGCACAAAATGCAGCAAGGCATTACTTGATTTCATCATTAAATAATGCTTTTTGTGGCACGGAATGTATTTCGTGCACAAAAATTACCACTTGACACTATAGGAAACGGTCTCGATACATAGTGAGCACGTTTAGTATTATAACAGGTTGCACTGTGCAAATGTGTACATGTTTAGGATTTCAGTGGGTATAAGACAAAGCAAGCAGATGGAAAAAGCTGACCACAGTCCATCCTCTCAACAACAGGGATGTGCAGTCAGGGGAGGCAGAGCCGCACCTGTCATCATAAAAATGTAAAAACAGATAATGATAAAATAAAATAAATATGAATAGTTGTCTACTGCTCTGTATTATTTTTAGTCATAATCGCTGGATTTGCGTATTTCCCATTTAGATATCTCCCAGCGAGCTCCATCACTGCCCATGCCAAGCGCGCGCCTAATGCTATCTCACTATATGTCACCAGTGTCACGTTTGTACACACATACATGCCCTCACTTTCCATAGAATAAGTCATATTAATTGTTATGTGTATAACAAACGTAGTCTTGCCGATCTGATATAATACCGCCTTACTGATGGGGGCGTGCGTGAACCCATGGGATTATTATTGCCAATACAATGGCAAATTCACTACAGCACTGTATTATTTTTTTGTTCTGAAAGAGCCAGTGCCTCACCTGCCACGAACGTCACCACACGTCACTGCTCAACAATTAAAAAACAGTTCAATATAAATGGCCACAAAACCAAAATTTAACACAAAATACACTTTGCAACTGTAATATGTCAAACAGTAGACAAAAAAATTTATGTTGTGTATTAATTTGTTTTGAAAGTAGGAAAGGTATACACATTTGCAATTTATGCATGTCAAATTTTATTTAAGTTTGGTTTTTGTAATCAGTTATAATTATGTGCCTATAATTACAATAACAACGAATTAGCTACTTTAAAACATTACAATATATAAACAGTTTTCTTCCATTATTCACGTTGTTATGTATACATATATAGCTTAACTTTCCAGGGAGCCTTGAATACATAAAATTCATAAATTATGTAAACCAGAGGATTCATAATGACACAGAGGGGGGCTGGACTGGGTACAGTATGTGGCCTGGCAAAATGCACCATGGATGACCCCAAAGTCAAGGGCTGATTTTTAACCCAAGTCCACTCAAAAAAAGCTTTATCAAGAAACCAACCAACAAACTAACAAAAAGACATACAAATATACAGATGGATAAATAAAACAGAAAGACACGTCAGCTATTACAGAACTTTACATAGGAATTTGCCCTTCCTGCAGTTAGAAGTTCAATAATTAAGCATACATTTAAAAGAAAATAGGTAGATTGGTGAATTTACCCAATTATTATTATCATTACTATTATAACTTATCAGTGCCTATGCAATGCAAAGCACTATACGGGGCTATGGACCGATTAATTATTCACCATGTACCTAAATATGAAAGTTACTAAACCATCCACCAAGAGGCAAAAGATTCTCTAACAAGCAACTTAATGTAAATAAGTCTTAAAAATAAAAAATAACTATGCCCATGCGCCACAGGGCATAGTTAATTAGTAACTTTAAGGAAGGCAGATTAAGTTGATAAATATCCGTATCTCAAGCACGCAGCAAAGTTATACCGCTGACGTCTCAATTTTTACGCTTATAAATGTTCACTGGATTAATTATTTTCTCCAGTGCAGGGGAACTGGGAGGTGGGGCTTGTAGTTGTAGGTTTGTTTGCGTATTTGTTTGTCATTGTCTCATTGTTTAATTGTCGATGCCTGTCACAATCGACGTACTTAAATCCGCTCCAGTTTCCCCAGCCACCGCGCCATGGACAATCAGCACCCTACACTTCCACTGCATGTTCCCCGTCTTAGTCTGGTCCCAGCCCAAGTTTGATAGCAACTGGATTCAAATATACACCAACCCAAGCATCCACTTCGAAATGTTTCTTTTAGACATCAATAAAAGTACCAGACAGCGCTGAATACACAAAACCGAAGTGGGACGGAATCAGGCTTCTTTAAAACGCACACATACTATAGGCTAGGGCACCTGTCTTTATGAGAGTGTAAAAAATGAAAAGCTGAAAGTTATAGTGCTAATAACTTAATGGGGCTTTTACCATCAATCCATTTAAGCCCATAGCCTCTTTACATCAATGTAATGAAAACAATAGTTTCCTCATTCAAATTTTAAGGCACCTCAAATTCAATAATTAGAATATTTATTATTTCACACACCCTTCGATATTTTTGCTGGCTGTGCAATAACCTCAATGTGTTACTTGGAATAATAAGTGCATAAAGCAAAATTAAATATTAATGTTAAAGAGGGGCGTCAATGCTGTGTGTGAGATTTCTTATGAGTCTAGTTACTCTACAAGGGAAAGCCGTGTAATTCTGAGTGTTAGTTAATTGACTAAAGCTGGTGGAGGGATTACCGGAGTGGGTCTTTTGTCTTCCTGCTAAGCAGCGCATACTCACATAGTCACTTATAAAGCACATACACACTGTCAGATAAATACAAACAGCTCAGCAACAGCATCGACAGATACACACAGTTTGACTAATGCAGAACTGACAGTGTGCACCAGAAAACACAGGGAGACCGAGAAATACACAATATATGATGCTTTCACAGTCCAGTTGTCCCCATCCCTAAATCTCTTAGGGATCCACATACAGATTTCAGTAAAATAATATATATGCAACAATACTCTATACCTACAGTTTCTAAAGTGAGTCCAATAGCTAATTACTTGCTATGGATACTTCTTCCCATAGATAACCTGAGAGCTTATAGTCTAGTAAATTTATTCTGTAGTGATTTTTAGCCGTTACTTGGATTTCAACCTTCAATTAATTAATTGGCACTCAGTCTCTTAATCACCTGTAATTAATACTGTAGGCTACACAGCTGCATTTATAGAAACATCACAAATGACACTTCCGCATTTCCTGGGATTTCAGTGTGATACGTCTCCTAGCGTAAGGATTCATTTCTGACTGTATTACCTGTCTGGCAGATATTTGGATGAATAATTTCTGGTTTCTGACAAATGTAACCTAATTTCTACCAAACAGAGAAACCCACATATTCTGCTGTCTAAAAATACGGAGTCACCACACAAGTGAACTATCACTGCATAACAACAGTGGGTCAAGCCAGTGAGACTAAAAACTCACAAGCTGACTAACTGTATATCTTTTTCTATATTTGTGCTCCACCTGTTGTCCTCAGATCCAAAATAAAGCTCTCGAACATAGTCACAAATACACTATATTGCCAAAAGTATTGGGACGCCTGCCTTTACACACACAAGAACTTTAATGACATCCCATTCATAATACATAGGCTTTATTATGGGGTTGACCCACCCTTTGCAGCTATAACAGCTTCAACTCTTCTAGGAAGGCTTTCCTCAAGGTTTAGGAGTGTGTTTATGGGAATTTTTGACCATTCTTCCAGTGGTCAGGCATTGATGTTGAACGAGAAGGCCTTGCAGTATCCGCTCTAATTCATCCCAAACATGTCCTTTCCGGTTAAGGTAAAGTCTCTGTGCAAGCCAGTCAAGTTCCTCAACATCAAACTCGCTCATCCATGTCTTTATATACCCATGCTCCCACAAAGTTGGGAGCATGAAATTGTTCAAAATGGCTTTGTATGCTAAAGCATTAGGAGTTCCTTTCACTGGAACTAAGGGGCCAAGCCCAACCCCTGAAAAACAGCCCCACACCATAATCCCCCCACCATCAAACTTTACACTTGGCACAATGCAGTCAGGCAAGTACTGTTCTCCTGGAAACCTCCAAACCCAGACTCGTCCATCTGATTGCCAGACAGAGAAGTGTGATTTGTCACTCCAGAGGACACGTCTCCACTGCTCTATGTCCAGTGGCGTTGTGCTTTACACCACTGCATCCAATGCTTTGCATTGCACTTGGTGATGTAAGGCTTGGATGCAGCTGCTCGGCCATGGAACCTCATTCCATGAAGCTCTCTATGCACTGTTATTCAACTAATTTGAAAGCCACACGAAGTTTGGAGGTCTGTAGCTATTGACTCTGCAGAAAGTTGGCAACCTCTGCACTCTGTGTGCCTCAGCATGCACTGTCCCCGCTCTGTGATGTTACATGGCCTACCACTTCGTGGCTGAGTTGCTATTATTCCCAACTGCTTCCACTTTGTTATAATACCACTAACAGTTGACCGTGGAATATTTAGTAGCAAGGAAATTTCATGAATGGACTTACTGCACAGGTGGCATCTTACCACAGTACCACACTTGGATTCACTGAGCTCCTGTGAGCGACCCATTCTTTCACAAATGTTTGTAGAAGCAGTCTGCATGCCTAGGTGCTTGATTTAATATACCTGCGGCCATGGAAGTCATTGGAACACCTGAATTCAATGACTTGGAGGGAATATAGTGTATTTTGACGAGTGCTACTGTACATGTACATTCTTGATCTTGGTACACAGCCTCGCGATAACCCTTAAACTGTAGGCTCCTTAAACTAAAGGATTCCAGTGAAGCAGTAGCTGAACAACCGGAGCAGAGACTGCCAAAGCTGCCCCATTGCGAGAGCTTTTCGTGATTCCCAGCATGTAAACCAGCTCCTCCCTGATCTCTCTCAGGTCCTCTCTGTTCCAGGTCAATTCATCTCAACATGCTTTGCACATTAACACATTATGTAAATACCACCAGAGCAGCACAGTATATCATACAACAATAAGCAATTAAAAAGAATCAAATAGCCCCCACTCTCTGTATTTCCATCTTGCTCTCTCTCCTCACTCTCTTTCGATCTCATTTACCCCTGTATGGAGGTCAAACCCAATCTGTCCTTGTCGAGTTTAATCAAAGTATCTACAAATTCCATTTCAGCTGCCGTGCGCACAAGGCAATTAGGATGTTCATTTCTCCTGAACTCTCGAAGGCTGCGATGCCACAACCATTTCATCGCCGTACTCTTCCTTTTTCCCCTGGGAGTAAATAATATGTCCAAGCACCCACCACCACTGGCCTTCCAGGATGAGGTCACCCTAAACAGATCCTAGATCAGTGCTTTGGTGCACCTTCTCCTGACTGCCCCACTGCACGTGCCTCTGCTGCCTTTGGACTCCAGTTCACATGGATATCTGCTGTCCAGCCATTGCGCTATACAGTACCAGGGCTGCTCAGATCTGGTCCTGGATGCCAGTCTGCAACACAGTTAGCAGATTTTCCTGCTCAAAAACCTACTAAACCAGGCAATTAGCTGGTGAGCTGAATATGGCGTGTTTGAGCGAACTGTGTTGCTGACTGGCCCTCCCACCAACATTGGGCTGCCCTGCTCTATACAGTCCCTTCAAAATAAAGATTTAAAGGGTTCTTGACCTTTCAGTATGATTTCTAGAGATCCCCATATTTTATACCACAATATGCATTCTGTGGGGGATGTTTGCTGAAGTTTTCATACTACACACACTCAGAGACACTGCTGTGCTGAGAGGTTAAGAGGCTGTGCATGCCACAGCTATCTCTCTTTTGCTCTCTCTCTCGCTCTCACCTGGCATGCTCAGCCTGCTAACCTGCCAACACGACTGCTTTCACAAAATGACACGTGACACTTGCAGGTCTTTAGGGCAAGAATTAACTCCCATTGTATTTACCATCAATCATTTTTTTTGGATGACCATGAAAGGTCTTTTCCTTTATATAATATCAGTTAACATCCCTAAGCATTTTTTAACCAATACTGAGAAGATTCTACAGACATGCACGTTTTCCGCCATCCCGAAACGTATCCAACTCATTGGGAAAAGTCAACTCCTGTTCATGCCACAGTCCTGTCCACCCTACATGCCACGGGACAAGCTATTGACCATTTCACATAATATACTGATATTTGCAAAGTGCTACACCAGGCAAGGGAGATTTCAAATCAATTTTTTCTCCATCTGTTGCCAACCAGGTGACATGAGAACCTAAAGGTATCAATTAATGTTTCATACTTCCAAATAACAGGTACATAGCCCCAAAAAGTCAGTTCTCATGTAACAAGCCCCTAAATCATCACGCCACACCTAAGGACTCTCTATACCACAGGATGGCATCGTCAGTCTCTACACTATAAGCCTCTGCATCACCAGTCTGCATATAACAAGTCTGTGTCACCATTTCTCACATAATGAGTCTCTGCATCATCAGTCCTGATGTAATGAGTCCCTAAATTACCAGTCTCCATTGTCAATCTCTGTACTGAGTCTCTCTCAAACCTCTACCTCAACAATCCTCACATAGAGTTTGCACATCTATACTCACATATCTTTACATCACTGGACTACATCCTCAGGTTCTACACTATACGTCTCTAAATCACCGATGCCCACATATGGCGCTTTTCCACTGCATAGTACGGCACAGCACGGTTCAGTATAGCTCACTTTGGTTTGGCTCGGTTTGCGTTTCGACTGCAGTTTAGTGCCGCTTTAGAGTGGGCGGGATTATTCACGTGTCGTTATAGT
>JAODKN010000002.1:16691644-16714612 GCA_026774425.1 Petrocephalus zakoni
GACGCGCGGGCAAGGGGGGGGGGGGATGGGGGGGTTGGGGGTCAGGTGCTGGGGGGCCTTAGTGGGAAAAGTTAACACAGCACTTGATCTTCCCCCAGATCAGAGGGCGGCCCCCCCACACGCACACGCACACACACACACATGCCCGTACTCCGCCACGCAGGCCAGTTGGGAGAGCGCCTTATCTTTAGCACACTTACCATGGATACAGAGAATGCGGAGAGCATCAGGAGTGGGAGAGAATCAATAGCGAGGAGCGGGAGGGAATCTTACGAGCATGCTAACTCCCCCTAGCCATTTCCTGCCTAAGCGTGGCATGAGACGCCGCCACAAGGGCAGCACTGCACCAGCACCATTAATTAACAACAGGTATGGAGTTACTGTTAAGCTAAGGGTCAGACCTGAGAATTAATCTGGGGCTGAACACACACAAAGACAGCCAGCAAAGTGGAATAAGTGCTGCTATCAAACGACCAGGGGCCGGGGGGGTCAGTGTTACACAGAAGCACTAGGGCAGACTGGGGGCGTTACACAGTGCTGTCAGGGTGCTATAGGGCAGACTGGGGGCGTTACACAGTGCTGTCAGTGTGCTATGGGGCAAGCTGGGAGCGTTACACAGTGCTGTCAGGGTGCTATGGGGCAGACTGGGAGCATTACACAGTGATGCTAGTGTGCTATGGGGCTAGCTGGGAGCGTTACACAGTTCTGTCAGTGTGCTATGGGGCAAGCTGGGAGCGTTACACAGTGCTGCCAGGGTGCTATGGGGCTCCTCAGTGTAAAGGGATGTTCCAGTGGATGGATTTTTCAGCATGTCTGAGGCAGGAATGGGAATAGACACACCAGACACGTGTACCACAGAGGCCCCGCCTACCCGGCCTCTCCGGCGGTGACATGGGCAGGGGCCAAAGGAAAACAAAACCAAACTATCAGCATCTTTGACAAGAGCCAGATGGGACTGCCTGCCCCCCCCCCACCCCACCCAAAAAAAAAAGAAACCTGGAAAAACTGAGCATAAATAAAGCTGATCTAAGGAGTTTCTTCAGAAAGTGGTTATTACTTAAGACATAAACCCCCATCGGCCATTAATGGGGGGGGCGGGGGGGTCACATCACTCCGTGGCTGCGTCCCAGTACAGAGAACATCCCGTTTGCCTTCCAGCCCTGATCGGGACACTATTGGGTCTGAGAAATCAGGAAGGTCCCCCGTCCCCCCCCCAAAAAAGAGCAGTCCATAAGACAGGCAGGTAAATCACTCCCCCCTCTGGTGACAGCACGTTCATCCTGCTCCCTTCTGGCAATATAAACCACAGACAGAGCCCCCCAACCAAAGAACCCCCCCCCATCGGGAGCCGTGTGAAGCTTCACTGATGCTGTGATTTCCCAGCAATCTGCACAGTCCCTTAACTCCCCAGCAAAGCCCTTGCTTCTGCAAAAGCCCGAGCTGTACCGGCCAGGTCAGTTATTCGCTTCAGCTTCCAGATCAGCTCTCTCGCTCCAAAAGTCCCAAAGAAAGCCTCCACCTGGCCCTTCTCTGCAGTGTCTGCAGGCCGCTGGAGGAAGATGGTGCGTGGGGGGGGGGGGGGGCTACCTGCTACTATCGACGAGGAGCGTGCCCGAGCTGTGCCAGCCAATGGCAGGCCAGCGGTGACGTGCGTATGTGCCGAGTGGTTACACGGGATTCAATTAGACTAATGGGCCAGAGCGAATAGGGAGGGAGGAGAAGGAGACGCAGGGAGCAGGCGGGGGAGAGGGGAAGGGGCATCCAACAAGGACAGAGGGGCAGGCAGAAGGAGAAAGACAGCCCCCCACCCCAGGAGAGAACAGGAAGCAAGCACGCCCACCCAGGTGAGGGCCAGGGCAGGTGTAGTCTTTAAACGCACAATAGTACATTCATTTAACAGAGCCTATTTCCTGTAAGGAAAGTGGCGACCCTGGGGGGGTCCATTTCTCAAAATGAATTTGGCTGAGCGGCTCCGGTAGGGGGTAGCAAGAGGAGCCCTGCTCTGTGATAAAGCATTATTGACTTCAAACTATAAATAGAAAGGCCCCCCTGGTCTACTGAGGACTGCCTCCATGCCTCTGGAAGGGTTCCCTCGTCAAAGCCGAGGGCCGTCGTGTTATTTTTATTATTTTGGCCATTTTAAGCAGCGTTTCGAAAGAGTTCCATAAAAAGCGGCACTGCTGTTATCAGAGTGACAGATATGAGCAACGCTGCAGGGACCACGGCTTTTACAGACACGGAGACTCCAAATCCCGATCGTTTCAGAGACAAAGACATCTTAGGAATATAGAGTCGGAAGCAGAATCTACATTAGCATCCTAGACTAATTGCCTTCCTTACTAACGAGGCAGCATGTTAAGTGCAAGTTGCCCGCACCAGGCAGTGTATCCAGTGATCACCTGTGACGGGTTAGTAGGGCTGAGCAACATAAAGACATGTCGACTTTACAGCGATCACAGGCATTACACCGTTGTTTAAAATTTGCAATTATTCCACAGATGGAATATGGTGCATGGCAGCCGAGAGTCCACAAAAAATGTGAGAGCATCAGTTGTGTGGAAGAACTTCTCATTAAAAGTGTAGTAAATGCAGTCATCTGTCAGGGATGCAAAGCAGAACTTAAATATCACAAAGTTGCTAGGTGGGGCCCGCAAGGATCAGACTTTTTTGCCCAACACATGCACACACGCAGAGGCTCGGTCGCATCGAGATCTGCGGAATTTGGAGGGAAAGTCAAAACCTTGAACTATTTATCCTGCTCTTCACAACCATTCCTGAATAATTTTTGCAGTGTGGCACATTACCCTGCTGAAAGAGGCCACTGCCATCGGGGAACAGTCTGTGTCTAAGTAACATTCACATAAATGCCACAATCCAAGGTTTGCCCAGAGCATCACACTGTCTCCGCCTGCTCGCTGTCTTCCTGCATCCTGGTGCCATCTCTTCCCCAGCTAAACGACGCACACGCACCCAGCCGCCCACATTACATAGAAATTGTGACTTACCAGACCAGGCCACCGTCCTCCATTGTGCCTCGGTCCAGTTCTGGTGCCCACATGGCCACTGTCGGCTTTTTCACCATTTGGCAGGGGTCAGCATGGGCAAGCGTATTCTGTGTGTTCCGACACCTCCCTATCATAACCAGCATCAACTTTTTCAGCCATTTGTACAACAGTAGCTCTCAGACCAGACAGGATAGCCCTCGCTCCCCAAGCACATCAGTGAGTTTCCAGTTCACTGGTTGGTCTTCCTTGGGCCACTTTTGGTAGGTACCCCACATCCCACAACACTTAATGTTTTGGAGATGTTCTGACTCAGTCGTCTAGCCATCACAATCCAGATCCTTACACTTGCCCATTTTTCCTGCTTCCAACACAGCAACTTCAAGACCTGACTGTTCACTCGCCTAATATAGAGTGGCACCCTTGGCAGATTGTAACGAGATAATCAATGTTATTCAGTTCACCGCTCAGTAGTTTTAATGTTATGGCTGATCAGTATGCATGTACCTACAGCTATAGATAATTATATCCTGTCAACGTTTTATCTGCATGGATACTAAAGCCTCACACTGCAATGTTTCTAAAACAAACAAAGAGGTTGAGAGTTTACCCAAAATAAACTACAGCTACAGACAGAACTTAACCAACGGAGTCTGTCAAATTAGTTTGACATGTGCTGGTGGTGCTGCACTGACACAAAACATTATAGACAAATTACTTGCTCATTCTTGCTCAATATAGTCTCACTGGAATCCAAAATATTTCTTTTCTTTTCAGTCTTTTCATGACCAGTTCTTGTTTGTTTTTCTCCCCTTTTGTGATTTTGCTAAATTTCTCACAAACGGGCCAAAATGTGTTACTGGATGGCTCAACTGGAAATGTGAACGTCAATAAACGTGTTTTAGCTGAATGCTCCTAGTCCTAGTTGTGACATGTACCTCTGAAACTACATCTATTCATTCACTGCACATTCGACCTATATGCCAATTTGCACAATTTTTGCTAACCAGTTAGAAGGTTAACTGTTTTATTGTATAATAATACATATTAATATTAATGTTCATGTCTTAAAACGTAAGAGCTGTAACAGATACAAATGGATACACTGATGTTACATGAAGTGCTGTGGAAGGACCACAGTCAGTATTTTTTTTTCTTGCCCACAATGCACTAATTCATGCGTTCTAATTAGTTTAACGTTCCCTGAAATACAAAATCAAGCTCACAAAATCCCCAAAATGTGCACATAATTTAATAATTAAATTTTAAAAATTTACTATTTCAAACCCTCAAATTAACTTTTAATTCAATTAAATTGAACATTTTGGTTATTTGCATAAAGCATAAAAAAATGCCAAAAAATAAAAATAAATTGCATAATGCATAAAGAAAACACGACTGCAAAGCCAGCAGTGAATCGTGCGATTACTATGGGTTTTACGGTAGAAAATTAATTTGCTCAAATATTTAATATAATGCATGTCTCGCAATCCAAATTAGTCTTATTCTGCCAGACCTAGCACTAGTCCAAAAAAGGATTCAACTAAAAATTGCCTAGAAATTAGGCATTATTATCACCTAATTAGGAATTTTGCTTATGGTAATAACCAATACAGTATATGCATACACCTCTGTGCCCAAATCTTTATAACATGCCTAATATGAGACCCATTCCAAATTTATTCTCCTGTCCACTTTCAATGTACAAAACTGTGGTCATTTGGGCTTTATGGTCATTTAATTACCAGTCATCCATTACCATATCAGGTACTTCTTTATAAATTCTTTATAAATTTAATAAGTAGGTTACATGGTTGTACATGACTGTTTTGTTGCATTACATTGCAACACAAACACATAACAAATGCCAAGCAATCATTATAATGGGAAGGCGCATCTAGAGTTTCCTTTGCCGTCAGTTTTCACCCTCATCGTGTCCTCTAACTGCCAGCTCCTGATGACCCAAGAATTAAATCCCATTAATCAGCCTTTTCAGAATCTCATGGTTTTTGCTATTCATGTAAACATATTCCAGAAGACTTAATTGCACTCCCATGCTCCTTTTGCACAATAAAAAACTTAATATCCAGAGATTAGCTGTGCAAATCAGAAAACAAATCCTTACTGGTGACAGGAGCATGCTAGGTGTCTGTCTGAGGGAAAGGTGCTGCTGCTTTGCTCTCATCTCAAAAAAACAAAATAAAATTCTTGTTTACATGGGATTAGCTTCAATCAACAAGGGCAGTATGTGCAAATCAAGTATTGTAGCTCTTGGTTTTTTCACTTACAGTATATCAATTCCTTGCCCGCAAAACAAGGACTATTGCTGATGGCTGAACTCACACACTGCTAAAATTCCATTTGTGCTACTTTGGGTTTTAAGATATAAATGTTCGTTTACATGGTGATGTCACCGGCAAGAAGTTCGCCTCGTTCACATCCGATTTCAACCGAACCAGTCTCAATGTTTTTTTGCCGTTTAGAAATGTCTGTACTGTTATTGTCTCTGATCTTCACCCTTGTGACATGTTTGTAAAGGTTGAAAAAGATCTGTCATATAGGAATACTTTTTGAATTATCACGCTAATGGCAACAAATATATGAAACTACACTTTTTTTTGCTATCACTATGCAGTGCTTCTTCAGTTTAGGATTATCCATCTTAAAATTCAGTCCACTCCAGTTTGTTACCCCTGCAATGTGCCTGCTGACTTTGAAAAAGATCCATAAAACACTTTCAGAGTTATTGTGTTTATTTGACCAAATGTCTTCTACAGCTGGGGAACAGTAATAAGATCCATCAAATATTTTTTAACATCACATTCACAAGATCAAATGTCATCTGTTTTCACCCTTCCCTTTGCTAACAATAAGCGGTGTCACTTCAGTTGATTGGTGATTGGTCGCAAAATTTGAACATTTCCAGACTGGCACCCATGCACAATTTCTCAGTTATCGTCTTGTGGGGTTCCCCGAACTCCAGGGAACACAAATGCAGGGTGGATGGCAACTCTACCAGCAACATCAAACCTATTTCCTCAAATACACAGTGAGGCTGTCAGAGAAAAAGCCCTAGCAACACTCTGTATTCTCAGCGCTTTCTTGCTATGCCCCCCCATGACAAAACAGTTTATTTCTGCATGATTTATTTATTAAAATTAGATTTTAGTTCACATACCATTCAATTTGTCTTTTTTCATGTTCTGTATCTGATTAAGGGAATTCCTAAGGGAATTTTAAGCCAAAAATAGAGCCTTGAAAGAAAGAAATAATTATTTTAAGTGGATCATAATAAATATCAATATCAGATAATATGAAAAAAATATTGTGATAAAATATTTTACCATATTGCCTAGCCCTACAGGGTAGAATAAAAATTTAGTCTAAACACAGATGTCAAAGGCATTCTGGGGCAAAGTCACCTGATGAGCGCTAAGCTCACCAGCCGTTTTAATCAATGTCATATGAATGACACAATGCAGTCTTCCGTTTTCTCTTGGCTCACATAGATCATAACACATGGGCCAGCCCTGTGCCCCTGCCCCCCCATCCCCAGAACACACGGATCCGTCTGCCACCCCAAGCCAAGCAAATCTTACAATCCGATCTGAACAACATTCGGCAAAAGTGACAACAGCAATGAATCATGGAAGGAAACTAATAATTACGCATTCAGGATAATCAATATAAAAGTTAATAATCCAACCTCTATAGAGCAGATGAGTCATACATGTGCCATAAATTTGTGACGTTGCAGGATGCAAAAGCAAATTAGCTAAGTGGGTTTGAACCTCTAGGGGGGGGGGCTTCAAATAATAAGACGCAAATATAGCAGGAGACAAAATAGGATGGTTGGGGGGGGGGGGCGCAGGGCTTGGCATGCTGGTGTCGTTTTCCTATCACATTCCTCAAAACGGGCTACAGCACATGGAATAAGGAAGCATGAAGATCATTAATGATTCTGTGCACGGCAACACCCGTCCCCCCTCCACTCTAGCTGCATGACAGGAAACTCCCCCATCCCATATCGCAGGCGATCACGTGATATTCCAGGAGGGGTAATGAGTCGTATGCTGCCCCCCCCCCTCCCCATTCTCCATCAAAACGGGGGCAGCATGCTGTTTCTTGTCCTCTGGGGACACACAGAGTCATTCAGGCTTGTTGGAAAAATCCACCGACCCTGAGCAAACCTGCCAGGCTGGGCTCATTCCCGCGTCCTGAGGGCCACTAACCCGCCCCACGGCCGCCTCCGTGTCCGAAGCCGCCGTTACAGGCCTGCCTGCCTGCCTTGCCCCGCGCCAGTAGGCCGCCATGGTCTGCACAGGCAGAGTCTGGCCCTGGCCTTCCCCACTCTGCTCCAGCCAGGTGAGCCCACAGGGACAGGCAACGGGCACTTCTTTAAAGGTGCCTGACATTTGAAAGCATACCCCCGCTGATTTTGTTGGTTGGTTACCAACACTGGAGTATCTAACTGTCAAATTCATTGATGTCATTTTTCTTCCTTGAGACTCCTTTTAGGGGGAGTGCGGGTGCATGCATATGACAGCAGACACATAACAGATGCACGCACTGGCCCCCACACTCAAAGCATCTCACACAGCCTGCTGACAGTCTGGAAAAGAAGGGGAACATTGTGTTTACTGTATGACTTACCGTACAGTGTAGTGTGGTGCAGGGAGACATTTTGATCTAAATGCAATTATTACCACAAACATGGTGTTTAAAGGTGTAACCTACATACGGCAGATACGGCAAAATATTTAATCACAATTTTTTTTTCCTATTAATAAATATCAATAATTTTGATTATTCAAGTAATTATTTCTGTATTTCAAAGCTCAAAATTTAGAATCCCCCTTCAAAATTTTTTGGAACATGAAAAATGCAGCAAACTGAATTCTAATTTTAATAAATAGGCCTAAATCCTACAAAAATCTACTTCTTGTTGTAGGATGTAGCACTAGACGGCACAGCCCGCGCTTTTCTTTGATTGCCTCACTGCTCGCTTAAGGGAACGGATTTTATATTGCTGCTGGAGTTGTTTTTCACCATCTTGTAGTGAAAAATAAAATGCTGTGTCTTATTTCAAACCTACACACGATGCGATTTGTCCTGCGTTTATTCAGATTGAAAGTGGAAACCCTAATTGCTGGTGTTTGTGACTGCAGTGCTCCCAGTGATGGAATAAGTTTGCTGTATTTGCAGATTAGTGGGCATAAGTTATCGACAGAGTTTACAGTACACAGCACCAGTCTGAGGCGTGTCAGACTTTAAACTGCAAAAAGTATTACCACAACACCACAATCCTTTTGATTGAATGAATGAATGAATGAATGAATGAATGACTAATGAAAGGAGAGGACGGTACCATTTCTACAGCACAGTGTCCCCATCACTGCTCTGAGGCACTGGGATCCACACAGACCACAGTATGGGCTAAGCTGCTGGCCACACCAGCACTTCTGCCAGCCTTGTATATCAACAACACCTTTTTAAAAGATGTTGCGGCTGATAAGTTTCCCAATATATTACTAAAACTGTGGAATACTTAGCTTGCAGTGCAGTTGGTGGCTGTAGGTTGGGAGACTTTGGAATCGTGTTTGTTTCTGTGATGTCAATGGCCTATGTGCAATATTTCGCAATGTTCCTTGTCTACAATTTTATCGAAATTTCTCATTTTCTTAGTCAATATACTGATTATTTTGCAGAGCCCTACTAAATAGTTTTCTTTTGTTAATCAAAACACACAGCCAGATAAGTCTAGCTACGGACACATTTATCTGTGTACATTCATGCTGTATTTACTGAGATCATAACATGCTTAGTGCACTACTGTGATTTACTGTATTCGCAAAGCATAATGTAGTGGTCGATTAACACTACAGTGCTCATTAGACCATACTTATTGTAGCCAAATAATACAATACCATATTGGCATATTGTACTAGCATGATTATTCTATACTCACTGTATGACACAACACTAATGTGATCATTACTGTAGGATGCTATAATTGTGATCATAAAATATTTTTCTGTCCAAGTATGATACTGTACTCCTGTGTTTATTACATACAACCTTACTGTGATCATACCATAATGCTGTAATATGTTGTCTTCTGTGATATTGTTCTGGCCATACTGTATAGTATTGTACTACTGTGATCATACAATATTTGTGAATATGTACTATAGTATGCTTGCTGAATAATTCTTTACTTTTGTGATCAAAAATATATGAACTTCTTCAATGTAAATATGCAAATGCATTACCTGGTAATACCACCTACAATGTATCCATTGTCTTTATTGGTTTAATGCTTAGTGTATCATCATACTGCACTTTCCACATTGCACTGTTCTCCTGTGATCATGTCATATTCCCCCTTCCTCCATCATGAAGACTGACATTAAAAGTACCTCACCATAGATGCCATGACCGCCCTGCCCATAAATACTAATTTCCACACGTTTCCGGCTGCCACCTCTTCATGCTGCCCCTGTTTCGCTCAAGCACCACAAACACGCTTGGGTCGCTGTCGGCACTGACCTCAACACCGACTACAGTCACGACGGACTGCAGCAAACACGTGCCGCGTTGCTCTGTTTCACGGGGGCACCATTTCAGCCAACAGGAAGTGACACGCCAACTGAACAGCGTCTACTAATACACAGAGGCATAAAGCAAACACAGCTTTCTGGGACATCTAGTAGCATTTGCAAAACTGTTAAAACAATTGGTAACACTTTGCATTAACTGCACCATCATAATGCATTCTTTATGCATTCCTAAAAAGTTCAGTGCACCTTCATAATGCATTCATAATCCATTCATTTAACATTTATAAGCAGGATGTAAATATATTTAACCTATGCATATGTATATTAATAGCAAGCATTATATAATTATACGATTATAATTTTGAGATTATCATATACTGTTTGTTATTAATGTATCTTAAATGTAAAGCTGTTGAGGTATGTTAGGATGTTAAGGTATACTTACATGCTTCTTATGAATGCATTATGAAAGTGCACTGAATGTTCTATGAATGCATTGTAAAGGCATTATGAAGGTGCAGTTAATATAAAGCATTACTAAACAATTAAAGCATGTTCAATTATGAAAACCATCCAGCGGGAATGAAAAATACATTTAATTTGCCTATTAGAGGGCTCACTTACCCATCTATCATTTGTTTTTGCCATCAGTGGCTGATTTAGAAGAAAATAGATGAGAGCAAAGCAGCAGCACCTTTCCCTCAGGCAGAGAAACTTCCGGAGTTTTCCATAGACACCTCGCATGCTCCTGTCACCAATAAGGATTTGTTTTCTGATTTGCACAGCAAATCTCTGGATATTAAAATGGGTGTGCGCACTGCTACTCGTGATGATGCCTCTGACCTCCCGTCAGCGGACGTGCTGCGAGTTATCGCAACGTTCAGGTTAAAAGAAAGACCCCCCCTCCCCCCACAAAATCTCTTTTATCATTTTCTATTTTCTCAGTCTCAGGCTCCCATGATTCCTTCGTGTTGTCAAAAGAGTGTCCTTTACATGGCAATTGGAAAATGCTCCTTGGGAATTGTAGCACTGCCCCTTTCAAGAAGACGGCCACAAGGAGCCTTGTTTTATTACTAATAAAAGCAGAATATGTAGGCCATACTTGGTGTGCATTGCCTGCACAGTAAACAGAACAGCATGTGACCTGCCTGAATTTGGGTGGATTCTCCTCTGAGGGTATCTTGTCTCCAGTAGATGGCTCTGTGTTCCCAACCCAAGGCATTGGTGGTTACCAGGTCAGGGAGGGGGTTAGGGGGTTACTTCTCACACACATGCCCCCTCTTCACCTGCCAACAGGAAGCCGTAAAGCCCCTTAAATCACAGGGAATCAGAATCAGAATCTAAGCTTCACAGAATTTATGGGGGGGGGGGGTTTCCTCCAAATTCCACCCATGGGAAGCCATCATTTCTGAACCATGAGGTTATTCTGATGACATGAGAAAAGCAAGCTAATATATGGCTCCCACAATTACTTCATGCCAAATAAAAAAACAAATCTTTTAGCTGAGGGAGGCAGATATTTATCTTCACATCTAAGAGAGGCAGCAAGAGACAGAATGCATCTTCATAGAGGAATACAGCGCTTACGCTCGGGCTTTTAATCCGTAACAGTGATCATCCTGTCTGACTCCCCATATGCTGGTATCTCCCTAGATCAAAAAAAAAAATGCACGCTTGGCGGTCTCCCCCAGGAGACGGAAGAGATTCCCCCACCGGGGAGTGAGCAACTTCACTTCGTAAGCCGTTTTCCAGAAGCGAGAGGGGTTGTGGGGGGGGGGGGTTCCGGAAGGCTGACGCTGATGTGCAAATCAGGCAGGTAGCAGCGACCTCTTACATCTGGACGGAGGAGGCCAGGGAACATGTGTGTGCGTGACTGTGTAAGCACGCATGTGTGCACACAGTATCTCACAGCAGGGCGACCAGTAACGCTCAGAGTTCATCAGCTGCAACACTGGGCAGCCTCGGAGCCATGTCGCATTCCCGCATCGCGATTCCACCAGGAGCGCAAGCTGTAAGATTTATTGAACTATTTAAATCAGTCGTACTTTTGTGCAGCAGATTGTTGGGGGGGGGGGCATCACAGGGTAAAATGAGAAAATAATGGAAATGACACAGTTCTGTAGGCATTTAAAGTTGTTTCTGCAGAAACCAAGATGAAGAGGAGTGAGATCGATTTAGCAAATCCCATCACTGTTCCTCAGAAATACTTCTGTTGCGATGTCATCACAGTGTTGGGAAGTAAGGCTGACCTTGTGGAAACTAGAGGTCACGAGACAGCAGCAGAGACACAGCACTAAACCACAAAGCCCCAACTTCTGATTACACACAGTGACCCCTTATGCACACCCTTGACTACACACATACGCCTGCCCTCCTTCCTCACCTCGTCCCCAACCTGCCTCTCTGTCCTCTCTCTCTCCATCTGCCTCCTAGCAAACAGCCACATACCTTGTTTGCTTCAAGAGTAAATGTCAAACCAGTGTATGGAAGCCCAGATGTGTCAGAGAACATTTTGGTTCCAGCTTCCCTCATTCTGCCCCAATGCCGTGTTTAACCTCTACTCTCTCTACCTGCTGACACTGCCTGGCGCATTGACACACCTGTGTGCCCATAGCCGAACTGCACCACAAAGATGTGCATGTCTCGAGGCAGGGGTGTCGACCTTGCCCTCCAACAGGAAGCACAGGACCTGCCGGATGCCGAGAGCAGATAAACACCAGCATTAAACTCAGCAGGACCCATATAGGACGCTCATCAGGAGACTGTCACATGCATTCTTCTGTGCAACGGCAAATTTCTGTAAATATTGAAAAAGTGAAATAACAGCACATTAAGTACAGCAAGTTCAACCATTTATCTTTGTTTAAGGAAAGATTTCTCCAGTATGGCCTAGATTTGTCAGTCCAAAATAAAAAAAAGACTTCTTCAAGGCCTTAATATCCCACACTAAGTAAGTAGCATAGTTTATGCTGTAAATTACAAATGTGATGCTTTTCAGTGGACGTATGCACAAGGAACAAGCTAGTTAGACTACTTTTATTCTAGGTATGTTTTTTATTATTATTATTTATTTTGCATTTGTGTTAAAATTTGTTCCTTTTCTAAATGTATTCCTACCTCAAAGTAATCCTTCTAACTAGACAACACCCGCAACCTATACTTCTATCTTGCTACATCTGGTTCAGTTCAGCCTCATTCTAGCACAGAACAACACTTACTGTAGAGAGTGCACAGTGCATCATATACAATATCTGTTCAGCTCCAAGCCCTCCTGCCATCTTAATATAAGCCCCCGATCCGGTAATCCTGGCTTTCACACGCCTGCCCCAACCGCAATCTCACAGCCGACGGTTCATTTTCATTGACATTTCAATCAAACGGAATCAATTCAATTTTGAGCTCCCGGAGGCATGAATCTCATGAATTTTTTTCCTAACATTCTGTAATAAACTGGTAAATATTTCCTCCATAAAGGCTCGGAATTAGCAGGAAAAGGCACGAGGAAATCTCCCCATGCTGCTCTGGCGTGCCAGCGGCAGCACCTTGAGGAAGTGGACCGATGAGTCATCAGTATGCGTCCCGCACGTCTGCTCTGATCATTGGCCCAACGTGCTTGTGGCCAATCCACTGGCACTCTGCTCTCCCAGCACGACTGATACACGCTGCAGCGCCAACGCAGCCTCCCTGAGACCTCGCCCTGGCTCCCCCATCCCGGCCAGCGCTGAGGCCTTAATTGATGACCTCATCCTCATTGTAATTACTGGTGACTTATTGCTTGAGAGGTATTACATGAGGCTCCATCACGGGCTCTGGCTTTCATTCTCCCCAACGGGCCACACGGGGCACCTAAAAGCCCGGGACCGACGGAGCGGTCGGGCGCAAGCAGAAGGCGCACAGCACCCCTGGGAGGGGGGAGTGGCCCAAGCACGCCACCGTCGCGCTCAGTGTTGCTGCGGCCATTTTGGCATTCTCTGCTCGACCGGGCCGGTCCGGCCAATTTCTTCCTTCTTCAAAGAAATTAAGTACAGGCTTTAGAATTTATTCCACTTGGGGGGAAATGGAAGAGGGATTTTTGGTGCCGAAGTGCATGCCAGATAAGCGATAGCTCCCGACTCCTCCTGCCTGCCTCATCCAGAACGTGACCAGGCGCTGACTACCCCCCCACCAAAAGCATATTCCCATTACACTAAGTGCAGACAGGTCTCGCTTGGAATTATTCATGTTTTTCCTGAGACTGGAGGTACCAATTTAGATGAATGAATGCGGGAATGGTACTAGGAAGGAGCAAGGAGGTCAATGTGCAGGAGAAGAATATTACCCTTCGAAGCTGGAGAGGACTCCGCCCTCCATCTCGTTCGATGACTTCTCCTGAAACTAATTTGTTTGAAATGAATTTCTAGGAAATTACACAAATGTGTGTATGGTCCAGATTGCTCCCCACCGATCCCCTCCTGCGGCGTCTGAAGTGCTGCATGAGAGCAGCTGATAACAATGAGGTTAACGACCTTTCAATAATGACTAGCAAATAGGCCTCTTGTAGCTGAAGAGGGACTCCAGAGCCAGGTGGTCACTCAGATACTTGCAGATCATGTGACCTTCCCATACTTAATTGCACTGGGAAGAAAAAACAGATTTAAAAGAAGCAGCACAGAAGGAAGGTATTTCGACTTTGATGAAACAGTGGTGATGGGTTTAACTAAACAAACAAAAGACAGCCATTTTGGTTTTAACACATCATCGTCATCGGGTCTTAGCAAATCAGTAGCTAACGTCACACTATCAGCAATATCAGAATGGATTTGTCACGATGCCCCCCCCCCCCATTCTATTAACTAACATTGACCAATATTAACCCATTTCACTAAGAACCTGGGTGGTGCAGAAAGAGGTGAAAGCTGAAAAGAAGCCTACTAGATGCAGAGAGACCATTCCACAGTGCCGGGCAAAATCCGCCGGAGGGATTCCTCTCTTAGAATTCCTAAGCATGACCAATTACAGCCTGACTCAGATTTCCTTCTGAAGGACTGTAATTAAAATTTTCTTTAAATAATGAGGAAAAACACACTTTGAACTCCCTCCAGCGTTTGTGCGGCATTAACTTGCCAGAAAAAAAAAATGTGTGTAACAGGAAGACGGAAGTGTTTGTCATTTGATTCTTTTCTAGACTTGGAAATTAGATTTGTGTGGATCCTCACTGGGAGGTGACTAAAGACACCCGGGGCAGCTCTGCAGAAATCCCTTTCCATATATATATCTAGATTAAAGACGGCAAACGGTACGGCACTGGAGCAAAAGTCTCTAATTACACATAAATGGCAAGAACGATCCACCAAGCCGCTTACGTACCGTGGCTTATAGTGACTTATCAAGAATCTTGAGCTACCTGATCGTCTCTCAGATGGCCCCGTCAAGGAGACAACCATTAGCAGTGGCTACTGCTGCAACGCAACGGCAGCAGGAAAAGAAAGCAGATCGCACACAGGAGCATAACAATGACACAGTGTTCCACAGCGGGGACTGCGAGGGGGAGCACCATTCACCTGCAGGGACTGGGTGCTGGGGCTGACCTCCAATCCCAAGTATGATGACACCATGGAGACCAACCAGGGTGGATGGATGGATGATAGACAGACGAAAAAGGGCTGACTCGTTCTTCCTTCTTCCACACTATACAAACAGTAATATCCACTGTTTCGCCCTACAAACTATTAATAATGGCACGTTTCTAATGGAGATTAATGTTCACTGACAAACAAAGGCGTTCCTCAGTAAAGGAGGCAGCCAGGGAGGGAGGGAGGGAGGGAGAGGAGAAGGGGAAACGGCGGCACACGGGATGAGGAAGAAGGGATGGGAGAGAGGAGACTGCAAACAGTGACCCCACAGGTGAAAAACACTACCATAAATAAACTTTGGAGACACAGCAAGCAGACCATTTATTCCACGGGAGACCTTCCCTGGAGCACCGCGGTACCCTCATTCTGGCACCGGCGCCCTCCCGTGCTCCCATGGCAGCACGGCCTCTGTGTGGCACTCACGCCAGCAGCCATCTTGCCGGGACAAGCCTGCGATGACGACACAGATTAGGCGGATTGGGGCGGGGTTTGGGAGACCGGCCTCCTGCAGCCACATACAGGAAGAACAAACAGGTTGGACTTTGAGGTTCAGCTCCTCTCACAGAGTGGCAGCATGATCTCTTACCTCGAGGAGGGTGCAGCAAACCCAGCCTCAGGGTACGCCAGCGGAGCGGAGCCGGGCGGTCAGGGCTAGCGGGACCAGGCAGGCTCCAGCGGGCAGCATCCCAGAACACTCCACGGGGCAGCGATGCCCTTAAACCACCTGGTAATGCCCCCCCCCCCCCCAACAACACACACACACCACCGGATGTCAGATGTGTCAATGTTCAAAACTCCCAGAAAGCATCTCATCAGCAATGCAGATAACACTCAAGGATGAGAGAGCGTTCTGTGGAAGGTCATGATCGCACTGACAGCAGCTACACAGCTGAAAAGGGAGGCCGGCGCACCCCCGGGTGCACGGCCACATCTGATGCCAGTTAGCAGGTAACACGCCATCCCAAAAAGCAGAGAGGGATATCACACTCAAACACTGCAATAACATCGGCAGACCCCCAGAGGGCGGAACAGCGCTGAGGTGAGGCAGACTTCCGCACCCCCCACTTCTGTGCACACCCGGCCAAACTCTCAGTAGCGGCCGAACCCCTCCAGCCCTGCCAAAATGACGCCTCCTGCAGAACTCCAAAAACAATAACCAGGCCTTCTTCTCTGACAGCTACACTTGGGAACTGGGCCGGATTTAAACGAACTGGTAGGGGGTTTGGGACCAGCAGCGATCACGGCTATGGAATTCCACCCTTTATTTGACACGCTTATGTTCAGTGTGACTATCTAGCTCAAACAGAGATACTGCAGGACTGAGGGGGGCAGGCAAGGAAAAATTATCAGCCAGTGCCCCCTGCTGGTCCAAGTATGTACTGCTACACGCAAGGGGGGGGGGGGTGAAGGCACCATAGAAAAGACAACAGAAGCCATATGCTTGTGAATTAGAAGTTTATTTCATGCCGCAGTGATGTCAGTCAAGCATTCAACACAATCTGCAAAATAAATCAGGCGAAAGAACAAGCCTGGTGTAGTTTATGCTCTGCGAAAACAATCAAGACGTCCAAATCATTAAGCGCCAAAGGGAAAGCAAGCCGAAAGACCCCCAGTCCTCGGCGAGATTCACTGCAAAGCGTTTCTCAGCTGAAGCACTATTTGAGGTACATTCAGTTACATTCATTTCTCATTATACATTCTACTCTAACGATTTCTGGTAAATACAAACTGATTTAATTGGCTCCTCTGCCTTTTACCAATCAAGGCGTGCTTTGTTATCAAAACCTCGGCCTGAAACAATAACAACAACTGCAAGCGCGTTGGTTCTGCGCTCATTTGTGGAACGCCATAGGTGATGGGAGGAGGAAGAGGCGGGGCTTAATGCCAAGCCAAACGCCACCACTGCTTCCCTAGAGCAAATGGACTGCATGCAGCGGAGGCTGATTTTACATTTATAGATGGGTATAAGAATATTGATGCTTTTTCAAAGGATTTCACAAGTGAAAAATCGCCTTGGGTGTGATCAATCACAGCTCCTTCAACAGAGAGCGGGCAAAGGCTTCAGTTGAGACAGTCCACCGAGGGTTTGGCATCCGCTAAGACATAACCACAGATCCAGGCAGCCTGGAAGCACCCTCAGTAGGCCCTCGTACTTAAGTGTTTGTACCACCGCAATGCCAGCTTGGCAAAAGCAAGCGACGCCAACTTCCAGCAAAAGGATAAAGCAGCACCTCACGGAAGGAGCCACGGCCGTCAAAAGGCTCACTGGTGGGGAAGTGGTGTTCTGTGAACCTGCTGTGGATGTGAGTGCTGCAGGGATACCTGGTGGGGGGGGGGGAGGGCAAAGTGTAGGAAACCCCCCCCAGATACCACCCTGCCAGGACCTCCCTCACTCCTAATCCCGCAACACAGGGGTGGACAGTGTCCAGTTGCCGTCCTTCTCATTTTCCTGCAATGCGGTGCAGCCAGAGAACCCGCAGAAGGAACCCGTGTGAAGGAGAGACTGTCCTCTCTCCCGGACGCGTGTCCACCATCCAGGCAGCAGGAAAGCTCAAATCATGGCCGAGCTTCGAAAGCTGACCGGACATTAGAAAACTAAGCAATATTAAATCCACTTTAAAAAACAATACTCATTGTAAAGTGAATGCTGGAAGCAGAGCCCTTATAGAAGACTCGACGGCAGGCGACACTCCCGTGCAGATAAGGAATGCGTGCGATCATGATCGAGATCGTGGGGGGGGGGGAGCAGACGGCTCGTAGTGTTACAGACGCCAAAGGCCACTGTGCGCAGCGACCCGCCCCGGCGGGCTGATCAGCACCATGACGTCGCCGCGACGACGGACCTGTCCTGACTTTGACCCGTTCAGAGCAGGGAGAAAGAAAAGGAGGTGGAATGCATACAGCACCCTGAGAGAGAGAGAGACCGAAAGCGAGAGACACAGGGCTTCCTCTTGCGATTACATTCAATTACAACGGTAGCTCCTTCATTCTCATGTTCTCTTAGGAATTAGCCAGGATAAATTACCCAGAAGTCCAGATATTTCCCAGTGCAGGCCCTTGGAGCCCCCGTCACCCCCCCCCCCCTTTCCTTCTAAGCTAAGAATAAGCTCTTTCATGAAATCGTGGCAGTTCTCATCCCTCGAGACGGCGGTGCTAGAGCCTCCAGCCGGGCTGGGTCTCCACGGGCTTCCTGCAGGCCTCCCATGGGATGTGACGCACCCCCGTTTTGGTTTCAGCTTTTCTACTCGTAATTCTTCTCTGTGGCACCAGGAGGCGCATTTCAGCCCACAAGAGTCTCATTTACAGCAGCAGAGGCTTGCTCCCTTGGCTGACAGTACCATAGATACAGTAGTGTTATACAGTGAGGGGGTCACCCCTCCCCGATTGCCTAGTGCCTTCTTAAAGTTCTTTTATACAACTGAAGATCATTAGTGTCTGGCTAGCGCCAGCTAAGAGATTCATCAAAGGGACATCAAGGGGGGGGCGGAGCGTCAGTAGAACTTGTCGTCGATGCGGAAGTGAGGCCGCGTGACATCATCGGGGTTGAGGAAGACCGAGATGGACTTCCCGGGATTCTCTGTGACCAGCTGCTGCAGACGCTGAGCCAGCCGGTCGTCTTGCGGGGTGTGGCCGGGGCTCGGGCCGTGCCTGGGGGAGAGCGGATGCCCGTTGCTGCCCGCCGCTTCCTTTTTGAGCTGGGAGACTTGGCGCGCCTGGTCAAGGGCAGCGCGAAGGTGCTCAGCAGGATCAGATCGCAGGTGGGCCAGCTTGCGAGCCAACAGCAGGGCGGCGCTATCAGACAGGTGATCTAGCATGTTGTACTGAGGCAAGAAGTAGTTGGGACAGCTCTTTCCCAGGATGCAGTGCGCCAGGTCGTCCAAAAGGCCCAGTAGGAGGCGAGCGGGGATCTCTGGATCCTGGGAGCTCAGGTAGGCTGGAGGCAGGCGGTCGCATGCCCAGAACAACAGGGTACGTAACTGGTAGGGGCTAAGGCCGGCACGGGGCCGGGACAGCAGGCGGGATATAAGTGCCTTGGCCGCCTGGAAAGCCTGGGCCATTGGGCCGGGGATGCACTTCTTCAGCTGGACTTCGCTCCGCGAGAAAGCCAGCCTCCACTCACGGTCTGGGCGTCCGCCGGCAGGCGAACAACAGGGCAGCAGGTAGAAGCCGCTGATGGCTTCCTCCTCAGTTATTTTACCGTCCCAGAAGTGGTTGGCCGTCAGCCAACCTTGGGCCACGGCTGGCCAGCCGCGGAATGACACAACAGGCAGCAGATCGTAAAGGACCCGGCTAGTGCCAGCCGTGAGGACCAGCGTGGTAAGGGGCCCGTTGCGCTCCACCCTCTCCGGGACAGGAGTCCCGCGTTGGGGGTTCTTGCGCAACTCTTCCACAGCCGTCCCCACCACATCCCAGAACCAGTCGGCCACGAGCGTGGGGGAGAAGTAACAGCCGTCCAGGACTTGGGGGGACTGAAGGGCAGGAACAGCGGAACAGCCGGGCTCGGCATTGGCCTCGGACTCCGCCCCCTCCTCCCCTAGTCCCGCCTCCTGCTCCTCCTGGCAACAGAAGCGCCAGCGGGCCAGGGTGACGGGATCACAGAGGCGCAAACTCAGCCAGGAGTGGCAAGGTCCTGACTGGCGCATGTCTAGTGTGACGGGCTGGTTACGGTCATGTAGCTTCAGCGCCGGCACCAGCAAGGTGAAGTCCATGTCGAAGTCGGCCCCTTTGGCGTAGTCGCCCAGATCCTCCGGGTTCAGGTCCAGGACACCCTCCCTGGCCCCACCCGAAAGCAGCAGGTATTCATTGGCCACCGGAAGCCTCTGGTCTACCTTCTGCACCAGACCTGCATGCAGGGAAAGAATGTAGGTGACTGGAAGGCTGGGTTTCTATATTTACTGTGACACGCTACACTTATTTTAATACCTCATTCATTTCTCTTCATTTACCCAAGCTAATGATTACAAACTCTACTACAAGATGGAGAAGTGAAATCCATTACTACTATATGGCCTGCTTGATTAATTAATGACTTATCGTAGGTGATTGGGGATGTTTGGGAATGGGGGATGGGAGTGGGATTTTGTGAGGCTGGGAGGTGGGAGTGGGGTGTGGTCAAAAGAACTGGAGGCAGGAGAGGGGTGTGGTCAGAATGGTAGGTGGGAGTAGGTGTGGTCAGGAAAATAGGAGGCGGACATGCATGTGGCCAGGAGATAGAGACCAGGGGCCTGAAACTAATGATTGTATAAGACACTGTGCTGAGAGTAAGGTCTCAGCCTTTAGATATGATTTTCCTTATCCAATTATAGGCAGAGAGAGCAGGAAGGCTTGGTGTCACACGTCGCACACTTTTGTGTATGTGTGTGGAAAGATGGGGGTGGGTGAATGTGGCTGAGAGACATCAGCGCTTACATGACATGCACTGACCCAGAAAAAAAGCAGGAAAAGGGGCTTGTTTACGGGAAGCCTTTTCTTTTCCACCCAATTTCATCTTGGAGCGTTAAAATGGTGCTACAGCCAGATAGGGAGCCCTGGGCCTGGCCCAGTGTGGTGTGCGGTTTGAAAGGAGCAGGACCTAGAGCAGAGGGGAAGCGATCGATGCTAAAATAAAAGGCAAACAGGCTAACAGCCAGCCTCCCTGACTGCAAACTAACAACTGCTGTTTAAGGTTGGTATATAAGATGCTACTTGAATGAGAAGATAGGTGAATCTTATTTTATTTTTATCCCTCAAGTATTGCCTCTGGCCGGAAAGCCTACCCAATTCTGTCTGCCCTCCAGCTGAACCGCACCGAAACCTCCTCTAAGCCAGAGACACGGAAGCAGGATGCCGTACACCCTGAGCTGGGACATGCAGGGCCTCCAGCCAACCAGGTGAGACATCAGCATGTTTAGCGAGGTGATATAGCTGCAGGCGAGGGCGATGGTGCTGGGGGGGTTCTGAATGGCACAGACATTTAACTTGCCAATCTGACCGGACCCTAACCTTCAGAAACCTTCTCCTGTCAGTGCAAAGGTCACATCCACAGCTTAAACAGATAGGGGAGCATCTGTTTCCTGAGCCCAGGGCAACAGCACGCCTGTTTACCTGTCAGCATCTCCAGGCACATCAACCGTCACCGTCCGGGCAACACTGAAAAGGCAGAAGTAGCTTCTGTCCTTATTATACTGTTCAGTAACCCAGGGAAAATTTCACAAAACAAGCAATTAGCTGACCAAATTTGGAAAAAAAAAAAGACCTTACTTTCACTTTCAGATGAAGGATTTACGAGTTACTGAAATACTGAATGTCACCAAACCTATTTTACTGACACAGTATACAACATAAATCTGTAGGGGGGAAAAAAAACTCTTCAGTATGCATTTACAAATGGAGCCAGATCACAGTTCAAATCACAGCAAATTCCAGTCTAGTGGTCTAGAAAATTGATTTGAGACCAAAAGGTCGCAGGCAAAACACAGCCCACTCCTGTGCCGAACCAGTCCTGGATAGAGTCTGTTAAATAAAAACTTAATTTTAACAAGAAAGAAACACAGTTTTTTTTTATGGAAGAGGGCCGCTGCCCGGCCTTCTGGGGAGAACACTCAGCCTGTTTGTCACCTCCAGGGAAGCCCCACAGACACTCAGCAAGCCAGTGTTCCACCCAGCACCCGCTGGAGTGCCTGTCCTCACGCACAAATTAAAAATAAAATAAATCCATAAAAACACAAAGGGCTTAATTAGTTCCTCTGGGGGAGAACCATGGCCCCATTTCAAACGCAAGATTGAAAAAAAGCTCTGTAAATGTTTGAGGGGAGAAGGAAAGGGGACTGTGGATTTTAAGTCATTTCTTTTTCCTCACTGCTGTCTTTGGAGGACACTTAGAAAAACCAGGCAGTCAGAAATATGTAAACTTTATGCCGCTATCGTGCAATATAACCCCAGAACAGCTCAGAACTGCCGACCAGGCACAGCAGCCCATCTGTGACCAGGTGTGAAGTAAGCACCCATGCTAAACATTTCCCCATCAACGAGGAGATCCCGTCCCAAAGGGCATGGAAGAGAACACATGGGGAGCATCTTCAGACCTCCATTTGAACAGGAAGGTCCAGTCTCAAACACAGTACTCTGTCAGCACAGAACAGTAAGGTCCATCTCAAAAGTCCTCCAACAAGACAGAACAAGAAGGTCCAGTCTCAAACACAGTCCTCTGACAGCACAGAACAGGAACATCCATCTCAAACATAGTCCTCTGACAGCACAGAACAGTTAGGTCCAGTCTCAAACACAGTCCTCTGATAGCACAGAACAGGAAGGTCCAGTCTCAAACACAGTCCTCTGACAGCACAGAACAGGAAGGTCCAGTCTCAAACACAGTCCTCTGACAGCACAGAACAGGAACATCCATCTCAAACATAGTCCTCTGACAGCACAGAACAGTTAGGTCCAGTCTCAAACACAGTCCTCTGATAGCACAGAACAGGAAGGTCCAGTGTCAAACACAGTCCCCAGATAGCAACAAACAGTAAGGTCCAGTATCAACCACAGTCCTCTGATAGCACAGAACAGTTAGGACCAGTCTCAAACATAGTCCTCTGACAACACAGAACAGGAAGGTCCAGTCTCAAACACAGTCCTCCGATAGCACCGAGCAGTTAGGTCCAGTCTTAAACACAGTCCTCTGACAGCACAGAACAGTTAGGTCCAGTCTCAAACATAGTCCTCTGACAGCACAGAACAGGAAGGTCCAGTCTCAAACACAGTCCTCTGACAGCACAGAACAGGAACATCCATCTCAAACATAGTCCTCTGACAGCA